>OY776270.1:6000000-6600000 GCA_963675405.1 Cosmorhoe ocellata
CGCTACAACAGCATCTTGAGGGTCGTCTGGCTCTCCGGCTGAGAGTAATGCCTGTATGGATAAGAGGACTGTCCGTAGAGTGAGAGCAGCGGCCCACTGATCTTTCAGTATATCCAGACAAATCGCACCTGTCACCGATGAAACATTTGGGTGCCAAATTTTTGTTATGAAGCGGATCTTTGGTGGATTGAATGGATAAGTATCAGGAACCTTTATCTCCAGTATAAATCGACCGCCATCGTAAGGAGTATCGGACGGACCTGCGATTTCTCCCTTTAGCTCAGTCCAACTTTCGTTGACCAACTCAAGTTTTATAGCACCTCCGGCCACCTCCTCGCTTTTGATAACCTCTTTGAACTCCCTCTTGATACGTTTTACAGCTATATTGGCCATGTTTGATAATTTTTTTCTCTTCTGTGAAGGTAGTAAACTTTGCGCTGAAAGAAAATGTAAAGATGATAAGTCGTAATAAATAAATTTGTCATTGGATATTTCTTTGTGCAGAATTAGAAATAACTACATAGTAATGCTGTGAACTCTCTAAACACTCAAGGAATTGAAAAAGAGCCAAATACGACATTGGTTTTCCTATCCCAATTACTCACGGCGTCTTTGTTCTTTTCATGAACAACAGCACTGTAAAATACTCTTGTCTAGGTATCGGTTTGAATTTACCTAATACACGCAATAATAATTGGCTGATCACAGTTCTCCAAAAACTTTAGCAATGCAATTTTTGTTGTGAAAAACCAAAATGGAATTGAAAATCGCAGCTGGCCATTGAATGAATATTGATTGACTCAAATTTGACAGCTGGATGGATGATCAACAATTTTTTGAAGTTGACACTGACAGATCGCAAGCAAATAATCATGCACACGATTGGATTTAATAATTGGAAGATTTAGGTACATTAATTTTATTGTTAAGATACGGATTTAGTAAAAAATAATGTCAAATCTTTGGGCATGTATTTAATTTTAGATGTATCGCCTTTGATTTATTTTCCAGGGTAAGGCCGTCTTGGGGCCTCACCACGATCAGTCTTCCAGAACGATTCCAATAAAAAAACGTCACAAATTCAATACAATTGGCTTAAGTCATGATACGAAATAACAATGTAATATTAATTCGGTAGGATTTTCTGCGGTGTATTTGCCTGTCAACTACGTCGCTCTGGTTTTTATATGTTTTCTCGTGGTTATTTTGCCAATAAAGCCCGGGTTGACGCGAGTGTAAAGTATGTGAATTGTGTGAATAGTTCTCTTCAAATTCCATCGGAGGAAATCCCGAAAATTTTCAACAAAACAGCCATCTTTTGTTTAAAATTGACTTGACAACTTGACTATGACTCTGTGACGTTGACAATACTTATAAATAAATACACTTGACACTGGCAAAATTGTTCTCTAAGAGACAGATGCCATAATTGAAGATGAAGAAGAAGAATTCGGTAATGTATTACGTACGGATTCGTAGTGAGGCCCTTGAACTGTGTTGATTAACCCATGCATGTCTACCGTTCATCATACCATGACATGATAATAATAATAATAATAAATAATGCTGGACAATCCACGCAGAATCATCTAGCCCCAAAGTAAGCTACTCAAAGCTTGTGCTAAGGGTACTAGATAACTGATATATTTAATACATTATATACATAGATAGATATTTTTATTATACATAGAAAACACCCAGACCAACGGAACAAATTTCTGCAGATCATACACAAAATTTGTTCCGCGATTATTATGATGATTAATATGTTGGTATTTACCTAGTTTTGTTGTTAGACTAAGGCGGGTTACAGTGCTCAACCGATTGTCGGTGCGCACGGTCGGTCCTGACGATACACACGGACCGACCGTCAGTTTGTATCATTCAGTGCTCTCCTGACCAACAAACTGACCAGATGAAAATTGATACAGACATCCGTCGTAGGTCCGTACGGTCGGTCCAACGATCGGTGCAGCACTGAACGCGTACATACGTTTCCATAGCGCGTCGGCCGACCGACTCGCATGCGCACGAGCTCGACCGACGGTCCTCATACGCAGTGCGTAGCAATATACGCGTGCGTACGGTCGGTCCAGCACTGTACGATTTTATGGATTTTCATAATAATGACAAGCGCGACCGACATACGCACCGACGGTCAGTGAAGCACTGTAACCAGCCTAACCGGCTTAAGTTAAAAAATGCGAAACTATAGTTAAGTTAGGTTAGGCTAATCTGGGGTTAGGCTTAATCTTCAAACTGACGGTATAAAGATGGAGCAATACCTAAAAGATATTAAGTTATTTCACGAAGGATACATTTAGCTAGGTAATATTTTAAGAAATAAACGAAATTGTTTATTGTGAATAATGACGAAACCATTGAGTAGAAAGGCCCTACTACTACTTCTTACTTAGAAAATATATTTAGGTATTCGGAAATAAAACCAAAGTGACTTGTAAAACAGTTTCATTATTTTAGGGTAACAATTGTAAAAGTGATTGAAAATAAAGCGTGCAAAAGCAAAGTAGGTAATATAATAAATAATGTATCTTAAAACCTACAAAAAATAACTTCCCTTTGTACCTGAAACAAAAAAATACAAATAAAGTTATTAATATCATATTTAGACGTGCCTCTGACCCCTTTAGATATCCTCAAAGATCTAAGTAACTAGAGATCTGAGGAGATATCTACCGAGCCCGGGGATTACATTCGTGATCAGGTTTTTTTTTTATAAATATAATTATAGTAGGTATATGTATTTTATATAGGTACCTAACCATAATACATGTAATATAATATAAATAAATCGATCTAGCTAGGTTTCATTTTTAGAAAACGTCGTTTACCCCAAAAAAAAAACGAGCAAAGCTCGGTCACCCAGGTACTAATATAATTATGCTAGCTGTCCCGGCGAACTTCGTACCGCCTTAGGATAGTGACTTGTATTCTCTTTGACGTTTTATGTGACGTCACACGGGAACGCGGTCGAACGGGATAAAAAGTATCCTATGTCCGTCTCCTGGTTCTAAGCTACCTATAATTTTCAGCCAAATTGGTTCAGCCGTTTGAGTTATAAATAGTGTAACTAACACGACTTTCTTTCATGTTTATACTAGCGACCCGTGCAATGCTGATAATAAATACACTAAAATGTGCTTATTTACGACATCACATTAGAAAAACCTCTAAAATTATCAGTGTTCCTCTACTATCATGGATGTATTATACATAAAAACCTTCTTCTTGAATCACTCTATCTATTAAAAAAACCTGCATCAAAATCCGTTGCGTAGTTTTAAAGATTTAAGCATACATAGGGATATAGGGACAGAGAAAGAGACTTTGATTTATACTATGTAGTGATAGATATATTACACCGTTTAGATTAATATATACACCGTGAAATTTTAATGGTTGTTTTCCAGCGGTAGAACAACTTGCCATAAGGAGTACTTTCGAAAAATAGAGTAAAAGTAAAAAAATAAAGTTGTTTTTGTTTTAAAATATGTAATTTAAAAAATAAACTTTTTAAACTTCCGTGATTTGATGACATAATTATAATTGAATAACGGGAATAAAAACAAAATAGGTACGTGATAAATACCCGTTATTCAATTATAATTATTTAAAAAATATTCATAAACTCGAAAATGTGAGGAACAATAGTAACATTAGACGTAACTTGTAGGTACTATTCAAATCGCACGCGCCGCCGGCCGCCTTCGCGTAGGTATCGGGATGAATTACTACTGGTTCGTGGTCGCTTTCGAATTAAATTTTCAATTTTTTTTTGTTTCTAATATTTAATTTGTTTGTAAAACGATTGTATTACCAAGACCAAACCATTTCGCTGCGGGAAATCAACCATTAAAATTTCACGGTGTATAGACTTACTATCTAGTAGTGTGTTCACATGTCGGTGTGGACAGGACAGGTGACTCCATAACACGTGTCTCCGTAGTCGATGCAAGGTCGGTCTGAAGGCTTCAGAGGTTCTGCCTTACCGCAGAAGTTGATGACACTGTAATCATATTATCTGTAGGTCTACCATGAGTTTTCACAATCTACACTCGCTAGCGACTGCAGTTAAAAAAATGTATGAAAACTTGTACAGCGCCTCTAGCGGATAGTTGGGTACTAAAACGTCACGTAGTCGACTATCCTACGTCACAGTACTACAGCGACTGTAGTTTGCGCTTCATTCATTTGCTTAGAATTTGGTACCATGAGTTACAATTTTGACAGATGTCATAGTAACGTACTATTACTACTGTAGTTATGTCAGCCGATCTAAATGTGACAACTCATGGTAGACGTATTGGATCAGTTGAGCTATCTATAGATCAGGACTGTATGCAAGTTTAGTGGTATTCAACTGACCCATAGTCCCCTGTTTCCATCCACTTTTCGTCGATCTTGTTGAGCGCTTCCCACTTGCCCTTAGGTAGTCCACAGATGAGGTCGGCCTTCACGGTGCGGACCGCTATAATGGGCGCTGGGATGAATCCTGAAATTATATTATATTATATTATATTATATTATATTATATTATATTATATTATATTATATTATAGAATGGTGAAATTTCTTTCAACTCGAGTAAAACTCGGTATACTCTAAGCACCCGCCCCGAGACCCTCAGGGAAAAGGTTGATATTATATTATATTATATTATATTATATTATATTATATTATATTATATTATATTATATTATATTATATTATATTATATTATATTATATTATATTATATTATATTATATTATATTATATTATATTATATTATATTATATTATATTATATTATATTATTTACTTAATTATATACTATATTACAGCTCAAATGTTTCGAATGGTATTTTATATAATATACTCTTAATGTACATATAAATACAGAGTAAAATAAGTTATACCTTTTTTAGTTTTTAAGTTTTAAAATAATTTTTTAGTAATAAAAGTTGCTACAAGTTACTCCCTTTCTTTTTAAGTACCTTGTAATGCAGGTTCGAATCCCAGAACGGGATTACAATTTCTCTCTCCTAACAGTTTCCTGTAGTTAAGGTCCCCTTTAAACAGAATACCGGCTCCGTATTGCAGTTTTCTGTATAAATTGTAATCATATTTCTTCATATCTTTGTACGTATGCGGCCAAGTCCAATAATCTTCAGCCTGAAATAAAAAAATGGCATTTCAGACAGCGCCATCTAGCTACAACCAATTTAACTAACTTCAATTACTAATCAAAACTTGTACTGTAAACTCTGATACAATATCACACTAAATTATTAATACGAAAGTTTGTGCGTGTTAGTTTGTTACTTGTCAAACGGCTGGATGGATTTGGGTGAAATTTTATGGATTAAAATGATAACCGCAGATACTGCATAGCATGGGGTGAAGATACTGCATACCGCAGGACAGAGATACTGCACACCGCACGACAGAGATACTGCATAACTGCACGACAGAGATACTGCACACCGCAGAACAGAGATACTGCACACCGCAGGACAGAGATACTGCATAACCACAAGCGCAGATAACATAACACGACTTCTGCGATAGACGAGTCAATGAACTGTAGTTACGAGGGGCGGTCAGAAAAATGGCGTTTAGGTTAGGTTAGATTTTAAGTTAGATTATTGAGAAAACGGAAGAAATTAATTTACGTAAGACTAGACAGTAAGGTCTATAAGACATAATATAGCCTGCCCAAATGAGCGAATAATCTATACTAATATTATAAAGAGGAAAGTTTTGTATTTTTGTACTTTTGTTTGTAACGAATTAACTCAAAAACAACTGGTCCGATTTCAAAAATTCTTTCACCATTAGAAAGCTACATTATCCCCGAGTAATATAGGTTATATTTTATGTAGGTACCTCGCGAGCGAAGCCGCGAGCGGAAGCTAGTATAATAATAAAGAACTGTACAACCCGGTCACATTATCTCGAGACCTGGCGTCGATGACGTCACGTAACGTACGGCTAACCGTACTGACGTGCCGTGGGGAGCGCGGGGAGGTGAAAGGAGAACGGGGTGGGAGGTTCGCATTCCAGCGAGGTCTCGAGACAATGTGACCGGGTTGTAGTTACCATAACAATGAAAGTGCCGTCGTCCAGGAGCGCGCGCCACTGCTCCCCTAGGGTCCTCAGGTTGTCTGCGCTGATAAGACGCGGGGGCTCGGGCTCCTCGGGCGCTTCGCCCTCTTTCGGCTCTGAAACCATCAATAAAGGTGTAATTAAAAAGTTTAATAAATAAATAATGCTGGACAATCCTCACAGCATCATCTAGCCCCAAAGTAAGCTAGGTACTCAAACCTTGTGTTATGGGTACTAGATAACTGATTATATTTAATACATTATATACATAGATAGATATTTTTTTATTATACATAGAAAACACCCAGACCAACGGAACAAATTTCTGCAGATCGTACACAAATTTGTTACGCGTCGGGAATCGAAGCCGCAACCTCTTGCGTCGCAGGCGGACTCTCGCCCGCTGCGCCACTGAGGTCGTCTAAAAATAATAAAATTATATCAGGGGTAATTATGTCCGTCGCAGCGATGTGAAACCTTAGTCTTGGGGATGCTTTCCTCTAGCAGTGATCTGGATCAGTTGAGCTATCTAGATGGGGCAGAGAGAAGAAAATTGAAATTGCTGAGACTTCTAGTAATTTGATTATACCTCTCTTTCTTTCCCTCTACCCCCCCTCTCTTCTCTTTCTCCCTCTCTCTCTCCCTCTACCCTCCTCTCTTTCTCCCTCTCCCGCTCTCTCTCTCTCTCTCTCAAAACTCTCTGACCTGGTTTCGGTTCGGGCTGAACTGTTCTATTATAACTGGCTCTCGAACACGAATCTATGACAAATCTGAAACATATTTTTCATATTAAAATAAATTAAAAACTAGCACGACTGTAATTCTCAGGCTCGGTAGATATTTCCTCAGATCTCTAGTTACTTAGATCTTTGAGGATATCTAGATAAAGAGAGTCAGAGGCACGCCCAAACATGACAGGTTGCAAGCCCATCGCCGCTTATAAGAATACTAAAATGACACACACCTTAGAATTTCCGGTTCTAGGGTATGCCGGTTTCCTCACGATGTTTTCTTTCACTGGCATTGATACATTTTTCGAATGGAAAAACTCGTTAGTGCACGACCAGGTTTGAACCCACGACCTTCAGATCGTGAGGCAGGGGAGCTACCACTACACCACCTCTCAAAATCTAAAAATATATTAACTTACTTAAAATCCCTTTCAGTAACGTCAGATACGAACCACGGCATATTCTTGACGTGAAATCTTATCTGAAAAATAATAATATAGTATATCCTACTAATATTATGAACGCGAAAGTTTGTAAGAATGTATGGATGTATGTTTGTTACTCTTTCACGCTGACACGGCTGAACGGATCTGGATGAAATTTAGCACAGATATAGACTATAGTCTGGAATAGCACATAGGCTACTTTTTATCCCGGAAAAATGTACGGTTCCCGCGGGATAGATTCGTTTTCATTCTTCAACATAACTAGAGCTAAACCACTATTTTGTATTAGCTAGTATTTTATATTACTATGTGTTAATATGATAATACCTTTTGTACAATTTTTTGTGATATAAGAAAGTGCGCGAAGCACAAATCTGAGAATAGCTCGTAGCCAGCATTGTCGCATACAATATCTGCAATAAAATATTCTGGTATTATTCTCATAATAATGTTATGTCAAATGCATGTAAAATGTTAGTTTACTTTTCGAAAACTGTGATTTATAATTTGATATAAGTATGTAATATAATTTATATTATACATAATTTGCATAATCTATACTTAATATTATAAAGAGGAAAGTTTTGTATTTTTGTATATTTGTTTGTAACGATTAAATTCAAAAACTACTGGTCCGATTTCAAAAATTCTTTCACCGTTAGAATGCTACGTTATCTCTGAGTAACATAGGCTATATTTTATGTACCTCGCGAGCAAAGCCGCGAACGGAAGTTAGTTATATATAATATAATTTATATTATACATTTCTCTATAATATCATTTATATTATATAATTAAATATAACCAGATATAATCTTACCAAAGACAACGGCCTGTGCTACCACCATCTTGGCGGGGCAGGGGATCTTGGGTTCCTCCTCGCCCTCCGCCGGCTCGGGGGGCGGCGACGGGGGCGCAGACCCCTTCAGCGAACCCTTGGCGCTCCCCGCGGCGGAGGCCGGCGCCTGTCACATATTCATACACTATATTTTAAATATACACTTTATTTTATACACGGTGTATTTTTGGTCAGTTTAAAGCCGGCGCCAACGTAATCTATATCTGTAACCCTACTCAAAAAACAATATAAATAATAAATCTATTTTTTTGTTATTAATAATAACACAAAACTTACTCGATAATAATTATCGAGTAAGTTTTGTGTAGGTACGAATAGCAACTACTATCGGTTCTCATAATAATTATGAGAACCGATAGTAGTTGCTATTCGTTTGTCAGCATGCGAATTCGGCGCACGGCGCGACGGTGGGTCGTAGGGACTAGGGAGTCTGCGAGGTCGTTGACTCTGCGCACTTTACTATGTTTTTAACACACTTTTGTTAATCTTTTCGACTATTCAGTTCTGTAAATACTTACCAAATTCAAAAACTAAACCAACGACACAAATACGATTAAGTAGGTAATAAAAGAATTGGGCGCCGGCTTTAAACTGACCAAAAATACACCGTGTATAAAAACTATATACACATATTATTATGACTATATTTTGTGTAATACACAAAACAAAACTTTTTCGTGAGAGGAATACCTAATAACAATTGGAATTAAGCTGATCAAAAATGGCTCTATCTAAAAATATTATATTAGATTAAATAAAATTCTATATAACAAAATATCTAATTTTAAAATGTATTAGGTACTTATATTATTTTTTTTCACTAAAATTTTTTTTATTACCTACAGTAAAAAGTACACTAAATTAAGTATTCTGCTAAACCAGTTTTAATAATTCTATATTAATGTACCTACATTATCTATGTATACCTAAGTAAATATATAATTGAAACAGACACAAAATATTGAACCTGTTCTTTGCACAGAGGCAATCCGAATGACGTCGCTAGTCTGTGGCAACTGCATTGAAACTTAAACGTGGTATTCTGGAAACAAGACCTATTATTAACTATCTATCTATCTACCTATCTATGTATACTTTCCGAAACCGATATCAAGGTACCTACATAACACTAGACGATAAAAATATTCTTATTCTCATCTTACTAATCTTATAAATTAGCTTCCGCCCGCGTGGTACCTTGAACAACAAAAACAAATCTATCCCGCGGGAACCGTACATTTTTCCGGGATAAAAAGAACTATAATATTCCAAACTATAATCTATATCTGTACCAAATTTCACCCAGATCCGTTCGGCCGTTTCATCGTGAGACAGTAACAAACATCCATACATTCATCACAACTTTCACGTTTATAATATTAGTAGGAGAGGTTGAGCTGTCTATGATTCGTTATAAAAAAAATAAGATCACGACTGTAATCCCCAGGCTCGGTAGATATCTCCTCAGATCTTTAATTACTTAGATCTTTGAGGATAACTAAAGTTTCGTTATAAACGATCGAAAGATAGTTCAACCAATCCAGATCACTGGTTATAGTGCAGTACATACCGCTTCAATAGCTTTTGCGATGGCTTCTGCTTTGGCAGTTATTTGATCCGCGGCTTTTGCTGTATCATCAACGAGCAACTGAAAATAAGATTACAATGAGTGTATAATAATCTATACTAATATTATAAAGAGGAAAGTTTTGTATTTTTGTTTGTAACGAATAAACTCAAAAACATTCTGAACCGATTTCAAAAATTCTTTTATTCGTTAGAATGCTACATTATCCTTATGTAACATAGGCTATATTTTTTGTAGATGCCTTGCGAGCAAAGCCGCTAGTGGAAGCTAGTATTATATAGAGGTAAAATTTGTTTGTCTGTATGTAGGATAGGAGATTGTCAATGTAGTGTCCGATTTAAAAATTAAATACTTAATTATAAATTTAATACTTAATTATAAATTTAATACTTAATTAAATACTTAATTATAAATTAAATATTTAATTATAAATTAAATACTTAATTATAAATTAAATACTTAATTATAAATCCTTAAAATATAAAACAAAGCTGGGTTTGTTCGATTATAACTCTGGAACGGGTGTACCGTTTTTCATGATTTCTATTTGTTGGATTTGTCTCCGTCCCGAATAGTAGAATAACTATTATAATGTTTGAAAATTAAACAAAATTTTTATTAATTCTAAGGCGGAAGTTCGGCTGGACAGCTAGTATTTAAATAATAGATATTTTTTGGACATTTCACACAACGCCATCTAGCCACAAACTAAGCAAAGCTTGTACTATGAAAACCAGATAGATTAATTCTTCTTTTTAATTTACGAATTCGACTCTTGTAATAACACCCAGACACAGAACAAACATCTGCGTTCATCATACAAATGTTAGTCCTGGGTGGGGATCGAACCCACAACCTACAGCACAGAAGGCACCAACAAGTTACTACCAACTGAGCTGTAAAGTAAAGCTGTAGCAAACCGTATGTAATTGATATTGAGTAACGGGTACGCCATTTCGAACCGAGTATCGAGTCGTTACACCCGAATGCATCTCGTTACTCGCATCTTTTATAGTATCGGAACCTAGTGTCACAGGTTGTCAGACAAAGCATTTGTGCAGACCGAAGATATAATAATATGATCACGACTGTAATCCCCGGGCTCGGTAGATATCTTCCTCAGATCTTTAGTTACCTTTAGTTACTTAGATCTTTGAGGATATCTAAAGGGGGTAGTCAGAGGCACGTCCAAACATGACATTTGGTACATGCCCACATTTTGCACAGTAGTTGGTATTCCATACGTGACAGGTTGCAAGCCCATCGCCGCTTATTAGAATACTAACCTACGACACACACCTTCGAATTTTTGGTTCTAGGGTGTGCCGGTTTCCTCACGATGTTTTCCTTCACCGTTTAAGAGCACTGGCATTGCGCACATAAATTTTTCGAATTGAAAAACTCATTGGTGCACGACCAGGTTTGAACCCACGACCTTCGGATCGAGAGGCAGGGGTGCTACCACTACACCACCAGCGCTCTTAAAATACGGAAAAGTGAAAAAATGCACCTTACGCAGTTTTTTTTACGCATGTTTTCTACAAATTACGAATGTTGCAACGCCGCGAGACGTCATACTGTGCGCCTACGCAATACGACTCGATTCGGTGTAGCACCGAATCGAGTCGACTCGAAGTAACGAGTAACGTGTTCGATTCGATAGTAACGAGTACTTATTGTTATAGTACCAAGTACTACGAGTTCGCTTTGTGTTCGTTACTATTTCTAGACACTACGAATTAAGCTGTGAAGACAATTACCTTGTCTTTATTATTAGTATTAAACGGGTATTTATCGCGTTTTATTTACCTATTTTTCCCGACGTTTCTACAGGTTTACACACTATCGTGGTCACGGGTAGACGTCTATCGTCGTCGGGAAAAATAGATAAATAAAACGCGATAAATACCCGTTAAATGCTAATAATAATGTGTTCAGATCGTGTAAATTTAAAAATATATACCTTGTCTTTGTAGTCTATGATCATTTGGAACGGGTCTATGGCCGGTTCTGACTGCTGACTGCTGTCTTTGGGCGCGCCAGAGAGAGACACCTGCTCGCCGAGTGAGAGAGAGAGATCGCACTTGTTCGCCCAGAGACATACCTGAAAATAAAAAATAATATATAAAAGTGTATGCTTAATGTAAGGTGCTTTAATATATTTTAGTACTTTAAGCAATATTTCTTTAAAATAAAAATATACTAGCCTTGTTTTTAGTATGTATTATCTACAACATTTCCAAAAGTTTTAGATATAAGGTTAAGGGGAGCAAAACTCTATCCTACTTAAAGCTTGTGTACTAGATAACTGATATAAATAATACATTATATACATAGATAGATATATTTTATTGTACATAGAAAACAACCAGACCAACGGAACAAATTTCTGCAGATCATACACAAATTCTTTCCGCGGCAGGAATCGAACCCGCAACCTCTTGCGTCGCAGGCGGACTCTTGCCTGCTACGCCACAGAGGTCGTCAATTGAAGAAGAGATATCTCGCTTCGCTCGCTCAATCAACAAAACTTGCCTTTAGAAGAGTCATGAAGTCAGTTTTTCGTTTGTCCTTATCGCTCTCGGGCAGCATAGTGACCAGTTTGTCCGCGACCACGCACATGGGTTCGAGGCTCGCGGCGAACGACTTGTCCTTCTGCTCATCGAACGGGTCGAATTTCATTAGACCCTTTCTGGATACATGTAAATTGTTAGAAATTTAAAATAGCGCCATCTATCGCCAAACAATCAAAGCTTGTAGGTATAGTAGTCTCAACGAATCTAAGCATTCGTGAAGTTAGCCGCAAGAGCTGCGCAGTATCGTTTTTCGGGAGCAATTGGAGGTATGAGGAGGGGGGGAAGGAACTGTACATGCGCAAACTCGCACCTGTGGCTAACTTCACGAATGCCTAGATCCGTTGGATGTCCTATACAGGTACGGTAGGTCAAGAAAGTGGTGTACCAGTTTTGATTTAGTTTCCTAGTCATCAAAAATTACAACAAGGTTCAGTACATACTAAAAAAATAGAAGTTGTCAGATAGATCTGCAAGCGAAACTAATCTTTATCACCTATGAATCTGCAAGCGGCAGTCAACCTTAGGGTGGTAAACCAATTTTTTGGTCGACCGTAGGTACTACTGAACAAGACCAAATCCAGTGAATTGTTATAGTTACTAAAGACCAAATCCTACTAATATTATAAAAGCGAAAGTTTGTATGGATTTATGGATGTGTGTTTGTTACTCTTTCACGAAATTGAAAATGAAATTGAAATTGAAAAATATTTATTCAGTACAATCACAAGGATCACTTTGAAACGTCTTACATGCTAGGTGCATCTATGTGCCAATTCCAACCTAACCCAAGTACGAGAAGAACAGGCAAGAAACTCGTCTCGGTCCTAGCGCTTTTTTGTATGATCCTTCTTACAAAAAAATGTAATCAAGATTATCTCATAATAATAACATAAAAACAAAAGACAAAACAGAACATAAATACATAAAACAAAAGGACAGCGTTTACATTGCAAATTGGTTAGCTGTCGGAGGGCGGAGCGACATCGGGCCATGAGTTCCTATCATCAATATATTCATTTATATTATAATATGCTTTCTTTAAGAGATTATTTTTAATGAAGGCTTTGAATTTTCTAACAGGAAGTTTAGTTGCATTTGCACGCAAAAACAACTGAATGTATTTTGATGAAATTTAGCACGGAGATAGATTATAGAATAGCACATAGGCTACTTTTTATCACGGACAAATGTACAGTTCTCATGGGGTAAATTTGTATTTATTTTTCAAGGTACCACGCAAGCTAGTATAACTAGGTAAATATTGTAAATATTTCACACAACGCCATCTAGCCCCAATCTAAGCAAAGCTTGTACGGGAACCAGATAACTGATAGATTAATTGGGATAAAAAGTAGCCTATGTTCTAGCCTTCTTCCAGATCCGTTCAGCCGTTTCAGCGTGAAAGAGTAACAAACATACATCCATACAAACTTTCGCGTTTATAATATTAGTAGGATGGTATAAAATGTCTTACCTTAATTCACACCCTTCTCTGAGTTTCCTATACACATAGCATTCCGTGAATACCCACACGTTGGTGAAGTACCGGGGGCAATCCAGGGCCTCAATCCAAGAGTTCCACTTCTTGGCATCAGGAGTGTCGACCGTGAAGAGTTCGTACTTCTTGTTGGTCATCAGATCACTCTTCAATTTGGAGATGAATTGGATATAGTTGCGAATATCATCATCATTCTGGGAGAGAAAATTTACATTCACAGTGTAGTATTTGATTTTAATTTCTGCTAATTCTATCTTGCGTTATCTTTGTTCTTAAATCTATATTCTATAATAATATTATAAAGAGGAAAGTTTTGTATTTTTGTATTTTTGTTTGTAACGAATAAAGTCAAAAACTACTGGTCCGATTTCAAAAATTCTTTCACCGTTAGAACGCTACGTTATCCCTGAGTAACATAAAATATTTTATGTAGGTACATCGCGAGCAAAGCCGCGAACGGAAGCTAGTAGTCTATAAAAACAAATATTATATACCTAGTCAAGTTTCATCAAATTCCATTAAGTAATTTGGACAGTAGGTAGGTACTTATTTATGCGATTTCAAAAGGACATACCAGACAGACAAAACTTCTAAAAAGTGCTGTTTCGGCATTTATATCGTATGGCTATAACCAATTAAAATTTACTGAATATATTTCATGTAAAGATTTTGCTCTGTACAGTAGGTATAGATAGATAGATTATGAAGCAATTTTCGAAAAAGTGAGAATAAGTACCTAAATATATTTTGAGTTAAAATTTGACAGGTTGCAAGCCCATCACCGCTTATAATTCTGATAAAAATCAACTTACCGCACCATTGGCGGACTTAATTTTGGATCCCTGCCTTGAGAGATAGTCTATAACTTTGGTTAATATAACGGGTAGGCGTTCTTTTAGGGAATAATATGCAAAACTCCTGAAACAATAAAAATAGATAAATGAACGCGTCTTCGTAATTATAACACACATAATTGAAAAATCACAATTGGACAGTCTTATCGCTTAGAGCGATCTCTTCCAGACAACCGTAAAAGGTTTCACTTTTGTTCAGAATATTCATGTTTAGAAAATTTTCTAACAAGAAAATTTTGTCAATACAAAGAATACCTTCTACTTTTTTTTTTAAGTGATTCTAAAAAAAACTTCACTTAAAGAAATATGTACAAAATAAAAAAATACAGTGCAAAAAGTAAGCCGCCCGAACAGGGACTTGAACCCTGGACCCTTGGATTAAAAGTCCAATGCTCTACCGACTGAGCTATCCGGGCTGTAGTAGTGAGCGTCAAATTAACAGTCAGATGCAAAAACTTTATACAACAAACATTGAATAACCCAAAACCATTGAGAAACAATAATTCAGTTAAAAAAATATAATAATATATTTTGAGAAGAAATATTACTCGTAAATGGAAAACATATTTTCTTCATGTATGTTATAGGTAGTTTTTATTACTTATAAGATATTGATATTATGTCATTTAGCTGCTCTCAGAAGCTTTTTAAAATAGAATAGAATAGAAATCATTTATTTTACGTTACGTTACAGATAACTTAGTGGCGTATTTAAATTTTCAGCTTTTAATATCATATTTTGTATATGAGCATAAGCATCTTGTATGCAAAGATATATAAAATAGTCTGTATAATGCATTCATTTTACTGTAACTAATTAATTATACATTATCTGGAAACTTTTAATTGGCCATCAGCAAACATGTACTTGCACTAAATAGGTACATGTTAATTTAATTATTTATTTCTATGTTTTATCTAGCTGTAAGTTTTCCAAAAAATAATAAAATAAAATAAATAAAATAAAATAAAATAAAATAAAATAAAATAAAATAAAATAAAATAAAATAAAATAAAATAAAATAAAATAAAATAAAATAAAATAAAATAAAATAAAATCTATTATTGACCTAATCTGACAACGGACGGAGGTAAAACCGTTACAAAAAAAATCAAAAAGTTTAAATATCCCACTTCATAAAAATACTTGTAAAAATAAAACTAGATCACTTAGCTTGTTTCTGTAAAAAGTAATTTAATCTTGGATATATTTTCTGTGTTTTACACACAAAAACAAAGGCCTATATCACAATTTACATAACATAAAATAAATAAAAATAAATATGATCACGACTGTAATCCCCGGGCTCGGTAGATATCTTCCTCAGATCTTTAGTTACTTAGATCTTTGAGGATACCTAAAGAGGGTAGTCAGAGGCACGTCCAAACAAAATGTGGGCATGTACCAAATGTCATGCTTGGACGTGCCTCTGACTACCCTTCTACTACATAACATAATAACAGAAAATTACAGTATGGTTGACTTATCTATCTACTGATAAACATTAACTCGTGATAGTATTTTGTCTATTCCATGTTTGTTTAAACACTAGCATTACAATAATGCAATACATTATTGCTTATTAACTTGACTGGTCTCACAGCTCAGTTGGTAGTAGCTTTGCCTTCTGCGCTGTAGGTTGGGATTTGATCCCCACCCAGGACAAACATTTATGTGATGAACACAAATGTTTGTTGTGTTCTTTGACGACCTCAGTGGCGCAGCGGGCGAGAGTCCGCCTGCGACGCAAGAGGTTGCGGGTTCGATTCCCGCCGCGGAACAAATTTGTGTACGATCTGCAGAAATTTGTTCCGTTGGTCTGGGTGTTTTCTATGTATAATAAAAAAATATCTATCTATGTATATAATGTATTAAATATATCAGTTATCTAGTACCCATAACACAAGCTTTGAGTAGCTTACTTTGGGGCTAGATGATGCTGTGTGGATTGTCCAGCATTATTTATTTACCTATTTTTATTTATTTATGTGTCTGGGTGTTACTATGTGTTCTATGTATATATTTAAAAAAAAATGTTTAAATTTAATCTATCAGCCATCTGGTTCCCATAGTACAAACTTTGTATAGTTTGGGGCTAGATGGCGTTGTGTGAAATGTCCACCAATATTTATTTATTCAGATCTAAAGCACTTATTACACTACACGGTATTCAGGGCCCGGTAGTAAGGGAGCCTAACGCCTAGCCTCTACGCCTTACGCCCTCTTATTACACCACTCTTATTTAGGGTAAGGGTCCCTGAATTCAGGGTAGTGTAATAAGTGCTTAAGGTATATTATATATACGTACTTCTTGAAAGTTCCTTGAAGTTGTATGTTGATTGGCGTCGCTGTATTCATGAAGGGTTCAACTTTTTGAATTTTAATAAACGGACCCCCGTAAATGAATTCGGGTCTACAACATTCATCAACATCGTAAACTTTTGTAGCGCTAGTAAATGAAACCCTAGACCCTGAGCCGACCGACCCACTCTTTGGAGAAGTCATTTTTTGCAGATTTTTTGAATTTTCACTGTAATTTTGAGTTATTTCACGTAGCCATCGGGATTTTGTGGTTTTGGACTAGAATTTTGTTTGTGTTGTGTTGTGATTGAAAAAACAGCTGTTGCATTGTCAGATTATTGCGTTTGATTGACAGTGACATTCATTTGACGTTTATTTGCAAACCTAGCATTTCTGTTTACGAAGACGGATCTATCTAGCAGAAAAAGTTAGACTATAGAAAACGGAAGAAATTAATTTACGCAAGACTAGGCAGTAAGGTCTATGACTATAAGCCTGCTCAAATGAGCGAATAATTTAACAAAACAAACAAACTATCTAACAGAAAAAAAAGTCTAAAATAAAAAATCATCCTTCTAATTCCTATCTATTTTCTCATTTATTATTATTATTGTAATAAGATATTCTAAGTAAATAGTCGCGGCAAAACGAATTTATTTGAATTTGTTCCCACTTTTAGAACTTGTATGTATGTATAATACCAACTTTATCTTAGTTTTTTAATAGCTTTAATAAGTTTAAACATTTAAACCTACATGTAGCAGTCTGGCACAAAAAGTTCTGTAGCAATGTATTATGTAGGTAGGTACATACCTAAGTATTAGTTAGGTAGGGTGTATTATGCTTCCTATGGGGTAGTTCACAAAAAAAACTAGCAACGTAGGTACTTATACCAAAACCACTCCCATGCAGAACAACTACTTACATTCCATAGATACCTTCCATCACCACATTTCGCGGCGTCACAATCTTCATAACAGGAAGATTTTCCGTATCAACGAGCCAATCGTAGGCCTTTCTCGACATCTTTACCAACTGTTTTAATAAGTCTTATGTAGTATTGTATTGTATTGTTAGAAGCAAGAACAGCACACCACAATCACGCAACGAAAAGACGCACGTGTTGTTTGGCCGTGAAATTAACTAAAAATAGAGAACTATTGGCCTGATTCAAACGTCTGCTCAAATATTTCCTATCCGTTCCCTTTTGACAATATCGAATAAATAAATATTGGTGGACATTTTACACAACGCCCTCTAGTTCCAAACTAAGCAACACTTTGTACCTACTATAAGTATATGAATCAGATACCTGTTAAATTAATTAATCTAGGTAGGTACCTATCTGCTTTTTTTGTTAACATAATACATAGAACATCCTACTAATATTATAAACGCGAAAGTTTGTAAGAATGTATGGATGGATGGATGTATGTTTGTTACTCTTTCACGCTGAAACGGCTGAACGGATCTGGATGAAATTTGGCACAGATATAGATTATGGTCTGGAATAACATATACTTAGGCTACTTTTTATCCCGGAAAAATGTAGGGTTCCCGCGGGATAGATTTGTTTTTGTTTTTCAAGGTACCACGCGGGCGAAGCCGTGGGCGGAAGCTAGTACATCATTAACACATTACCTTTCTTCTTCGCAGTCAGATAAAAGCATAAATGTAAATTCGCGGATATCCTATTTGTGTGTTAGACAAATTAAAAGCATAAATTTAGAGTTAGTGTATTAAAAACCAAATCATGCAACTTAAAAAACTATAATATAAAAGTAAGTACTTAAAGTACAATTATTCCAACACAATATTGTTTAGTTCAATCAAAAACAATAGAAGAAAGTCCTTATCTAATTTATCGAATCAACCTTACAATCTATTACATTTAAAATTATTAAAAATACGCATTCATACAGTTTTGTAAGTGAAGCTTCTGAATTTAAATTAATCTTTTTCATACAAAATGTATGATTCTTTCTGTTTTTTAAATGTTCTTTAATTCATCTAGTGAAACAGCCAAAATCAATCTAATTTAGTTCATAAATCATTTTTCCAAAATTGTTTTTATCAAATTGATATTACAATATTTGCAACTTTGTACAGTTGTACATTAACTGTCCGGGGATTTCGGGAAAGTAGCTACCTATCTATTTAAACTGTATTATTATTTATGGTTTAGAAAATAACACAAAACACACAATTAAGACACAAACGTGATGCAAGATGCGGTCCTCTTCTAACGTAAGGGATGGTAATCTAACTTTGTAAAACCAACCGTTTTTACAAAGCTTTGATAATTTTACACCCCCCCTAAAGTGTAAGCTTTAGCTCATGACCAATCACATATTTTTGAGGCAGACTATAATACAATTTAATACATACAACCCGGTCACATTATCTCGAGACCTGGCGTCGATGACGTCACGTCGCGTCGGCGCTCTGATATGGTGCGCAAAAGCGAGAAAGTGCGAGCGCGGGGAGGTGAGAGGAGAACGGGGCGGGAGGTTCGCATTCCAGCGAGGTCTCGAGATAATGTGACCGGGTTGTAAGCAAGCAGTATTAAGGACTATACATACATTACACACCTGAGCCGCCGATAGTCAGCGAGAAAATATCATACAAAACTCATGTCGGTGACATGCGCGCTGGCGCGTGCTATCCGGTGAAAAAATAAAATAGCCGCGGCTTCTTTCGGTGGGCTTAGGTGTGTAGAGTCCTTAATAAATACTGAACAAAAGTGTTGCATGTGTGACAAACTCAAGATATTAAATTTTTCAGGCAACATAGGTGTACTTAGAGATAAACATGCAAAATTAAAAAATATCAATAAACCAAGCAGGGTTAATATTAATATTCTAATAATATTCCTATTCTAACAATTATGATAATAAGAAAGTTTAATATTCATTACCTATTATGTAATAAATTCTCAAAATGTAATTACTAAGTACAAAAAATCTACAATTTTGTATGAAAAAATCTCGTTTCACTAATGATCTGATAGAGGCGCTTTTCCATACAACAATTTGAATGCAGAACATTCCCAGTTTAAACATAATTTAACTTAGTTATAGTCAAATAAACAAAATAAAATTTATAAAAATGTAATGCAATTTAGGTACAAGTAAATCTTGTAAATTATGATACTTAAATCAGTCAAAATATTATTGTCAATGTTATAAAATGGGTAAAATTATTGTCAAGTAGAAAGAAGTAAAATTATCATGATTGAAGTTATTACAAGGTCAAAATAAAAATTATTATAAAAGTAGGTAAGTACCTACACATTATTTATTATTGATTAAAAATATATAGTCAAAAAGCAATGTCAAAAAGTGTTGAGATTTCTTTCATGATAGTCAAAATAAAGATATTTCAAAGTTAGTCATTAAGTTTAAGCCTAGATACAAGTAGTTTGAGCAATTACTAAAAATACACTATAATAATGAGTTTATTAATGAAATGGGCTTGTTTTAAGGCCCAGCATTTTGAAAATTGCAAGTATTGCAACCCTAATCATTCTCTTACAGCTTAATAGATTACATTGAAATTGAACTACACAATACTCAAGGATATAAGTGATAAATCAACCGGAGCTAAAACACGAATTAGTTAGAAAACCTTGGTTAAGAATCATGTCAAAAACACCTCTGAAAATTCAGAAATTCCCTAATTTATCCAGAACAGTAAGGTATTTTGAATTTCTATTTCACATGAATGTAAATCAGTTAATTTGAAACAAATCATCCCAGCCCTTTTTTTGAAATAAGCTATTTACTTGAACATATTTATGTTTTTCATAAATTGTCGCTTTCGTTACGTAATTCAGAGCAGCCATATTATCATGCCGCACTCTATTTACTTGTCATTTGGGTATTTTGCTTCGTGCTATGTCTGATTCCGCGGAGATCCGCGTTGCTATACGGACCTATGTCACTTTTTTTGTAACTTTTACGTAAGGAATAGTGTGACGAGTATTGTGGGCCTTAAATTGTTTAAAATTACTAAGACTGTATCATTAGCATTCTAGTCTAACTATAATTCCATTTGTTCACAACCAAGTTTTGGAGATTTATTGAATTTTAAATATTTTTTCAATGTCATAATATAATAGAGGTCTTCATAAAATAGACCATCTCAAAATAGTTTTTTTTAGTTTGTTTCATTATTTTATAAACTTGTCAAAAAATCATTTATTATAACATATTCATTTTACTTAAAACATTTTAAATTCAACTTTTACCTAAAATTACATGCTGCGTTTAGTACTGCATATTTTTTACCAAATACATGACATTACAACATTCAACCCTTAAGGACTAACTCCACTAAAGCTAGAGGATATTCATAATTGAAATGTATAAAATCAAACATGTGTCTCTGCTTTGGTAGATGCCAGCCTTCACAAACCCAAACACATGCTAAAAAGCTGTTCATTGAACACTCATTGTAAGTTTTGCCAATTCAAGCATCCAGACAGTAGTATATCATCAGTATACCTAAGGCCAAGGCCACATTAAGATGGCTAGATAGGCGCCTAGATTCGATTAATTAATGTATTTAAATTCAATACTTTAAGAACCTACAGTATAACTAAATGTGATTAAAGTTTTAAACAGGGGACTGAACCCACGTCTTTCCTTAAGTTGCCCAATGCACCAAGTATCACCATTTAAGGCGCGGTGGCTAGCTAGTAGCCAGCAGCATACTGCCCGTTGCATGAAAAGTCTAAGTTGTATCCATTCGAATTGTAATAATTTGTGTTAAATTTAAATAATAAAATGAAACACACATTTTATTTATAAATAAATTATCTACCGGTTGGTGTAAAAAATATATGAAAATGACCTCAACTTTAGAAGGAGAAGCAGGTTCTGTTTATTTTTTGAGGTTTTTTCGAGAATTAATATACTAAAGTTAAGACTTTAAAGATAAAATATTGATTTTTTTAGTGACTTTTCAGTTATTTTCACCCTTATTTACTGAGGGTAAAGCATCTGAAAAACGGCAACTCCGCGATCAGCTGACCACCGCGCCTTAAGTAGCCACCCCTACAAACATCGATTCCTCGAATGTCTATTGGAACTTTTAACTTATCTGTTCAGGGTTGTCACAGCAAAACTATTATATAAATAACTAATCTACAAAGAGATCAAAAGTCTCTAAATTACATTATCAATAGAAAGTGGCGCCATCTTTACCTGAACAGATAACTTGATTGCATGTGTATGTAAATTTGAAGTTCAATTTGTCTAGCACAAAAGCAGTTATTGGCAGCTTTGACTCAAGTTATTTGTGATAAATGCAATATGGACTTTAAAGACAGTGTATGTAAATAATAAAGGCTGTTATCTAGACGCCTAGATTACCTAGATAGGCGCTAACACACATTGGGCCATGGCCTAAGGTAGATCCCATACCCAAGCAAGCTTAATATCTACGCCTACCGTTGCTCTTGACGCGCGTGTTCTTAAGTGTGATAGTGGTAGACTGCAATGGCTGGCCGTTATTCCCGCTGCGTAGAACCGGGCAGTAGGTTCTGAAATAAAAAAAATACATTAGTGCACAACCAGATTTGAACCCACAACCTTAGGATTGGAAGGCAGGGCCTATATTGATATAAGATTATATACAGAAAGTTTAATTATATTTTAGAAGTGCACTGGTGGTGTAGTGGTAGCAGCCTTGCCTCACGATACGAAGGTCGTGGGTTCGAACCTGGTCATGCACCAGTATTTCCATTCGAAATATTTATGTGCACAATGCCAGTGCTTTTAAATGGTGAAGGAAAACATCGAGAGGAAACCTGCATACCCTAAAACCAAAAATTTGATGGTGTGTGTGTGTATAGGTTAGTATTCTTATAAGCGGCGATGGGCTTGCAACCTGTCACATACGGATTACTAACAACTGTGCAAAATGTAGGCATGTGCCAAATATCATGTATGGACGTGCCTCTGACTACCCCCTTTAGATATCCTCAAAGATCTAAGTAACTAGAGATCTGAGGAGATATCTACCGAGCCTGGGGATTACAGTCGTGATCATGTTTTCTTTTTTATATATGAATACTAGCTTCCCTTCGCGGCTTTGCTCGCGAGGTACCTACATATAAATATAGCCTATTTGTTACAAACACAAATACAAAACTTTCCTCTTTATAATATTAGTGTAGATACTTACATGGTATGAGCATTATCTCCCGATGAGCCACAAGTGGAACAAACATGGGACCTCAAGATAGGACAGGTGACCACATTCTTATTTCCCACCTTTTCCTTCACTGTATGTGTCATGTACACCAACGGTGTTTCTCCATTTTTTCTGCAGAAGGTACACATTTTCGATGATCCATAGTTGGTGAATGATGTACTGGGCCCGATCAGAGGTTCTTTGAACGGAGTAGACATGCGGGGGGAGAATGGGGATTGAGGGGGAGGAGTAACACTGGGGGTGGAGGTTTTAGGGGATATCATTACTCTGGGAGATGCTTCGAATTGAGAAGTATGGCTTTTAACGGGAGATGGAAATTCAAATCCTCGGTTTTCTGATGGAAATAGCTCATACATATTTGTGTTATGCTCGAGTGATTTCGGTGGGGTGTGAGGCATGTGTTGCCAGATTGGAAACTCATTGATTGTCTTCAGTGGGGCTTCGGATGTTGCCATGATTTTTCTGCCGATGATAGGCCGTTGACGTCTGGTTATCAACGGAGTCTCGTGGATATGCTCATTTAATAGGAAACTGTTTAAATCCGGATGTTGGTTTCCGTAGGTTTCAGAGCGCATCTGGCTTTCAAAAAGCCTGGGACTCTCAAATAGATGTTCCGGCCTCGGAGAAAAAGTCTCTGATCGATACCTGTCAGGGTATTCAGACCTGAACTGGCTATCATACTGTTCCGGTCTCCAATTCACGTTCCTCTGATACAGGCCTGGTTTCCTGGCTTCCTCTGGTCGGAATTCCACCGGGAACTGGTGTGGAGTCAGGTCGGGGAAGGAATCTGGTGATGTTTCTGTGGAGCTGGAGGACGCAGCCATTGAGGATTGGTTGAAGGAGCCGGTCCTATTCAATCGGGTTGGTGATTGAAAATGATCTGAAAAGAATATTTTTTCTGGGTTAGGTAGGTACTTATGTATCGAATATGGGATATAGGTACTTTGACATAAGTAATTAAGGGTGTAGGTAAGGTACCTAACTAAGTAAATAAGTAAGGGGGTAGGTAAGGTACCTAAGTAACTACCTATAAGATTCTAGTGAGATTCTGATATTTTAGACCAAGTACCTAGAGTTTGTTTAATAAAAGAACAGTCGCGAGTCGTTGCATTTTGTATCATACGCCATTGACATAAATGTCACTGGACGACTGTTCTTTTATTAAACAAACTCTACCTACTCATCATACCATAATCAATTTGTTATTTTGTTTTACTTAGGTGTAGGTATCTATCCACTCACACCTCATTGAAAACAATACCAGAAGTAGCTATATACCTACTTAGGTACCTCATATAATGTACTTACCTATGTATCCATGTTCATACTTAGATAATCGAATAATGTAGGAAGGTAACTAAGGTAGCAAAGTGGATAAGTTTTCGCCTTACGGTAAGTAATAATTGCTAAATTTTCCAGCATTCATTTCATTCAAAACTTGAGCTTTTTTCCGAGCTTTTTTTAGGCTTTTTACACTCGACTTACCGTTTTCAAGTCCGGTCCTTGGATAGCGATTCATTTCCGCCATGTAATCGAGCACACTCTTCGTAGGATACATTTTCTAATCTGAAATATCAAAAAATAAAGTTATTTACATTCATTTTCATTTATTTATTTACATTTTTTTCACGCGAAAGTTATCAAAAGTTACGAAAGTTTGACGGAAATGTCGACATTTTTTTATAAGCTGTATCTGTCGCGAAAAGCGATCAACTTCCTTGTAAACAAAATGGTCAAATCACTTATTTTTTTAACTTTTTAGCCTTTATCTTTTATTTTCTAGATAAAAATGGTAATGTAGATTGATTAAATAATTATGTTTATAATTTACAATTAATGATTCACAACAAATATGAAAAAATAATAATATTAGCAGTGCTTGCTGATGTATGGCGTCACATTTAAAATGTTCAAAGTTTTTTACTTATTACAATTTCTACGTAAAAAAATAATATTTTGATGGATATTTTTGTCTTCCAGCTTCAAGGTGGTTAACCTCAGAGGTCTATAAAACTACAGGATCCTACTAGGATGGAGGGTTTTATTATACCTATCTACCTAGATTAGATACCTACCCTTTTGTAGGTAGGTAGGTACCTACCTAATTAATTACCGATGATACCTACTTCATAGCATAGGAAATAGAAGTTCTAGGGCCTTACCATAAGCTTTTACCATCATGATTCAGAAACGTCAATTTCAAGTTTTCTACAAATTTCATATGTCATGCATGGTACGAGATATTGAAGTTATATTATGTACCTACCTACCTATCTACTTTGATATTGCCCAAAGAGCTAGTGGTAAGGTAAAGCCACGATTCATCTAGCGGTCAACCATCTATGATGGATGACCGTGTTGAGCTCGAACGAAGATATAGGGAACAAGTAAGTAGGTCGGTAGGTACCTACCTAAAGACAAAGATTTAAATCTTTGCCCAAAGACAAGTGAATCTGATTTTGTGAAGCTTTGCCATAAAATATCTACATCCTTATATTATGTAGAGAAGATAGGTACCTACAAGAAATAAATCAATAGATTTTAACTCATGCACAACAATAATACAGAGCGCTGGTGTAGTGGTAGCACCTCCGCCTCACGATCCGAAGACCGTGGGTTCAAACCTAGTCCTGCACCAATGAGTTTTTCTATTCAAAAACAAATGTAGGTACCTACCTACCTAGGTATGAGTGCAATGCCAGGAAAACATGTTGTGAGGAAACCGACAGATTCCTACACTAGAACCAAAAATTCGAAGGTGTGTCACGTTAGAAATCTTATAAGCGGCGATAGGCTTACAACCTGTCACGTACGGAATACTAACCACTGTGCAGGGCAGTGCCAAATGTCAGTTTGGTTGGACGTGCCTCTTACTATCCTCTTTAGATATCCTCAAAGATCTAAGTCACTAGAGATCTGAGGAGATATCTACCGATCCTGGGGATTACAGTCGTGATCATATTTATTTTTTTGAATAATGAAATATAATTGTAATAACTTACCAATGAAAAACACTCGAAAACTTCGATCGTTTCACTGAATCTCCCTCCCAATATGAAAACACACCCTCACTCAATAAAAATCACACGACGAATGAGAAAAATAAATAGGTAAATTAATTCGATTTGTTTGGCTTTTCGGCTTTGCTCAAAGGGCACCGCGGTCTCCGCGGTCCTTTGCGGCTTCCTTTTGATGGATGCCGAATTGCCGACCGACTCTTCGTGGCACGTGTAGAAAAGTTCTGCTACTCCACAATAGATGGCAGCACCAACAGCTGATATTTTTTGAGTTTGTAGAGTGTAGTAATGTTTTTCTAAATAATTGCAGCTTTTTCATTTTCAATTACTTAGTGTTTTTTTTTATTAAATATTATACGTATCTTTTTGTTAAATATAACTTACGTCAATAGTCAATTATAATTATTCATTCTGCGTTCATCACACAAACGTTTATCCTGGGTGGGGATCGAACCCCCAACCTATAGCGCAGAAGGCAGAGCTACACTACCAACTGAGCTGTGAGGCCAGTCAGATTTTTCCGGTCTGTTTGGACTGAAATTTGAAATTCATAAAATACCTAACGAGGTATAATAATCTCGTTTTGTACAAATACCAAAATGAACTTTTTCTAAAATGATACGACAAATAGGTACACGACTGTAATCCCCGGGCTCGGTAGATATCTTCTTCACACATGCCACATTTTGCACAACAGTTAGTAGTATTCCGTACTTGACAGGTTGCAAGCCCATCGCCGATTATAAGAATACTACACCGAACTTTTAGTTCGGTGGAATACTAACTTATATCAAACCTACACCTTCAAATTTTTAGTTTTAAATGTTTTCCTTCCGCGTTTAAGAGCGGCATTGCGCAAATAATTTTTTCGAATGGAAAAACTCATTGGTGCGGGACTAGGTTTGAACCCACGACCTTCGCATCGTGAAGCAGGGGTGCTACCCCTACACCAACGTCCAACAGTGCTCTCCTAAAATTACTGATTTTCTAAATGCCTAGCTAGGTAGGTATCCCTAGGTCATCCAACGGATCTAGGCATTCGTGAAGTTAGCCACAAGTGCGAGTTTGCGCATGTGTACAGTTCCTTCCCCCTCATACCTCTAATTGCTCCCGAAAAACGATACTGCGCCGCTCTTGCGGCTAACTTCACGAATGCCTAGATTCGTTGAGCCAACTATAAGTATGTGAAACGAAGTCGGGTAAGTTCACTAGTCAAGGTAGTAAGGTATGGCACAGATGGTCCGGCAATACAATTTCCAAATAGGTAGGTACATATCTGATGAGAATGTAGAGCAAGGTCGCTAACAATTATACCGATTGTGTCCGAAGCAGGGTGCGCAGTGCTGTATGTTACAGGCGAGAGCGGGACGGAAGGACGGTGGATTTGACCACTTGCGTAACTCTTCTTCTTCTTCCTGCTTATTCCCCACTTCTGGTATAACTATTCTCAGAATAATATTAAGTCAAATGCAAGGAAAATGTCAGTTTACCTACTATTCTATATTATTTAAGTAGTTATTTAAGTATTTTACCCTACCTACCTACTTATTTTTTCTCGTGTTATTTTGAGTTGTATCGTGTACTTTTGGTGGTTATTTTTCAATAAAGCCCAAATTCTTGAAGCGAGTGTAAAATAATATGTGAATTAAAGTGAATAATACCTTTCTAAATCCATCGTGAATTTTAAACAAAACAACCATCTTTTGTTTATCTAGACACGCGGCAGCGTGTCAAGCCAAGTTCAAGCGAACGGGCGAGGCGCGCACCGTGTGTAATATTACACGAACCATTTGGAGCCATTTTCACCCCCTCGTAACTCTAAAACTATCTCACATAAACAAGTCAAATTTGGCTCATCTATTGCCACTTGCGAGTAAAATATGTACTCCGAATTTCATAAACACACCTCAAACAGTTATTTAGATATCAACGTCCAAAAATGGTTTTTTATGAAAAATTTTATCACTGACTGACCTATAGACGTTAATTATAACCCAGTTTCAGATGACCTAGAACGTTCAAATTTGGCATCCAGGTTGGTAGTGGGGTGGATACAAAGGAAAAAATCTGAAACTTGCAAATTTTTATATTTTTAACGTACTTTTTCAATTAATTGATTCTCCTAGGAACCCTTACTAGCGCCTGTAATATAAGAATAGCAATCTAAATGACTGTCATCTGACAGTCGGTCATTATGTGGATTTTAATAGGGTCTTGACGAGAATATAATAACGAGTGGAAGTAGTGTCTTGGATTGGTAAGTAGTACACTCTTACCTAGGTATACAATGTGCCAATAGTTGAGCCGTCTATGCAGATAGGTAAGTTTGACTATAGGTATGTATACCTACAATGTGCCAATAGTTTGAGCACTCTTTGCAGGTAGATAGATATGGCTAGATAACTATTCAGGCCTAGATTATAGTGTCTCGGCTTGTCGGATAGATAGTAGGTAGGTATACTTATTCAGTAAGTACTCAAGTACCTACCTACCTGCTTAGTATGTATCCCTACAATGTGCCAATAGTTTGAGCCGTTTATGCAGGTAGATTATATAAGTGTAATAATATAAGAATAGGTACCTACTTACTTACTAATAAGTTCTGTACAAAAAGTAATGATATCCCATCAAAAACATAAATGTGAAATGAGAGCCAAGTTCAATAAGTATGTTTTAGTCGTTGACTTCAGCGACAAAAGAAGTGAGATCTAAACGGGTGCCAAGTACAATGGTCAGTCCTGAAACTTATTTATAACATTATGAAATATTTTTAACAACTTTAAAATATCATTTCATCTCATAATTTAGGATATTATATTGAAGCCTAAGGTCTGACTTGGCTAGTTTTCTTAAGAGTACGAATTATATTAGGTACTTATAGCCTTTGCGAGTTCTTATTTTATTCTTCTAAAAATTTGGCTTGCTGGTAGAAACTAGCGATCGGACATAGTAGGTAAGTAGTTAATAATAGGAAGGTAATTCGTATAATGAGAACTAGCCAAGTTAGACCTTAGGCTTCAATATAATATCCTAAGTTATGAGATGAAATGATATTTTAAAGTTGTTAAAAATATTTCATATTGTTATAAATAAGTTTCAGGACTGACCATTGTACTTGGCACCCGTTTAGATCTCACTTCTTTTGTCGCTGAAGTCAACGACTAAAACATACTTATTGAACTTGGCTCTCATTTCACATTTATGTTTTTGATGGGATACTTAATTATGGTGGACAATTTGACTGACTTTGTGACATTGACAATACTACTAATCTAAACAAAGTCGATCTCAAAAGAGACAAATGAAATAAACAAAAAAGAAGAAGAAGGTAGGTAATATCCCAGGTAATATTTTAATCGAATCCGCCCTGACTATGTACTGTAAAAGCTATAACCCAAAGCCATAAGTTTGTAACTTGAACCAAACCCAATTTAGGCAGTTAGGTAGGTAGTTATGGTACTTTAAACTACCTCAGGGTATTGATAGTAGGTAGGCAGGTTCCTACGCAACAATGAAAATAATAATCGTTTGTTTTTATTGTTTCATGTATCTGACGTGCTTGATGCTTGACGTTTGAAGATGAGAAGGATCAAGATTATTTCAAATTTTGACAGGATACCTAATTAGAACAACTGTCGAAATCTACTGTTTACGTTACAAATAATTAAGTATATACAAGCCAGTTTGTAGCATATTGGTAGGTAGTCACTGCCTTCTGCTTTATAGGTTGTGGGTTCGATCCCCACCCAGGACAAATATTTGGGTGATGAACACATAAATTAGTTCTGCTTTTGTTATTTTATTAGACAAAAGCTTAAGCTGTGCGTTGAAAATGATAGTCAAGTCTCCGGATGAACCGATTTTGGTTTAGTTTCTTTGCTTGAAAGGTGGCTTGATTGTAAGGGCCGGTTTCCACCACAGCAGAGAGGAGAGTAGACGAGAGGAGATGCAAAGCTGGCAGGTTATTTCCACCAAAGCGGAGAGATGGAGCTTTGTGTAGTAGAGATGTGAGCTATGAGAGATCTTTCGGGTGTGCGAGGCGCGGGGAGAAGGCAGCGGGGTGCGGGGTCCACTCCCCTCCTCTCTGCTTTGGTGGAAACCGGCCCTAAATTTAGTGTCCGCTAGTGGCGCTGCAAGTATGGATTAGAACGAAATGAAATAAAGTTTCGCTAACTATCAAAACCCGTAGGTACCTAGGTACCTACTAAGAGTCCACAGTGGAACACTGTCCATATCACTAGCTGCCCCGCTCGCGACTTCATTCACTTAATTAAAGTATTTAAATCGAGTTTCAAACAAATCACACAACTCATAAAAAAATCCATACTAACTTTGACACCCCATTTTACCCTTTTTAGAGAGTTATTTAGAAATATACAGAAATACGTATCCATTTATTTTGTATAATAAAGCATCCAAACCAAAATTCAGACCAATCGCACCACCCGTTAAAAAGTTCCCATACAAACATCGACCCTCCATTTGACCCCTTTTTGAAGGTTACCTATATTGTAAAATCCTGAAAGACGTAGGTAGGTATACCTACCTAAATACTTATGTTATAGCATTGTCCACATTGCACCTTAAAAACATTAACACTCAGGCCAATCAGCTAAAACAATTAACAAAAACTTGCAAAAGCACAGGAAGAGAAGATTGCACACCGCCCACCTTTATTTGATAAACTTATCTTAATCAGTGCTCTTAAATTATCGGGCAAGTGCGAGTTGGACGCGAGGACAGAGAGTTCTGAAGCTGATCACATTTAGCGTGCTTAATAACAACATAATCTTGCTAAATAACAAACCCCCGACACAACTTTGCCCGCCATTTAGTGGCGGTGGCCATGAACTGGAAATTTGTTATAGTGTTCTACCACTCAAGCCCTTTTATTTGATACATGTTGAGAGAGTTGTGAAAAAATATGTAATCCGCCATTTTGTGGCGGCCATCTTAGACTGATTTCCATCAAACATAGCTAAGAACACTCCCGACTAGTTCACCTTTCAAACAAAAAAAGCAAAATCAAAATCGGTTCATGCGTTATGTTATGGTGCTACGATGACACAGACACACACAAACAGAGACAGACATATCAAACTTTTAACACCTCGTTCGTCGGCGTCCTTTGAGCGGTGGATTCCCAACGAGTACCTACCACCAAAACGAGTCCCAGTGTGATTCGTTGGGATTTTTTTCCCCAACGAGTAACACTGTTGCAACTTTTTTTAATAAAAGTATTCCCAACGTGTAGGTAACAGTGTGACTCGATCGGTAAACAATTAAATTACCATACGCAAACGTTGGGAATCCACCGTTTGCATAGGGGGTTAAAAAGAAGATATCAGTAATTATAATTGCCTTACAGAACCCTAAAACATAGTGTTACCAGTTACTTATGGCAGATAAAGATCTAGATCATGGGAACAGAAACCATCTTTCTTTTAAAATACAGAGGACGAATAGTGTGTGAGTTGAGATTAGGTGCGAAGCGTAACAGATAATGGTTTATTTATGGTTTGTTAGACAGCGTGGACAGCGTATGACCACCTAGGCAAGGGCGGATCTAGCTTTGGTGCTAAGGGAGGGGGGGTCACTTGATCCAGCTTTGGTGCCAGGGGGGTCACATAGTCGTGGTCAAGTCACAAAAGGTTTTGATCCTTATTATAATATATAATTTTAATTAGTGGTCCACCTAGGTCCGGGACCCGGCCCAGGGGGGGTCATGACCCCTATTACTCCCCCCCCCTTGGATCCGCCCTTGCACCTAGGTACCTACTAGATACCATAGAGGTAGATCAGTGTAAAAATGCACAAACGAATGCCCCTCCAATGTATTTTCCTCTACATGCGCTACAAGTACCTACCTACAAGTGGAGGGGCGTTCATTTTTAGACTGAATCATCTCTACCTAAGTATTTTGATTACCGTCTTATTGGTGGTACGTGGTGGTACCTATCTTAATTCTATATGTACTTTCTTCTTCTTCTTCTTCAATTATGGCATCTGTCTCTTAGAGAACAATTTAGCCAGTGTCAAGTGTATTTAATTATAAGTATTGTCAACGTCACAGAGTCATAGTCAAGTTGTCAAGTCAATTTTAAACAAAAGATGGCTGTTTTGTTGAAAATTCTCGGGATTTCCTCCGATGGAATTTGAAGAGAACTATTCACTCTAATTTACATATTTTACACTCGCGTCAAGAACCCGGGCTTTATTGGCAAAATAACCACCAAAATTACGCAATAAAACTCAAAATAACACGAGAAATAATATAAAAACCAGAGCGACGTAGTTGTCAGACAAATGCACCGCAGGAGATGTATATGTACTTTTAAACTTACGCGATCTGAACACATTATTATTAGTATTTAGACGGGTATTTATCGCGTTTAAATGTGTCGTCCGAGTGTACAGATGGACATCCCTATTGTCGAGAACGAAGTGAGGGTAGTTGCAAATAATGCGACCCCCGCTTCGCGGAGGCGGTAGCTCCAGTACTCCAGTCTACCCGTGACCACGACAGCGTGCAAACCTGTCGAAACGTCGGGAAAATATAAGGTAATTTAAACGCGATAAATACCCGTCTAATACTAATAATAATATCTTAATTCTGTTATTCCGCGGTGGACTGACATAAAAAAATGCTAAAATACACACGGTCATAAGTTGTTCAAGGACTAAAATAGGTACCTACATAGCGTAGGTACTCTGAGTTGTCATCTTCAACTTTGAAAATCGTGCGAATCGTTACTATAGATACCTACTTACATTACATAGTAGGTACCTACAACCTACTTAAACACAGTGCTTTTTTTCGATATACACAATCCTTAGCAATATTTTACAGCTAGTAGTCAATTATACAAGAAGTTAGTTTACATATCCACCTCTCACACCATCTAAACATCATTTGCATTGATAATAACAGTTGCAATGAAGTCATTATGTGCAATCGAAATAATAAAACAATAAAAAAACTCGAGCGCATAATCCTACCATTGCGGTCTACGCCACTTTAGTAGTTAGCGCCATCTACAGTTTTAATTCTCGTAAACTAGTAGATATTTACATGTGCCAAAAATCAAAAATCAAGACTGAAAATCATTGAAAGTAGCTTTACCATCATCATCATCTTCCTGCCCTCTTCCCACGTTATGTGGGGTCGGCACAACATTGAAAATAGCTTCATAGGGCCGCCATATTTAATTTTTTGTCATTTTATAATACCTATTGTCACGCTTGTGTTACGTTTGTTACTTTATAACGCTGAAACGGCTAAACGGATCTGGATGAAAATTGGCACAGATATAGATTGTAGTCTGGAATAGCACATAGGCTACTTTTTATCCCGGAATAATGTACGGTTCCCGCGGGATATATTTGTTTTCGTTTTTCAAGGTACCACGCGGGCGAAGCCGTGGGCGGAAGCTAGTAATATTATAAAAGTGAAAGTTTGTGAGGATGGATGGATGTTTGTTACTCTTTCACGGTGAAACGGCTGAACGGATCTGGATGAAATTCGGCACAGTGATAGATTAAAGTCTGGAATAGCACATATGGCTATAATTTGACAAGGTACCACGCGGGCGAAGCCGCAGGTGGAAGCTAGTAGTTTCATAAAGCCATCATAGGATTGTGTGGGATTTTCCTTCTGATAAGGACCGCCCTCTTTCGCAGTCGGTTAAAAAAATGTAGGTAGGTACACCCTACCTACGCGATGACTTGAGAATCATCAAAATAGGTTCAGCGGTAGGCGGAAAGCGTATCAGAGTTTATTTCGCATTTATATAGTAGTAATTAATAATACCATATTACAAGCTCTGCTTACTTTGGGGCTACATGATGCTGTGTGATAGTGTCCAGCATTATTTATTTATTTTATATAGTATGGATAAAACTACATGCGACGCAAGAGGTTGCGGGTTCGATTCCCGCCTTGGTACAAATTTGTGTACGATCTGCAGAAATTTGTTCCGTTGGTCTGGGTGTGTATGTATAATAAAAAATATCTATCTATGTACCTATATCATGTATTAAATATATCAGTTATCTAGTACCCATAACACAAGCTTTGAGTAGCTTACTTTGGGGCTAGATGATGCTGTGTGGATTGTCCAGCATTATTTATTTATTTATTTATTTATTTATGTGAAACATTCGAGCTATCTAAGAACCGTTACAAACGATCTATAGAAAGCTATTTTTTTAAATTGATTGTAGTATACCAATGAAAACAAAGAACTTATGGTATAATTCTACCACAAGGACTCGTAACACACGAGCGCAGTTCGAAAGTCGAGATAAGTAAGATTTGCTCCAGAATTACGACAGAATGATGAGCGAGATATAATCAATACGACCTACCTACTCAATTGGTACCACATCTTCTTAATTACTTGACCTTTGGACGTTACTGCTCGGTTGTAAAGCTAGAGGTTCTTTTAAAAAAGTAAAGTTAGAGATTCTCGCTGAGGATCCTATGTTTGCGTAAGTTTGTGTGGATCTTTGATTTAATTCTTTATATACCTACCTAGCTAAGAATATTAGGAATCTTTTTTTGTGACCTAGGAGGTACCTAATCAAATTTTCGAATACCTACCTTACCTGTGAACTGTTATAGCATATAGGTACTTACCTAAGTATTGGTACATACAGAAAATGGCAAAAACTCGTTAGAAGTCAGTATTTTATAAATATGGTAACCTATCTAAATACCAAAGTAGGTATATTTTTTAATATAGTTAATGTTTATCTATGTATTAGGATAATTTGAAAAGTTAACTGACTTACTAAACAATAACAAAATTGTGCAACCGATTCGGATAAGTAGGTACAGTACTACCTGTCAATCTTTGATTAATGGTGGAAAGCGCCACGGGTGCGCAACATTTTTAAACTATCAAAATAGTGTTTACAGCAGTCTTAGAATAAATGAAAATAAATGAATAAAAATAACAAAAATATTTTTTTTTAACATATTTCGTTATAAAAAAATGATTTACTGAGAAAAAAGTGTATAATCGTAAGGTCTATTCACCAGAATTTTGAAACTAATTTGATTTTTAAAACAAAACTCATTGTGGTGTAGACAGATTGTGACAGATAAAACAAGAACTGAGTGACCGACGGAAACCAATACGTTGCCTATCTCTGAGCCGTGATCTTCTTACTGGTCCAAGGCCGGCCAATTACGACAATGTACAATACCTACTGCTGTAGCTTACTATAGCACGAAAAATAAAAAAAAAACAGATTTTATTACAGACTAGTTTTTTTTATGTACTTTTAAACTTACGCGATCTGAACACATTATTATTAGTATTAGACGGGTATTTATCGCGTTCAAATTACCTTATATTTTCCCGACGTTTCGACAGGTTTGCACGCTGTCGTGGTCACGGGTAGACGGTCTACCCGTGACCACGACAGCGTGCAAACCTGCCTTTTTATGAAACTTTACATTATGCTAGCCTAGAGCTAGCATAATGTAAAGTTTCATAAAAATCCATCACGTAGTTTTGACAGTAGGAAGCAGTGATCTGTTATAGTTACTGTAGGAAGGTATGCGATTTCAAAAAGATATTACAGAAAGAAAAAATTCTGAAAATTGCTGTTTCGGTGTCCATAATTTCTATCCTCAATTAAAAATTACTAAAAATATTTCATGTAGGTACAGATTTTGCTCAGTTACAGTTTTAATAATAAGTACTTACCTAGGCATAGAGGGTATAGATAAAGGTACTTAGATAGATTTCAGCGTTTTTAAACCAATAATTTTTTGTTGGTTTAAATTCATGAAACTGCTCTCTAAGAGAGAGGGGATAAGATAATTGAAACCGATCAAAGGAGTTAAAAAAAACTCTAATTGTCATGATTATACTTGAGTTTAGCATCTTTTCTCTTAGCTTTAGTTGATTCTCGCCTTATAGTCCATGAACTTGGTACATGCAGTACTTTACATAACTATCTATGTACCTACCTAGGTACTTTTTTACAAAGTTAGGTGAGTAGGTAGATATGCGCAGGTAGGTAGGTACATAATGATAAAATCTTAAGATGACATTCACACCATGTCGTTCTAGTTATGATTTATGAATTTTTGATGTCGTTGTCCTGATAATGGCTTTACAGATTTTGATAAAAAGAGCTAGTGTTTAAGAATTTCAAGGTTAAAGTCCGTCTCGTATAACTTGGCGCGGCTGTGCGCCACTGTGTTCAATGTCAGTGCTGCCACTGCACAGAAGATGACGCGAAAATTGGGAAAAAAATGAAATTTAGTTCAATGATTTACGGATTTACTTAAGTAATATTATAATAACAGACCGAAAGCAAGGGCGGATCCAGCATTGGTGCCAGGGGGGGGGGTCACATAGTCGTGGTCAAGTCACAAAGAGTTATAATTCTATTATATATAATTATAATTAGTGGTCCACCTAGGTCCTGGACCCAGCCCAGGGGGGGTCATGACCCCCATGATCCCCCCCTAGATCCGCCCATGGACGCCAAACCTTCGTCGTTTTATTATGAGTAGTATTTATTTAATTTACTTGCCTGTCTTTGTATTAACAGATATATTAAAACATAGATGAATACTGATATGTTTTTAACTAAGTTAGAATTAGAGGTGAGTGTGTTGGGGTTCGACCAAAATAAAACAGTTTTTGTTAGTAGGTACATTATTTATTACTTTTTTGACAATTTTTGAAGAGGTAGCTTCCGCTTTTTTCCCTTCTGCAACAATTCTTCGAACAGAACGTTCAGAAACACCTGAAACAAAATATGTATAAATGTAACCATGAAATTAGTTTAGTTAGGTAAATTTATAAAGTTTGCATAGCATTATAATTATAATTCATCATCATACACAACCACATTTTATTTAACCACATCATCATCATCATCATCAGCCTATAGCAGTCCACTGCTGGACATAGGCCTCCCCTAATGAGCGCCATTGCGCCCTGTCTTCAGCTCGACGCATCCAGCCTCCGCCAGCAGCCTTTCGCAGATCGTCACTCCACCTAGCCGGAGGGCGTCCTACACTACGTTTGCCGAGCCGCGGTCTCCACTCGAGAACTCGTTTACCCCAACGGTTATCGGTTCTTCGACAGATATGGCCAGCCCACTGCCACTTCAGCTTGCTAATTCTCTGAGCTATGTCGACAACCTTAGTTCTGTGTCGGATAGTCTCATTACGGATTCTATCCTTCAGAGAAACTCCGAGCATAGCTCGTTCCATAGCTCGCTGAGCGACTTTAAACTGGTGGACTAGCCAGGACCGCCACCCTTGCATTTACGGATTTTAATGGTATAATCGGTTCGTTCTTTTCACATTCTTGTGTACAAAACGAGTGTACTTTTATAACTGCTTCTCTTGTACCACTTTTTATCACTTTAGGCATGATGATAGCACAGTAGTTAGCAAAATATTCGCAACGATGTTTACTATGAACTCGGAAGTGTCAAAGTGAATTTTCAAGATGGCTGTTTTAGTTCCTCAAATCGCCACCGCCAACTTATACTTGCCGGACTGTATCTCTTTCACAGGTTACAGTTTCTACTCAGTCTATCAACTTAAAACCTAAGCACTGAGTTACAGGTAAAAGTACCTACTACCTAGGTAATTTTTAATATTACCAAAAACTAAGGCTTTCATTTGATGTTTAAATTTAATCAATTAGAAAAAATATAATATTAAACTCAACATTTAATTCAAGTTAGATTATACCGTCACGTTTTATCTGTAAATTCAATAAAACATTTGGATGTACTGCATTTTGAACAATCGATCACACATTCATCAATCAAACGCACGGCGACGAGACAAACCGATCCAATCTCAAATCAAAAAGAACCTAATCAATGGCTGATGCATTATAATTGATCATTTATTATAACCTCAAAAAACGTGCCGGTCTGACGAAAACCAATAAAGAACACATGAATATGAATAAAATGCGTATAAAAGATAATTATCTGATACTATGCTATAAAATTACAAAAGAACAAACAGAAGACGGACCTTCCACTCTATGGTCTATAAAAAGTGAAATTGGTTTGAATGTGTAGCAGTGCGGTGTGTGAATTGGATCAGTGTGTTTGTCTATAGTTTTTGCGCGCCAAAAGTTTTAGCGGCAACATTTTGGAGTGATTTTTTTAAACAGTTTGTGACTTCTGCATTTTTCGTCCGATACTAAAAACAAAAAGTGAGTGTTGTTGATCTTTTTTTTTATCATTTTGGTATTAACTCTTATCCAATTTCTTGCTAATTTATTAGATTTACTTTTTATAAACTAGGTCAATACAGGTTCAATAAATAAAAATGGTTGAGAAAAAAATACCTACTTAGGTAGTTAGGTGCGTGCAAAGGTACCCCACCCAACACATTAAAAAACCAAAAATATTTTATTCAACAATTGAGTTAAAGTTTTTGAATTAAAATGACGTTCCATTCAAATTTTCAAGGAACCAACTAAGCACAATTCACTTCACTATAATTTAATTCCAATATTGTCCAAATCTATGCCAAAACTCTGGCTTTACTATAAAAATACCCTACCTACCAAATAAGATTACCTACACAATAAGGTAAAAAAACACGAGAAAAAAATAATTAACTAGCACCTACCTAGGTAAATATTGAAAAAATAAAAAATCCGTCTGAAAGTAATTGAAAATAGTTTCTTACAGCTGCCATATTGTATTTTGGACATTTCATATACCTAGCCTGTCTCTTTTGTACCTAATTCAGTCAGACGAATCCAACAATTACACCTCATTTGTCAAAATCCGTTCAGCCGTTAGGTGTAACGGTGTAACCTAAACATTCAAAGGAATTTGCATACACATACCTACATAGGTACATAATAATAAATAAACGTAGGTACACCGTCGGTTATAACTTCGGCTAAAAACAAAAGCTACATAAATAGAAAAATCCATAAGTTTATGCGAAATATTCTTCAAAATTACTTTGCGCGTTCTAAGTATATTTTTTCCCATTTTTGCAACATTTTTTATTGATGCTCCGCTCCTATCGGTTGTAGCGTGATGATAGCCTATATAGCCTTCATCGATAAATGGACTATCCAACAAAAAAATATTTTTTCAATTCGAACCAGTAGTTCCTGAGATTAGCGCGTTAAACTAAACAAACAAACAAACTCTTCAGCTTGATAAATTAAATATCAGTATAGATTAGGATAAAAACCATTTACATAAAGTTTTACAACGTTCCAAAACTTTACACATTCATTACAAAACTAATACAAATTTCTACACGAGTCCAATGTAATAAATAAAGTCAAAATGGGCAGGGCCATTGTTCTCTAAGCCCACGACAAACGAACGTAAAATTTTACGTAATTAACTTAATTGAAGTTGGTAACACGTATACCTACGTTGCCGTACGATACCATCTCAACTTTCCAAGTATGGGAAAACTTACCATTCGTGGAATAAATGCAATTTCTTTGTTACATCCTAAAAGATTTTATGTAATTTAAAAGTAAAAGTGAACTTCAAGATTTCATATCGTCGAAATAAAAGCACTCTTTGAACTTGTAAGTGCATTTAGCATTTACGCGAATGCAAAGCGAAGAAGGAGAGAAAAGTGTTTGGTGGGGTGTTTGTATGTACAACATGCAAACGTATGTAAGTATGTATGTATGCGAGATCCCTTGGCTATCGCTGGAGCCCAAACGGCATGACAGATTTTGACAAATGATGTTAGATACTTAGATCACAAGAGCGACATAACATCATCATTATTTTCAGCCTGTGTCCACCCACTGCTGGGTATACACCGCCTCCATTTTGACCCACTAAAGGCTATAAAAAGCGCGATTGTCAAAATTTTTTTCTTAGCCGCCATATTGGATTTTTTGTCATTTTCTATAACCTATGACACTTTCCTTATTTAGGCAAATCTAAAGATAATCAATCCAGGCTTTCAAAATCCATCCAGGCTTTTGGCCTACAACAATCAAAGAAAATGTGTATTATTTACTTACATAATAGGTATGTACTTACGCCTCTAACACCTTACCCTGTTTCTTTGCGGTCGGGTAAAAAGAAGAGCCTTATTCAGGTAAATTTTTAATGGTGTCTTATTTCTTTTCAGATTTGTCAAAATGGTGTTCTTTAAGGTATGTAAATAGAGCTATAACAGTTTATTATTAAGAATACAGAATATAGATTTTATTTTGTAAAACACAGATGACAAGGGGAAAGTAGCAAAACAACAACACAGATATCTAAGGATTTTAAAACGAAACTTAAGTAAAATTCCACATACAAATATTTTACTAAATTTATTAATAACTAGATTGGAAGATAGATAAGGAATTGTTATATAAACTTGACTCAGATCGACTTCATAAACGTGGCCACACTTTTTTTTGCAGGCCAACACTTAGGGCCTATTTATGTATGAACCCAGAATCACCTCCTTTAAGAAAAGGACATTTCTTTAAGTTCTGTATTAAAAACGTTGTAAAACTAATCATTTAATTAAAAAGGTGCTGTGGTTACATTTGCAGTTGTATTATTTGAGATTGTTTTAATTGGACCTGGGAACTCTACTATGGTGCCGTGGTCCAACTGCAAAGATAGTTGGACCACGGCCTCTAGTAAAGGCCCGTAGTCCAACTAATTGGACAGAGCAGTTGGACCACTGCCCCGTAACGAAGTTATTGACCCACTGTGACATTGACAACACAAAAATAAACGTGGTTTATGTACCATGTAAGTAGGTGCACTTATATGTAATTGCTAATTATAGTTAACAATGGTAGGTAGGTACTTATATAAATAACTGCGGTCGTGTCGAATCAAAAATAACTCACATTGGGAGCAATATTGTGAAATATTTGATGGGCCTATTGAGTTATGGTTGGTTATTCGTGATCAGAACACAAGTTACCTATCTGGCCTCACAGCTCAGTTGGTAGTAGCTCTGCCTTCTGCGCTGCAGGTTGTGGGTTCGATCCCCACCCAGGACTAACATTTGTGTGACGAACGCAGATGTTTGTTCTGTGTCTGGGTGTTATAATTTATTCTATGTATGTATTTACAAAAAAAAGCATGCATACCTATAATAATCTATCAATATGTAGGTACTTTTAAAGTTACGCGATCTGAACACATTATTATTAGTGAAACGTCGGAAAAATATAAGGTAATTTAAACGCGATAAATACCCGTCTAATACTAATAATAAATAATCTATCAGTTCCCATAGTTTTTATTTATTTTATACATATTTATTTTTTATTAAGGTACTTACTTATTTATTACCTACCAAACTAAAAAACACTTTTAGTGCTAAAATTTTGTTTTTATTAAAAAAATTACACACCTGACTGAAAAAAAATTGAAAATAGCTACTTATAGCCGCCATATTGGTTGGAACAAAATGTCAAATATCCAATATGGCGGCTATAGGAAGCCATTTTTGATTACTTTCAGTCAGGTGTGTAATTTTTTTAATAAAAACAAAATTTTAGCACTAAAAGTGTTTTTTAGTTTGGTAGGTAATAAATAAGTAAGTACCTTAATAAAAAAATTGTGATTTTTGAAAAATGATTTTAAATGTATAAGTGCACCGTATGATCCAAGTGTGAACACGAAATGACATCACTAAATTTTGTCACGCAATAGGTTCTAATCTTAATATCTAGAATACCATGTAATGACTGTTTAGCATAGTTAACTATAGCTCTCGGCTCATTCTCATGATCGGGAGATTAGCACTGCAGTCAGAGCACTGGTGGTGTAGTGGTAGCATACCTGCCTTATCAAACGTGGGTTCAAACCAGCCCTATAGCATGAGTAGTGTAGACAGCGTTTTTGTCTACGGAAGATAAGACAAAGTGATATTTGTGACGATAAAAGTGTCATTTTTGTTTGAGATGACAAAGTGACATCTTGTGATTGTGGGCTCAAATTAACCCACTCTTAACATGAGCAGTGTAGACAGCGTTTTTTCTACGGAAGAGAAGACCAAGTAACATTATAACAAAAGTGTCATTTTGTTTGAGATGACAAAGTGACATTAACTTGTGATTTTGTAAAACAGAAATGAGGATTTTGTGCGATGCATTCGACTGTCAACATTGTCGGTCTATTTTTATTTTGTTTGTTCTGATGATTGTATTCTGTCGAAGGCAAAATACCTTGGGTAGGTCAAGAACCTAATCCCTCTCACAACTTACATAACCCAAGTACCTACATATACCTACTTCCCAAGGAGGTAATAGGTACTTCTATAAACATACGAGTAACCTATAAAGAAACATAGGACCCGGTGTGTCTGTCTGTATATGGAAGACAATTACAAATTTCACTTAGTTATTTATTCATCATCATTCATATTCATCATCAGCCTATAGCAGTCCACTGCTGGACATAGGCCTTCCCTAATGAGCGCCATTGCGCCCTGTCTTCAGCTCGACGCATCCAGCCTCCGCCAGCAGCCTTTCGCAGATCGTCACTCCACCTAGCCGGAGGGCGTCCTACACTACGTTTGCCGAGCCGCGGTCTCCACTCGAGAACTCGTTTACCCCAACGGTTATCGGTTCTTCGACAGATATGGCCAGCCCACTGCCACTTCAGCTTGCTAATTCTCTGAGCTATGTCGACAACCTTAGTTCTGTGTCGGATAGTCTCATTACAGTTATTTATTGCAAAAGCTAAAAAAACCCGTCTGAACGCAACTGAAAGTAGTACTTACCTAGTCTTTCGGTATGTCGTAGAATTTAAAAGTTCATTAGAAATGGTGTCAAGTGGTGGAAAGGATCTCATTTTTATCTTTTCACCACACTACATCGATTAAACAAGTGACACGGTAAAAAAATAATAATCCATACCTACCAATGCGGATGAAACCGGCGACGGAAGCTAGTGCATTATGTTTCCCACACAACAATGATGGTAGGTAGCCATAGTGAATGGTCACTTGGTCTAGATTCTAGATTTCACCATCTACAGTTTATGGCAAAAATGGCGGGTTGATGGGATTTTGTGGTTTTCATAAAAGGATGGACAGTAATCAAATAATTGCTGACCATAAAAATAATAGATCTAGTAATTATGACTGACCTCAGCTCAGTAGTATCTCTGCCTTCTGCGCTGTAGGTTGTGGGTTCGATCCCCAGCCAAGACTTACATTTGTGAGATGAACGCAAATGTTTGTTCTGTGTCTGGGTGTTATTATATATTCTATGTAGGTATAAAAAAAAGTAAACGGTTCCCATAATACAAGCTTTGCTTAGTTTGGGGCTAGATGGCGTTGTGTGACCATCAGTATTTATAATTATGTGAATACTAGACTCAGCTAGACACTTGAAACACTAAGCACTTTTACTTTGACCATTAGAAATGCAAAAAACATAGCATTGCAAATACGATAATTTATGCAAAAATACTCGTACAATTGTAATCTCTAAGTCAAGTCAAAAAAAAATTATTCAATAATATCACAGGGATCATTTTGAATCGTCTAACATACTTATATATCTTTAGTTTTCTTTAATGGTAGGTACTAGAGATAAAATGTTGTATCACTAGGAAATATCCTCAATTTTGGTATGGTATCCTCAATGGTATTAAAGCAGCATATGCAATAGTTACTAAAGGTACTAAGGATACAAAGTTGAGTCACTTTTACCATCAATGGTACAAATTAATACTGACACAAAGGCGCTGGTGGTGTAGTGGTAGCACAACTTCAAACCTGGTCGTGCACCAATGAGTTTTTCCATTCGAAAAATTTATGTGCCCAATGCTAGTGCTCTTAAACGGTGAAGGAAAACATCGTGAGGAAACCGGCATACCCTAGAACCGAAAATTCGAAGGTGTGTGTCATAGCTTAGTGTTCTTATAAGCGGCAATGGGCTTGCTGCCTGTCACGTACGGAATACTAACTACTGTGCAAATTGTGGGCATGTGTCATGATTGGACGTGCCTCTGACTCTCTTTAGATATCCTTAAAGATCTAAGTATCTAAAGATCTGAGGAGATATCTACCGAGCCCGGGGATTACAGTCGTGATCATATTTATTTATTTATTTTTATTTTTTACAAAGGCGAGTCTTCTATATTTCATTGTACCTCAGTTCTTCATTTCACTACCTACTACTTCTTCATTTTAGGTCCTCCTCATCACGGTGCTCTCGACTCTGGCAGCTGCGGAGCCTCCGGTCTCAGGATACAACTACAATACTCCTAGGAACAGCTACAACTCTGGCAGTAACAGCTACCTCCCACCTAGCACAGGTAAAGTTTTCATAGAACAGTCCCTTATTCTTATTCTTATTTATTTATTTCATGTCTCTTTTGATCAAATTGGTCAAATACTTGATCAAATTGGGGACGTTTTAGAGAAAGGCCAGGTACCCTAAACTGACGCGCATGTATGAACAATGTAATGAGAGTGAATGAAGCAAGAGGTATTTCAGTATCGTAGCAAGTGGTTTCTGCCTACCCCGTCAGGAAATAGGCGTGATTTTATGTGTATGTATGTGTCTTTTGAGATTTCGTTTTTCTATATTCTTACGGGGTAAATTCTGGATTCAGGATCACGATGTGGATTTCATCATCATTTTCTTCCTGCCCTTTTCCCTCGTTATGTGGTCGGCACAACATTATGATCTTCCATTTCCCTCTATCATCCGTCATCCCAGTACTCACTCCTTTCTTTACCCATGTCATCTTTCACACATCCATCTTTTCTGTGGCCTACCTCTACCCTTGTATCGTGGTTTTTATTCCAGGTTACAACACACAGAGTAACTACCTCGCTCCAACAGGATCTGGTTCCTCAGGTCATGACTACAGCGGAGGAAGTCAAGGACACGGAGGCCATGGGCACGACAATGAAGTGGTAAGTCATCAGTCCACATGACAATGAAGAGACTTTTAATTTGATGATGTCATCTATTAGAAGAAGAACGCGTATTTGTTATACTGAAGCTTATTGACCAGTACCCCTTATGAGTTTTTGATAATATTATACGAAAACCTCCATCGGAAAAGTTAAGGAACTAAAATAAGGCCGATAATATCGAAAATATCTAATCGGCGTCCCAGCAATTATTTTCGAACCAAGTTTTCACGTTATTGACCCTATTTTAGTTTCTTAACATTTCCGATGGAGGTATGAAAGGATACTATTGGAAAAAAGTTTTGGTAAACTATCAAAAACTCATACTAGGGGTACAGAAGAAAACCGCGTATTTGCAATACTGAAACTTATTGACATGGTTGTTTTAAATCTATGTATGTATTTCAGTAATTATTTATACCGCTACCGCTAGCAAATACCGAACGATTGACTGATGATAACATGAGAACCAATTGATTTGAGTAACTTTTATTAGCACCTAGATCTGTTTTTCCAACTTTAAATGTTAAAATACCCACAAATTTATTTTGTTCAGCCTAAAGATTCAATTAACGTAAACATTTTAAAAGACAGTTCTTAGTTTTTGAGTCATAAGTGAGTCAGCAATCATCAATAAAAAGAAAATATGAAAAGAAAGAGATATGGAAATGAAAACCAATGATTTTATGTAAACTTCAGTGATTTATATTGTTTATTCACGGTTTTAAGTACAACTATGACTTTTTATTCAATTTATAGAGCAAAAACGAATGAATTGGAGTCAATTTGAATATGCTATCTTCAACTGAATAAAATATATCACCATAATCTCCAAAAGTTATACTGTTGGGGTAGAAATCTAGCGCGGCTAATTTTCTCGCTGTACCGTTTTCGCAGTTTATATGAAAGATACCGTCTTCTGCTATCCCAAACGTATCAGGACCATCCACTATAAAGTGATATACTACTTTCAAATCTGTATTCTTGATCACCTCGTGACCTCTGATAGCACAATACACACCGCACATGGTCACTACATGCACATTCCTTAGATTATCAACTTCAAATTGCATAACCGTTTTTAGGATTCCAGTTTTTACTGCAATCCTTCCTTCGTTAAAAACTTTGTAAATCATATGATTGTTCGCGTCTAGTAAGTACATATCATTGTTTCTGACTACTAGCTTCATTATATTCATGTTGTAAAGCCCGATGTTTGTAGCTTCTTTAGTCAAAGGATCATATTTGTACAATCCATCATCAGATCCGAAATAGACATCGCTGGTTTCAGAGTCTATAGCTATAGCTTTATTTCTAGCTATGCCTTTAACTTTTTCAGCATTTTTAGTTATCACATTAACGAACGCTCTGCCAGAGTTTTGAAGTGCATCGTCCATATACATAAAAAAGAGATTCCTGCTGGATGAGTCATATGTCAGTTCTTTAGGGCTTTGAAACTTGTCTGTTAGTAGAATCTTCTTATATATTCTAGGTCCAATCTGCTGTAAAGGCGCATCTGTCACAAATATGCGCACTTTTGCGTGTATTTCTATCGCGCACACGAAAAATATTACAGATAAAACACGCATGTTTAACGGGTATCTTATTCGGTGTCACATTTTAAACTGGCGACGCCTCATGAGTTATCTTGTTTTTGCCAGACGGTTATAGTTCTTATTTAATTGGGAACAGAGATTATAGTAACTTTAATTGCTTGATATGGAAGATTAAACGGTTTAAATTAGTAAATTGATGTAGATATGCAAGGTCACTTCGAGGTTCATTACACATAGGTACCTACTACACAACACATGCATCGTACGTAATCTATATAAAAATACTAGGTACACTAATGATCGGTAGTTTGCATAAAAGTACATGTAGATTAAATGTTACGTAAATATGTAACACTAAGCTTGTAGCGTTTTCGACAGAATTTCGTTAATAAAACGCAGAAAGAGTAAGATTCAACACGTTAACAATTTATTAATATAAAACAGACTAGAAAACTCAACAGTTTTTACTCCTATTAGGCTTCAATCTCACCAATCTCGTAGCATCAGCGTATACCATTTTATTATCATTATCAAACGCTACTCCAAAAGCATCATCTACATCCAACACCTTTTCCAAAGCCACCGTTTCTTTATTTACAGCGTATATACCGTTACGTAGACACACAAAAACCTTGCCATTCACATCAGTTGTCATCCCCCTGACTCCACTTTCTGAGAACTCTTCATACAGAACTGCGTTCTTAGTACCTTTCTGTTGACTGTACAGTCCAGTTGCGTTCGTGAAAAACATAACATTATCGTTGTCTATAACAAAGTTGTCTACTTTAGTGTCTTCCAAGTCTTTGAATCTCGAAGCTTGTCCATCTACAAACGTGTAGAGGAATTGAGAAGGGTAGACAGAGAAGTAAAGCACGTCTTTAAAGTATAAGTTCCAAATATCTGTGTCCTTCTCTCCGAGAAACTCAGCCTTATCTGTTCCGTAATCGTATTTGTAAATCCCATCGCTTCCACCTATGTATATTTCATGTGTTTTCTGATCCACAGTTTGAGCAAAACCGTTATTTACGCCTATAATATTCTTAAATTCTTTAGTGTTTAGATTGATCCGAGCGGTTTTGAATTCGTTTTCTTCATGTTCTATTACACTGTGGCTGAAATATATTATGTTTGTGCTGTAATCTACTGTAAGGAGATAGGGTCGGTCTAGGTCTTCGTGTAGGACTTCTAAATCGTGATAGACGTTGTTTATTTTGACCCCATCACAGTTATCTTTAATAACACCAGCGTAAGCAGCCAGAATACTGGATAGTATTATTACAGCTTTCATTATGCTGAAATTAAAAAGAAGTTATGAATGCATCGAAAAGTATTATTTACCTATATATCAATAGATGTTTGAGGATATGATTTTAAAAGTATTTATTAGCTTGGATTTGACCAAATCTGTTTGTATTATCCCCAAAATAATTCGTAGGTATTTATCAAAGAGTAAAATATCATTTTTTTTCCCTATATTAAAAAAAAAATACCAAAAAGAAGAGAAACTTGTCAAATCCAACCTGTAGATCAAATGGTCAAATTTTAAATTTTTTTTTTGACAAACATGTTATGAATTATCAATAAATATATTTAAAAAACTTAAAACTTACCGTATTGTCCTGTTGCCACCTGATAACTAAACTTGGAAACGGCTCCATAATATTATTTCACAGATATCTATTCAAAGGTTGAGGTTATCAAAGTCAATTTAAATTGAGACAATTATTTAATAATTCTGGAATATTTGCGTTGTCGTTTTATAAGTAAACAAATGTGAAGATAATTTTTTCCCCAATGCCACTTCAAGGCAAGATGTTAATATTACTGATCTTCGCCTTACAACAAGTTCTTACAAACCATCATCTTTCAGAAACTTCAAAGTTTCGAGCTTGAAATAACATTACTTCAATGCAACTTTTTGACGACAAAAGTGTCATTTGCCGTCACAAATGTCACTTTGTCTTCTCTTTCGAAGACAAAACTAGCTACGAAGCTCATGCTAGAAGAGATCTAGCATGAGTACCATAACCAGCATTTTTTCTACATAAGCGAAGACAAAGTTACGGTAAAAGTGTCATTTTTGTATGACCGAATAACAATTTAATGCCACTTTGTCTTCTCTTTCGTAGAAAAAAAGCTGTTTACAATATTTTCCCGTAATAAACATTATTTGTATTTTGTTTTCAAATTTGCAAATTTGTCTGAATTAATAAATTATCTTGATTTACCGGTATTTTTCAGCCAAAATCATACGAGTTCGGATATTCGGTGAAGGATGCACAATCAGGAAATGACTACAACAGGCGCGAGAGTTCAGACGGCAATGTCGTCAGGGGAGAATACAGAGTGGCTTTACCCGATGGCAGAACGCAGATTGGTGAGTTTAATCCATAGATATTATAGCCATTAGAAACGTAACCCAGATTGGTGAGTTTAATCCATAGATATGAAGGTGGTATGAGGTTATGACTGGGTATACTGGGTCCGAACTAACCAGAAGCGCTTCCAACCTTCCGTGCGCCGTCCTTTAGCGGACGTCATCAGGTGTGTACTATGGTATATAATATTACGTAAATAAATAATGTGTGAAGTGTGAAACACATCAGTGATTTGTTACTGATGATTTGTCAAAATCTGTCCAGCCGTTTGGGCTACAGCTATAGCCAAAGGAACTCTCATACATAGGTAGAGATGATTCAGTCTAAAAATGCACGCCCCTCCACTGATAAATACCTACATACAATACACCGGTAAATACATTGGAGGGGCGTGCATTTTTAGACTGAATCATCTCTACAAACACCCTTCTTCGCTTCGCAATGAAGTAAAAAAGCTTCTTATGACTGAAACTACGAAGAACTAAGTGGAGAAAGATTCATCAGCTATGCCGACAAGATTCAAACTAATAAATTAAGAAGAAGGAGAATATTATATCTATCTGACGTATATCTAGAATAGATGTAATAAAGCCTATGAATGTGGATGGATACAGAGGTAAAAGTAGGCCAAAGAAAAGATAGATGGACTGTGTGAAAGATGACATGAGTAAGAAAGAAGTGAGTAAGTACTGAGATGACGGATGATAGAGGGAAATGGAGGACAAAAACATGTTTTGCCGAACCCACATAGCGTGGGAAAAGGGCAGGAAGAAGAAGAAGAAGAAGAAGAAGAAGAAGTGTAATAAAGCCTAATTTTCTTTTTTCCAGTGACATACCACGCAGATTGGAAGACGGGTTTCCATGCCGATGTCAAGTACGAGGGCGAAGCTCGCTACCCCGCACCCATGAGGAACAACCAACAAGGTACCTACCATTGTGCAGGTCATTCAACGGATCTAGGCATTCGTGAAGTTAGCCACAGGTGCTAGTTTGCGGATGTACAGTTCCTTCCCCCCCTCATACCTCCAATTGCTCCCGAAAAACGATACTGCGCAGCTCTTGCGGCTAACTTCATGAATGCCTAGATTCGTTGAGCCAACAATACCTACCATTGTAATTATTATTCCAACTACTTAGTATTTGTTTGCAAAATCAAAAAACACGATTGAAAGTTATTGAACGTAAGGCCGGTTACAGTGCTTCACTGACCGTCGGTCGGTGCGTATGTCAGTCGCGCTTGTCATTAATATGAAAATCCATAATTCCACTGCGTACGAGGACCGTCGGTCGAGCTCGTGCGCATGCGGCCGTCGGTCGGCCGACTATGGAAACGTATGTACGCGTTCAGTGCTGCACCGATCGTTGGACCGACCGTACGGACCTACGACGGATGTCTGTATCATTTTTCATCTGGTCGGTTTGTTGGTCAGGAGAGCACTGAATGATACAAACTGACGGTCGGTCCGTGTGTATCGTCAGGACCGACCGTGCGCACCGACAATCGGTTGAGCACTGTAACCGGCCTAACTGAAAATACATTTAACAGCCGCCATATTGGATTTACCTATTGATATGATTGTAAAGCCTGTCACTTTTGTGATACAGTATAAATCCAATTGTGGTCTTTGTAATTCTTCTGATTCTTCTCACAAATAATTGTTGTCGAAATTTTTAAAGCTGGTAGTGAACGAAGATGGAGTAAGGAAGATTGGGGAATAATAAATTAGTACCTACCTGGTAAGCTCGGTTTTTTTTCTCGTAAATCTTGTTTTTTGGAAAATGAAACCTAGCTAGATCGATTTATCGCCCCCGAAAGCCCCTGCATACTAAATTTCATGAAAATCGCTGGAGCCGTTTCCGAGATTCCAATTATATATATATAATTATATATATAATACATGTGATCCGAGAATGCCCCTTAAACTTAAGGGGCAAATCTACAAAACGATTATAAGACCTGTCGTATTGTATGGGTCTGAATGTTGGGCCACCAAGGGAACGGACGAAAAAAGAGTGCATGCGGCGGAGATGCGAATGTTGAGATGGATGTGTGGAGTGACAAGGATGGATAAAATAAGGAATGAGTATATCAGAGGAAGTCTGAAAGTGGCACCGGTGACAGAAAAGATGAGGAGTAATAGGTTAGCGTGGTATGGACATGTTATGAGAAGAGATGAATGCCATGTGACAAGGAGAGTGTTAGGTATGAATGTAGATGGATACAGGGGTAGAGGTAGGCCAAAGAAAAGATGGATGGACTGTGTGAAAGATGACATGGGTAAGAAAGGAGTGAGTACTGAAATGACGAATGACAGAGAGAAATGGAAGAAGATCACATGTTGTGCCGACCCCACATAACGTGGGATAAGGGCAGGAAGATGATGATGATGATGAATTATATATATAATACTACGGAATACTAACTACTGTGCAAAATGTGGGCATGTACCAAATGTCATGTTTGGACTTGCCTCTGACTACCCCCTTTAGATATCCTCAAAGATCTAAGTAACTAAAAATCTGAGGAGTTATCTACCGAGCCCGGGGATTACAGTAGTGATCATATTTTTTTTTTTTTTTTTTTTTTTAATTATATATACAAGAATTGCTCGTTTAAAGGTATAAGATTTAACGAAGGGTAGGTTACCTACATTCAAAACTAACTAAAATTTTACGGGCTAACCTAAATTGTTTGTTGCGAACAATGACTAATCGTTAGAACAATGATTAAGGCCCAGAATACTCGTCACACTATTCCTTACGTAAAAGTTACAAAAAAAGTGACATAGGTCCGTATAGCAATGCGGATCTCCGTGGAATCAGACATAGCACGAAGCGAAATACCCAAATGACAAATAAGTAGAGTGTGGCATGATAATACGGCTGCTCTGATTTACATGAAGAAAGCGACAATTTATAAAAAACATAAATATGTTCAAGTAAATAGCTTATTTCAAAAAAAGGGCTGGGTTGATTTGTTTCAAATTAACTGATTTACATTCATGTGAAGTAGAAATTCAAAATACCTTACTGTTTTGGATAAATTTGGGAATTTCTGAATTTTCAGAGGTGTTTTTGATATGATTTTTAACCAAGGTTTCCTAACTAATTCGTGTTTTAGCTCCGGTTGATTTATCACTTATATCCTTGAGTATCGTGTAGTTCAATTTCAATGTAATCTATTAAGCGGTAATAGAATGATTAGGGTTGCAATACTTGCGATTATCAAAATGCTGGGCCTTAAAATGTAGAGGAGAATGACGTTGGCTACAGTGATAGCCAAAAACACTCCTTCCTGATCAGAAAGTCTAATTTTTAAGTTGCTGAAGTACAATGCCTAATTGTCATGTCTAAAAAGCAAAATGCCCAAGATTCAGGATACCTAAAACCGTATATGCCTAAAACGAAAATTGTATAAAATGTGAAATTTACTATCATACATGCTCTTTTCCCTGAAAGTTTTCTCATAGATACCGTTTTTCAGGTGGTTACAACTACAATTCCCCTGACTTCAGCGGCTCACTGACCGGTTTCAATGCACAGGCACCTTCCACCGCGTACGGACCACCAGGATACCAGCATTAGAACTATTTTTAGCACTAGATTTTTTTTAAGTGGCACCTATATCTTAATTTGAAACAATGACGTTATTATTTTATTTGAAACACTGACGCCATTTTTTTACTTGAAACACTGACGTGCCTAATTTTTTTACTTGAAAAAACTGACGTTAATTTTTTACGTGAAACACTGACGTCATTTTTTTTTACTTGAAGCACTGATGTCATTTTTTTTACTTGAAACACTGACATCACTTTTTTTACTTGAAACACTGACGTTACGTTTTTTATTTGAAACACTGCCGTCAATGTTTTTACTTGAAAGTTTAAACACTAAGTGTTTCTACCTATCTAAAACCTTAAAATTCTAGGACTTCTTTAAGCTTAGATTGTATATATTTTTATATTGTAACAATAATTTTACGAATGAACAGTATTAAACTAGAATAATTACTGATTAATATCGATAAGTTTTTTTAATTGAACTTTTTAAATAAAATATATTTTAAATAAAAAACTTTATTTTATAACTCTTTAACACTAGGCAGCAGGGATATTCCGGTTAAGGTTAACAACCGTAATGAATCGGTTGTTTAACACTTTCAATAACGGTATACCGAAACTATAGGTTACCGAAACATTTCTGTTAACATTAACCGAAATAATAAAGGTTTTTATCTTAAGGTTTAAATTGGCGCATTTTCATCATGTACTGCGTGCAAGTAGCGCGGTAGGTAATATGAGTGCGAAGGAAAATAATGTCTCACTCATCTTCTGTCGAGTTAAACCGTATTGTTTGAATTTGTGTTGTTTGTTACCTGTATTTGCGGGTTGCGGTAATGTAGTTTGCGGGTATCGCCGTGTTTTTTTTAGGTAGTTACTGCCTACGATAACTACCCGCTTTTAGACAGATTCTTTCTTGCCAAAACGGTGGCGAATGTATTATTCAGTTATTGTGAGCACCTTAGTGAGTTGTATTGAATGCTACAAATTATTTATTCCATTTCAAAAAATTAGTGTTTTTTTTAATGCCTCGCAAACAGTCAAACGCCGTTCACAGACATTTTGAATATAACAAAAGTACTAATTGCAGTTTTTTTAGCATTTAATTTAAGGCTGCAGTCTGCGAGCGTGGGAACTTCTGACACAACACCTACATTGATAATTTCTACTCACACAAATGCATCGCTCAGTATTGAATACACACCCTGGAAACGAATAAATCTACTTTCGATGTTTCGTACAAGTTACGCATCCATTACGCGTTCGTCTTTGTGGGATGTTTATAAATGTCATAGAAAATACGCAAAGTATTAGTAGCATCGTGAAGCGCTCGAGCCCGCGGCGAGTTAACGGCGCGCGGCAAAGGGTTGGGTCAGAGTGTATGCTTTTTGATATCATTTTAAACTATGTATTTCTTTTTATGGAAAAATTCAAGATAATTGTCAAGCCAATGTTCTGTGCGTTATGAGAAATGTGGAATTTATAGATGAAAAAACTATTATTAAAATCAAAGAATATTTAGTACAAACATGGAATAAAATATGTAGGTACAGATTAAAACTAATTTAACTTTTTTACTCCGAAAGATTGAAAATAAAAAATATATATTTAGTTATTTAAAACAAAAAATTTCGTAAAACCATTTTCAATCGCAATATAAGCGTGACTTATTAACCCCTTCAATATTTTCAGCTAATAATGAATTACCCTATAATATACTAGTAGTTCGCCCCAAACTGAGATCTTGCGCGCGATTTCCACAATCCTCATTTTGTATTCACGACTTGAAGTTTTTGGATACACTTTATGTACTAGGCATAGGTGCATATTTGCCATACTGCATAGGTGCCATGCTTACGAGTACGTAACCTAATTACAAACAAATATTTTATTATCCTACTTAAGTAGGTGCTTATGCCCGTGCTAAGAAAATCTTGTTTTTTTTTATTTTCGTTAAGTATATTTAAAAACTATCCATCCTGGAATAAAAATTAAAACCATTTTGTAATGTACAAGTATACAATAAGTTAAGTTTTAGAATCCTGAGGGGAAAACTACCTTCCCACTAATAATTATCTAACAAAGAAAAGAAAAGGTTGAGTATAAAGATATTGTGTATTATATTGCAAACCTACCTTTACCATGTACCTATTTACAATAAATTAAAAAAATGTAACTTCTATCTATCTCTCTGAATAGGTAGAAAAATGTTACAATATAAATAAGTACCTACACTAGTTAGTGTTTGATAATTAATTCGTAAAAAACATACGTAGTAAAAGTCACGTACCTAGTTCGTCGGGTTGCTGAATGCTGACGAATCGGACAAAATTTATTAGGACACAGCGTCCCAATTGACAGTTTTTATTTTAATATATTTGTTACTGTCGATTCGGACACCATTAAAAATACCTGCATTGTAAGGTCAGTTAAATAACTTTTTTTTAATTTCATTGATTATAAATAAATAAATAATGCTGGACAGTTAACAACCTTCTTAGTCGATACAAATCCTACATCGTCTTAAAAAGGTTTCCTTTAATCGTATGAAAGCTATTTTAAGTGCCTTAATTTTTTTTATTCGTCCTGTCCTAATTTTGTTCTTAATTCGGCCATATTGCTGATTTCTTTGGCATAAACTAATTCTTTGTAGTCATTTTTGGTTAGTTAACAAACAAATTAAGCTTAGGAATGATAAAATGGCCAAAATCTATTTTTTAATCAGGTAGCTAATTTTAAGAATTTTCCACCTTACCGTCTTTGAAAGCCAATTTTAGCCAAAGTAGCCTATTAAGTACTACTTTTTTTTAATGATTATGAAAGCTGAGAGTCTGGAGAATTTTTTAGATTTATTTAAAAACCATGAAATCACTTTTTAAGATTTTTAATTTAAAGTTGAAAATTTAAGTCATAACTCACCGAATGTAATTATTTGACTTTACACTAACATTTTCATAGTTTTCATCAAAGTCACGTAGCTGATTATTTTATGCATAAAAGAACAACTCATTAAAATTCAGTAGCAAAAAAAAATCTCAAGAAAGTTTTCTACTTTTTTTGTAAGAATGTTTTAAGTTGTTCAAGTCGTAAATTTTCAAAAATTCGGAAAAAAATTAATAACTCAAGAACTATAGAAAATCACGGAACATACATGGGGGTGATTCGGGTACCCCAAAAGGTGTTCTATCTCTGGACTTTCGCTTGACACTACTTTTTGGGACACCCTGTATACATACATAGATATATTTTTGGGTCTATATCTAGAAGTATAAAATTTTTTGTAATAATTAATACAATTTTTGTTTGTCATAACGTTTTTAGGACTAATGATAATTTACCATAACAACTAAACGCATAACCGTTTTCGCATAATTTTTACTAGCATAACCATTTATAGCATAAAGATAACTTAGCATAATGTTTAGAGGCATAACCATTAATAGCATAAAGATAACTTAGCATAATGTTAAAAGGCATAACCATTTATAGCATAAAGATAACTAAGCATAATGTTTAAAGGCACACATTGAGAAAAGCATAGCAATACCTAAACATAATGATCAACAATGGGGTAGGACAATTCGGTTTTTTATAATTTTACATAGCAACCTAACGAACCTACTGCTCGGGGTAGAGCCATTCGGTTTTTTATATTTTTACATAGCAACCTAACGAACCTACTGCTCGGGGTAAGGCAATCCGGTTTTGTATATTTTTACATACTCGTAGCTACCTAACGAAACTACTACTCGGGGTAAGGCAATTCGGTTTTGTATATTTTTACATAGCAACCTAACGAACCTACTGCTCGGGGTAAGGCAATTCGGTTAATTAGAAAAAATAAAATATGTCTAAAGACTATTTATGCATCTCATCAATTAGTCGAATTGAATGTGGTACAAAAGATAAATCACATTAGGCCAAAAAACGATTATGCGAAAGTTAGATACATTATGACACTATAATGTTATGCTTTATTCATTATGACTAAGTAAATTATGGAAAAAAAATTATACGTTTTAATGTGCTCCCAAAAGATTGTTATGCTTAGATCACATTAGGCCAAAAAAGGATTATGCGAAAGTTACATTATGACTAGCGCATGCAAACCGATAATCGATAATCGATAAATTATCGGTAATCGGCTCATTTTCGTCAGCGATAATTATCGAAAAAATCGATAAAAAATATCGATAAACGATAAATTCATAAATAATTTATTATTCATATAATTCCCATCACTACACGTCATTCTCGGTACGGGTGTTTAAAATTATGGTACAAACTGGTCCCACGTACACAACGTACGCGATGCATCATGACATCTGCTCTATGGAAATATTATGATTAGAAGCACACTAATTGTCATACGCAACGCTGTCCCACGCGTCCCACGCAACGTTCGACGTAAAGACAGACTGGGCCCACGTACGCAACGTATGCGATGCAACGTGGGGGAGCTAGCACATTTGTCCCACGTATAGGTACGACGTATATAGCATCAGACGCTGTTGTCATTTCTCAGGTGTACAACATCTTAGAGAAAATTAAACAATGTTTTCTGATTCTGAGAATGAGTTTGAGAACGATCTATGTTTGTTATTTTTAAATGAATATTTCAGTCTTGCCATGCAGTTTTGCTATTTCTTCCCATGCTGCATTGCATAATGTAGTATCACGATATTCAATACATTTAATATTCTTCTTCTTCTTCTTCAATTATGGCATCTGTCTCCTAAAGAACAATATAAATAGCTTCATATTGTCTAACCAAATCGATGAGTTGTTCAACTGCCATTTTTCCACAGTGCGTGCTTCCAAAATCACGTTCTATTCGTGTCTGACGCGATGCGAACGAAAGATGTAGAAACACACTGTTCGTACGCGTGGGCCGTGTGTGAATACGCCCTCCACGTTCCCATGCCGATCTGGCGCGACAGGTCGAACGTTGCATGGGACGCGTGGGACAGCGTTGCGTATGACAAGTGTGCTTCTAATCATTATATTTCCTTAGAGCAGATGTCATAATGCATCGCGTACGTTGCGTACGTGGGACCAGTTTGTCTCTGCCTTTATTCACTGTGGTCAGTGTCAGTGAGAATTCGGTTGTTTCGTTGAGTGTGATTCGAGCTAAGTTTGATGATTGAAGGATTTATACGTATAATAAAACTATATTATTGAGTATATAGTGAGTTATCATTATCATTTATCAATAGCTAAATTTATAATTTAAAATTAGGAAATCTTCATAACTTAAATCTTCTTGTTGAGTGCAGCAGATTGGACAAATAGAGCAGTTAAATTAGAAACCGAAACAAAGATATTTACTTTCGCCAAAACCGATAATTCTCGATATTTATCGAAAAATAAAGCGATTAATATCAGATTATCGATTATCGAAAAGTTTCGATAATTGCATGCCCTAATTATGACACTATATGTTATACTTAATTCATTATGACTAAGTAAATTATGGAAAAAAAGTTATACGTTTTAATGTGCTCCCTATATTTTTATTATACATAGAAAACACCCAGACCAACGGAACAAATTTCTGCAGATCGTTCACAAATTTGTCCGTGGCGGGAATCGAACCCGCAACCTCTAGCGTCGCAGGCGAACTATCGCCCGCTATGCCACTGAGGTCGTCCATATAAATATAAAGTGTTTATTACATAAAACATTGTGCCAAATGCTGTGTAAAATACTGTGATTGTTGTAGGTTAGGTTAGGTTATAATCAAATACCTAAATGATCATTATAGATCTTAGGTATACAAGATAATGAATCGACAATAAAAAAAAAACAAAAGTATTAGTTGGGATACTGTGTTCCAATAAATTTTGTACGAATCGTCCGCAACTCTGTGCGTCAACCTGCTCGATGAATACAAATCAGTAGTCACAAATTAGTATCCGACACTCGCGACCCACCCTTTGCTTAGTCCTAACAGACAAAAGAGCTCTGCGTGGAACTACAAACGGACGTGCGGTCACCTTTGAGACTGAGACGGTACTAAATATTTTTGACGCGCCTATTCTATTATACTCGTAAAGCATATTTTGGCAGGCGCTTGCTCCATACTAAAATGTATGGCGGCGGGGAACAATTTCTGCTCAAAAAATTAACAATGTTTAGGCTCAGATTAATACTTTTTGGTTTGAATTAGTAGAAAAAATTCACGGTAACTGTGTTGTTTAACATTTTGCCTCACGATTTGTCCAAAAATATTATAAAAATAACAACGATAATTTCGTAAATACTCATAATAGAAAAGGTCGATTTCGATGTTTTTAATCAATGTTGACGATTTTTTTTCTCAAAAATTAAGAATTATTTTAGAATAATCACACGGTGTTAGTGTAGACTCATCTATTAAGAATTTCTATTATTAATTTGTGTCCTTCTATGAAGTGATTTCTTATGTTTATTTCTAAAACCGTAAGTGCATGTTGGCGCGTTTCTTAGGGACGCGGCTCTTAACACTTTCCGCTTGCTCAGTAGTATCCATCCAGTCATCAACTAAGTCGAAAAACATTCGCATAATATCGCACGCACTCAATTTCTACAAAGTATTTACCCTAATAATGCAACAAAAAATACAGTTTAAAAAAACCGAATTATTTCGGTATACCGTTTTATTCGGTAACAGTTATTATTTCGGTTAAAACCCAATGTAAAAGGGTTATCGTTTCAATCGCTTACCGTTTCTATCGGTAACCGTTTGAAACGGTTACCGTTATGAATAGGTTTTCCGATCCCTGCTAGGCAGGAATTACCCACTTATTTTCTAATTAGGATACTTACTCAGTTTTATAATTATAAATTATTTAAATTTATTCCTTTTATCCATACAATAACAAAATTTATTCAAATTAGGCGAAGTTTCACTTACGCATTTGGATTCGTTGGCGTAACTGAAAATAAAAAAAAGTGATTATACAGGGTGTTACCAGAGTACTTCCGAAAACTTCAAGGTTAAAGTGCCCATCAATATAAACAACTTTTTCGAAGAAACCAACACTGTGAGCGCAAATATGAAAACAGCTGTTTCATACAAAAGTTCAATAATTTGGCTAAAATGTATGAAACAGCTGTTTTGTTTTCGCGCTCACTGTGTTGGTTTCTTAGAAAGAGTTGTTTTTATTGATGGGTACCCTTTCATCACACTGGTCCTGTACCGATAGTATGAGTTTTTGATAGCTTACGAAAACTTTTCTTGAATAGTATCCTTTTATACATTTACCTCCATCGGGAACTAAAATAAGGTCGATATCGGGAAAACTTGGTTTGAAAATCATAGCTGGGACTGCCTGCCGATTAGGTATTTTCGATATTATCGACCATTTTTCCAATTTCCTTAACATTTCTGATGGAGGTAAATGTATGAAAGGATACTTTTCGAAAAAAGTTTTCGTAAACTAACAAAAACTAACACTAGGGGTACCTACTGACTGATACTCACGAGTTAATTCTAGATATATCTTGTTCTTCGATGATGAAGATTTCATTCTTCACGATGTACTTCATCGTACCCTCGAAAACTGCATGACCAGGGTCCATCACGATCTGGAAACATCCCCAGAATTGGAAGACTTTGAAACCCTCGAGAGAAGTGTAATTTTTGATTAAACCAATAATCTAATACAGATTATGTTGTTGTATTTTAACGTGTTAATACAGGGTTATAGGTATCTAATCAATAACCTTGAAAAGGCGACTTGGGTAAATCAAGACTAACAACTTTTGTTCTACGATTTTTTCTAATTCAATGTTTTTTTCCATACAAAAAAATAAATAGGCAAATTTCCAGTTCTACTCTTCTGAGCTCTTTCAAGGCGGTCACAGATTAAGACAAGTCGGTACATGCTGTGTGTGTAGCACACTCGGCCGAGCGATTGCGTAAAAGTCGTAGCACTCAGCGTGACTCAGCTGACTGCGCATACGTCAGAAATTCTGAATCAAATAAATGAAACATAGGTAGGTATTTACGAGACATAGAGCTAACAATTGATAGAAATTCTCACAAAAACTAAAAAAAAATAATACTTGAGATCTATTACGTTTTGGCAAAAGTCATAGAACAAAAGTTGTTAGTCTTGATTTACCCAAGTCGCCTTTAAGAGGTTATTGATTAGATACCTATAACCCTGTATATGTTTTGATTAGGACTCATTTATTATTCCGTACGTGACTGGTTGCAAGCCCATCGCCGCTTATAAGAATACTAACCTATGACTAGGGTGTGCCGGTTTCCTCACGATGTTTTCCTTCACCGTGGCATTGCCCTCATATATTTTTCGAATAGAAAAACTCATTGGTGCACGACCAGGTTTGATACCGAGACCTTCGGATCGTGAGCCAGGGGTGTTACCACTACACCACCAGTGCTCCAGATTTTGGGGCTAATTTTACTCGTAATACAGGGTGTTACCAGACTACTTCCAAAAACTTCAGGGGGTTAATGTAACCCATCAATATAAACAACTTTTTCTAAGAAACCAACACTGAGCGCGGAAAAATAAAGCAGATGTTTCATACATTTTAGCCAATATTGAACTTTTGTATAAAACAGCTGTTTTTTTCGCGCTCTCAGTGTTGGTTTCTTAGAAAAAGTTGTTTATATTGATGGGTACTTTGACCCCCTGAAGTTTTCGGAAGTAGTCTGGTAACACTCTGTACAAGGTTAGTTTTTGGTCAGTGGCGCCCACGTTATCTATATCTGTAACCCAACTCAAAAAACAATATAAATAATAAATCTATTTTTTTGTTATTCATAATAACACGAAACTTACTCGATAATATGAGAACCGATAGTAGTTGCTATTCGTTGTCGGCATGCAAATTCGGCGCACGGCGTGACGGCGGGCGCCGTAGGGACTAGGGAGTCTGCGAGGTCGTTGACTCTACACGCCTTACCATGTGTTTAACACATGGTAAGGCGTAATCTTTTTGAACTTAATCTTTTCGACTATTCAGTTCCGTAAAAACTTATCAAATTCAATAACTAAACCAACGACACAAATACGATTAAGTAATAAAAGAATTGGGCGCCGGCTTAAAACTGACCAAAAACTCACCTTCTTTCTTAATATAAAAATGAATTGCTGTTCGTTAGTCTCGCTAAAACTCGAGAACGGCTAAACGGATTTACCTTATCTTGGTCTTGAAATATTCGTGGAGGTCTAGGGAAGGTTTAAAAGGCAAGAAAAATTCGAATAGCTGCCGGGAAAACCTTAAAAATAGCCGTTTTCTAAATAAGTACGAACAAACGTTTTCTAAATAAGTACGAAGTCTGACGGGTCAACTAGTCTTGTATAAAGACATGGTAAAAAGAACCTTTGCTTGGAAGTATTCTTCTTCAGCTCGTACGTGTTTAGTCTTCTCATACTTGCCGATATACCGGTCTACTTCCCTCCTACCCTTGAAGCCCAGCATGTTGGAGTCAGGATTCTGTTGCATCACCCACTGGATGGAAGTAAGGGTTCTGATGGCACATTGCGATCTGATAAAATTAAATAGATTTAAATCTCCTTTAAATCAAATCATAATAATTAATCCACACTATCTACACCGTGAAATTTTAATGGTTGTTTTCCCGCGGCAGAAAAACTTGCCCTATGGAGTACTTTCGAAATATAGAGTAAAAGTAAAAAAAAACATGTTTTTGTTATAAAATAATTTAAAAAATATTCATCAACTCGAAAATGTGAGGAACAATAGTAACATTAAACGTAACTTGTAGGTACTATTCGTATCGCACGCGCCGCCGTGATAAATTACTATTGGTTCGTGGTCACTTTAGAATTAAATTTTCACAATGGTATATCTGTATTTTTTGTTTCTAATATTTAATTTGTTTATACAACGACTGTATTACCAAGACCAAACCATTTCGCTGCGGGAAAACAACCATTAAAATTTCACGGTGTATGTTTCTTATAGAAAACACCAACTTTGGGTGCACCAAGGCGAACCAAGTCGTCCTTTTCGAATAGATGGGATGAAAAATATGTTTATCCACACTAATCTACACTAACCGATTGAGCGAGCGAAGCGAGTGAAATCTCTATGTCAGTCAGAGCGATTTGGCGTTGTATGTTTGTGTATATGTTTGAAAGCATAACTTAAGAACCGTTAATCCAATCTGCATGAATCATGGAGCTGAACGGATTTTGACAAAGAAACTGAAACTGACGTTGAATTCGTCTGATTTACAAGAGTGACATACAAAATGTAAGAAAATTAAATATGGCGGCCGTAAGAAGCTATTTTCAATGTCATGGTACGAAATATCAAATAGTATTACTTTGATATTGCCTGAAGAGGTTGTGGTAAGGATACTATTATAGTCTTCAATCTAGATCACAGATCATAGCCGCTCTTACCGTACATCAGCGGTGAGACCGATGATATAATCAGCGAGCGCGTGCGCCCCGCGGCTGTACTGGTACTGCGCGCGGGACACGTTGTGCCAGCCGGCGCACGCGCACCAGTGCGGCATGATGCCCGCCGCGCTGCACGACCGGGACTTTGTTATCTACGACAATATAGCGACTTCAATCAATCCCTCGCTATTAGTGCTTTTTACCTATGTAACTAATAACTATAACCATTGGAAATAAAAATAGCGCCACTACGAACGAATGTGTATTTGAGTCTAAATGTGTCTGTGTCTAAATTTGACATTTATTTAATTAAGTCTAAATTTTTGACTGTGACTAAATAGGTACAATGTGATGAAATGTGACTGACTAAATTTATCTAATAAGTAATTATGTCTAAATTTGTTATTTATTTAATATGTCTAAATTTTTTCTGTCAAAATATATCTATGTCTAAGTTTGTCATTTGTAAAAATGTGTCTAAATTTATCTATGTCTATCTAAATGTATGTGTGTCTAAATTTGTCATTTATTTGACGACCTCAGTGGTGCAGCGGGCGAGAGTCCGCCTGCGATGCAAGAGGTTGCGGGTTCGATTCCCGCCGCGGAACAAATTTGTGTACGATCTGCAGAAATTTGTTCCGTTCGTCTGGGTGTTTTCTATGTATAATAAAAAATATCTATCTATGTATATAATGTATTAAATATATCAGTTATCTAGTACCCATAACACAAGCTTTGAGTAGCTTACTTTGGGGCTAGATGATGCTGTGTGGATTGTCCAGCATTATTTATTTATTTATTTTATTTATTTAAATGTCTAAATTTATATACGTTTGTCTAAATGTGTCTATGTCTAACGAATGTATTGGTCTATACAATAATGTATAAGTGCTCACAGGCTGTAATAGACTTAGTCCTCGTTCAACCCCGGATCCTGGTACTCGGTACTTGCGTCTATGCCTACTGAGGTTCAGAATGTCGAGGAGAGTCGTGTGCATGTCGAAGTGTGTCGCCAAAACTTCAGAGTTCGCGATCAAGTTCTTTAGAGCTAAAAAAATCTTCAATAAGGTACTTATGAAAATTATAAGTTGTCCTAATTGGCTAATTAATACTTATCCATTTTTTTTGTAATTCAAAACATTTTCATATTTTTGTGTGGAAATTTTAGAAGCCTTGTCACGCTCGGAATACCTACTAACCACTGTGCAAAAATGTGGTCGCACATGACCACAAATATCATGTTTGGACGAGCCTCTGACTCTCTTTAGATATCCTCAAAGGTAACTGATCAAGAGATCTGATAAAGAGATCTGAGGAGATATCTACCGAGCCTGGGGATTACAGTCGTGTGAGTGTTTATGTATTTATGTTTTGTTTTAAAAGTTGGTGAGGGTTTCACATAACTATTACATAATACTTTTACATAAGTAGGTACACATACATAAGTTTCAGGCGAGAAAAGCCTGAGTAGGTACTTACATAGAACTTAAAAATAATCACCTACCTACTTATAAAGACCTGATTAAATGATTCTATTTGAAGTAAGTGACCTAAAATACCTTCTGGTCTTGACTTCTTGAGCTGTTCGGGAAGGACCAGCGAGACGAAAGGCAGTCGCTCCTCAATTTTACCTTGATAAGTGCTTCTGATGGAGGAGAATCTAAAATTTCAAAATATACAGGGTGTTACCAGACTCCTTCCGAAAACTTCAGGGGGTTAAAGTGCCCATCAATATAAACAACTTTTTCTAAGAAACCTACACTGTGAGCGCGAAAAAAAAAAACAGCTGTTCCATACAAAAGTTCATTACCTACTTGGCTAAAATGTAATGAATATTTATGAAGTACCTACCTAGGTATTGTAAAAAATAAAAAACTTGAGAAGTGTCAAGGGACACCCGGATGGAACGAAGTTCTTTTCCTTGCTTTCTATGAGAGAGAGAGAGACAGACAGAGAAACACGCGCACGCCACACGGCTTACAACTATAGCAAAAAGTGTCGTTACAACTTTTGGTCTTAATTTTTTCCGTCTAGCCCGTCGCAACGCGCGATAAGGAACTTCGTTCTTTAAATATTCAATTCTACTCAATTTTAATATGCATTGAGACCCCTACCTCGGTCCATGATCCCCCATGACAATCAACACGGTATCATTCGCATGTTGTTTGTGAAACCTCCTTAAGAATTCCACCAGATCATCATCAGCGGCCGTGATCATGTTGAAGTCCTCGTGTGAAAGCCCCACTATAAAGTTCAGGCAGAATTTCTTGCCGTCGAGTTCGAAGAACTGGAAATGACAGCTTATACAGAAGAAGAAGGGTAATTGTTTGAGGTGTATAAATGTATGAATGAGCTCATTTGACTGTGGCTTTTGCCCAAACGGGTGGACGGATTTGACATACTTAATTATAAAATGTCGTTGGATTTGTCTGGATTACTATAGTGACATAAAGCTATATCAAATGTCAAATAATTCAATATGGCGGCTGTAAGAAACTATTTTAAATTTCTTTCAATCGGGTTTTCTATACGGAAGAGAAGTCAAACTAACATTTGTGATATCAGAAGTGTTACTAATTTTGTTTGGCCATTTATTTAAATCTTTCCTACATGTCAAATCATCCAAAATGACCAAAATCTGGTTATTAGGTACTCCAGAAATGTTAATAAATAATATGTGTAAGTATAAGTAGGTCTATCTGATATGTGATGAGGGGAGTGCTAGATATGAATGTGGATGGATACAGGGTTATAGGTAGACCGAAGAAAAGATGGACTATGTAAATGATGATATGAGTAAGAAAGAAGTGAGCACTGAGATGACGGATGATAGAGGGAAATGGAAGATCACATGTTGTACCGACCACATAACGTGAGAAAGGGGCAGTAAGATGATGATCATGAAGTAGGTATATCTGACCTGAGAAGTAGCGTTCAACATAAAACTATGCAGCGGTGTCGCTCCAATACAATATCTTTTATTCACCCCAGACCACCATTTCAGGCCGTTCTTCGACTCTTCGATGAAGAAGGGTCGAAGGTAATGGTCTGTAGGTGGATTACGGAAACCATTGAAGCGGTACTGAAAGGTACCTATCCAGGGCGTGTCTTCGAAAAAGGCTGTGCGGTAGCTGAAATAATTAAACCATTGGAAACTAATTTAACAATTCATTCCCGAAGACTTTATAAAGTTGATCAAATGACAATAAAATGCACGTCTAACGACTTTTTAAGGTGGACGCATCAAATTAAAATAAATTAAACTAGTTGATCTAGTGACACTAACAATGCCCAATAACTCTATCTAAAGGGGATCTATGAAGACTTAAAAATGCCCAACATCTTTCTGAAGTAGATCTAGTGAGGTTAAAAATGCTCAACAACTTTCTAAAAGAGATATTATAATGAGACCCAAAATTGTCAACAACTTTCTAAAGTAGATCTAGTGAGACTAAAAATGCCCGACAACTTTCTAAAATAGATCCAGCGAGACTGAAAATGCCCAATAACTTTCTAAAGGGGATCTATTGAGACTAAAAATGTCCAAAAACTTTCAAAAGTGGATCACTAGATCTACTTTTTACTAAAAATGCTTAACTACTTTTTAAAGTGCATCAAGGGAAGTTAACCACTACCACTAGAACACCAGAGATACCTAGAAGTTAGTTACCCGTGATCTTTTAACAGGTTAAATATAAACAATCTCTCATCGACCAGCTTGTGGTTTGTCATAGTTCTCCTGGAGTCAGGTATTTCCAGCTCCATATAGCCAGTCAGCATAGGGAATAGAGCACCAGGAGTTGCGTCCATCACAATGTTATAACTAGAAAAGTATCTTTCACTTAAAATGTTACTGAGTTTTATACAGAGTATTTACCAAACTACTTCCGGAAACTTCGGGGGGTTAAAGTACCCATCAATATAAACAACTTTTTCTAAGATACCTGTAAGCGCGAAAACAGCTGTTCCATGTAAAAGTTCAATACTTACTTGCCTAAAATGTATGAAAAAGCTGTTTTTCTCGCGCTCACAGTGTTGGTTTCTTAGAAAAAGTTGTTTGTATTGATGGGTACTTTAACCCCTAAAATTTTCGGAAGTAGTCTGGTAAGAACCTGTATTGTGTGTGGGTAGATTCACATTATGATCTAATTTTTATTAGAATTACACTCATTCACTGATAATATAGACAATGCACAGCCTAAACCACTGGTTGTAGAAAATTGAAATTTCAAGATTAGTCTGTCTTGGTTCGCAGAGGTTGGCTGAGAAGCGATTTTCTAAATTCAATCTAAGAGGGGGAGTCCCTCTAGTAGCAAATAAACCGTTATACAAGGTGAGTTTTTGGTCAGTTTACAGCCGACGCCCAATTATTTTATTACTTAATCGTATTTGTGTCGTTGGTTCAGTTATTGAATTTGATTAGTATTTCATACGGAACTGAAAAGTCGAAAAGATTAACAAAAGTGTATTTAATACATCATGGTAAGGCGCGCAGAGTCAACGACCTCGCAGACTCCCTAGTCCCTACGACCCGCCATCGCGCCGTGCGCCGAATTCGCATGCCAAATGATTAGCAACTACTATCGGTTCTCATTATCGAGTAAGTTTCGTATTATTATTAATAACAAAAAAATAGATTTATTATTAATATTGTTTTTTGAGTAGGGTTACATATATAGTTTACGTGGGCGCCAGCTTTAAACTGACCAAAAACTCACCTTGTATAGATACTCCATCTGAAAAATAGATGGAGTATCTATACAAGGTGAGTTTACCTCTTCATAACAACAGCATTCAGCTCCTCAATGAGGACCTTGTAACTCTTCGGCATCCGTCTCAAGAACCCGTTCCGGGAGACGGAGTCAAACATCACTATCATGACATTGAGGGAGTCGGCCTTGGTCGGTGGTGGACGTTGGACGGGACGAAAGCCTATTTTGTAGCCGTACCAACGAGATGCTAGGAACCCTTGACTGAAGATAAGATAAGATAAGCGCTGGTACAGAGCGCTGTGGTGTAGTGGTCCCCTGCCTCACGATCCGATGGTCGTGGGTTCAAACTGGTCGTGCGCCAATGAGTTTTTCTATTCGAAAAAATTATGTGCGCATTGCTACTGCTCAATAACGGTGAAGGAAAACATCGTGAGGAAACCGGAATACCCTAGAACTAAAAATTCGAAGGTGTGTGCGCTCTCCTAACCTTTCTAACCAGTGTGGTGAAAGGGTCAAATAAGGCCAAAGAGGCTCCGTTCGTGCACCAAAGGAATAAATAAATATTAGAGGATATTTCATACAACGCCATCTAGTCTCAAACTAAGCAAAGCTTGTCGGGAACAGACAGTTGATGGTTATTTGTTTTTAAATACATAGGTACATAGATAGAATACATAGTAACACCCAGACCCACAACAAACATCTGCGTTCATCACACAAATGTTAGTCCTGGGTGGGGATCGAACCTACAACCTACAGCGCGGAAGGCAGAGCTACTACCAACTGAGCTGTGAGGCCAGTCTACACAAGGTAGGTACCTACCCATTAGTGCAAGATATTTTGACATGGTCGCTTCTATTCAGTTGGTATTTATCAGACCCATAGACCTTGACAGGATCTCCTAATGTATTTTTCATGTCAGTCAGGAAAATAATATCACGGTACGTGCATACTAGCTCCTTCATCTGGCTTTGTATGTGTTCTGTTGCTTGACATTCTGATTTCTGTAATGAAATTACGATAATTCATTTTTTTCTATTAGAGTGTGGCGTCATAGAATAATATCACAATTTTTGTTACAAATACCTAAGTTTAGTAGTTCTTAAGTACAAAAAAAACATGATCACGACTGCAATCCCCAGGCTCGGTAGATATCTCCTCAGATCTCTAGTTACTTAGATTTTTTAGGATATCTAAAGAGAGTTATCAGAGGCACGTCCAAACATGATATCTGGCACATGCCCACATTCTGCACAGTATTTAGTATTCCGTACGTGACAGGTTACAAGCCCATTGCCGTTTCTAAGAATACTAACCTATAACACTCATTTTTGAATTTTTGATTCTAGGGTATGCCGGTTTCCTCACGATGTTTTTCTTCACGTAATGAATACTGTGCAAAATGTGGGCATGTGCCGTGCCAAATATAATGTTTGGACATGCCACTCTCTCTTTAGATATCCTCAAAGAACTAAGTAACTAGAGATCTGAGGAGACATCTACCGAGCCTGGGGATTACAGTCGTGACCCTGTACCTATTGCTTGTTTTTCTGAAAATTACATACCTAAGCGAATTCGCTGGCAGTTTCGTTAGTTTATAATACAGGTATTTAAGAGCCATTTTACCGTAAAAAATAACACAATTTTCCTTACAGAGTGCGTTGAAACTCACATAGCACTCCACCCAATCCTGGCCGATACACTCAATCTTATCCACATCTCTGGTGAACTGCATGGCTTCATCAGAGAATGGATTGAGGACCGGCATCACGCAACCAGATCCATTCTCCTTGACAATGATCTCGTGAAGGCGACGCTGCATTATTCTGTAGTGAAACGAGCTGATAGTCAGTGGCCATTTTTAATGACTAGGTAGCATTGGTGGATTTATCAGCAGGCTGAGTAGGCTGGAGGCTAGGGCGGCAAATTTGGCTTAAAACTTTAGTTTACCTTACGGAAATAAAAAATAAAAGTGTCTTAAGCACGGAGAAAAGAAAATTTAACAAAATTACAATATTTTAGTAGGTACTAGGTATACAGTATACTATACCACAAATACTCCAACGTCTGTAAACGGCATAATTGCGAGAATACTACCAAACCATCCATACTAGTAAAATACTATTGACACCTATACATATATACATACATAAAATCACGCCTGTTTCCCGACTGGGTAGGCAGAGACCACGGATCTCCACTTGCTACGATCCTGACATACTTCTTTTGCTTCATTCACTCTCATGACATTCTTCATACATGCGCGTCGGTTTAGGGTACTCTGGACCTGGCCTTTCTCTAAAACGTCCCCAATTTGATCGAGGTACGTACGCCGAGGTCTTCCCCTTTCAACTGTCCCATTCACACTATCCTTATACAACTTTTTATTTATTTATTTATTTATACTTTGTACACAGATTATACATAATAAAACTTAAAACTAGTGGCATGTACACAGGCGAGCTTAATTGTTTCGTCAATCTCCTTTCATCCATCCTTTCTACATGCCCAAACCATCTTAACATACCCTTCTCAATTTTCATCACTACGTCTTCTTTCACTCCACAACGTTCTCTTATCACACTGTTCTTCACAGCTTCACTCCATCATTCAAAGTTAAACCACACATACTTCTCAAAGCTCTCATTTCCACTGCATTTATTCTACTCTGATGCTTCTTCTGCCATACCCAACTTTCGCTACCATACATCAATGTCGGCACTAACACTCCACCGTGCACAGCCAGACGTGCCTTTTTGGACACGATCCGACTGACACTTATAAAGAAGCATAATTAACGTAGGCAACATATTCGAGCAAACCACGTAATGTCAATTCTAGCATACCATGTCCGTGGATAGCAGTGGCAGGTGCGTAGCCTCCGTGCTCCGTGGTGGGCCACGCTACAGACATAGTCGTGGGTTCATATTAGTGTACTGCAGTGGAAACGTAGACCCACGTTGTCAAACAAATTACACCACGCAGCTAAAATGCGCCGCGGTGGGACCGAATACCAAGAAAACCACTAGCCCTACCTATCCTACTAATATTATAAACGTGAAAGTTTATAAGAATGTATGGATGTCTGGATGTATGTTTGTTACTCTTTCACGCTGAAACGGCTGAACGGATCTGGATGAAATTTGGCACAGTTATAGATTTCAGTCTGGAATAGCACATGGGCTACTTTTTATCCCGGAAAATGTACGGTTCCCTCGGGTTAGATTTGTTTTTGTTTTTTAAGGTACCATACCACGCGGGCGAAGCTGTGGTACCTTGAAAAACAACTAGGCAGTGATTCATAATTTAAAGTACACTCGCGAGCAAAAAATCGACTCAAGCTGCACGCTTGTGTTTGGAGGCCTATGGTGTAAAATGTAGTAGTCATACTTTATTTTTGTTTATAAAAACGTAAACCTTGAGGTTTTATCTTCGAAACGATATACAATATAGTGACAATTCTCGTATCTAAGGACCTAGACTAGAAGATCAAAGTTCTTACTCATTAGTGATCCGTAAATCAGGGTACTTGAAAGGGTCATGCACTGCAAGGAACCAGTAGGCGGAAGTCGCAGCCAGGGTCGCTGATAGCAGGAAGACGAAGAATTGCCGCTTCTGAGTGCGGTACGATCGCTTCACACTGATGAATAGCTGAAAATATTGAGTTGATAACATTTGGGTGTCTAGTCAGCAACAATAATGAAAACCACAGCAATATCTGCTTAGCTACTTAGGTATAATCGGAACAGCTAAAACTCATAACAAAATTAACGTGCACAACATAAAAACCCTATTAGGGTCTAGCGAATTTCTCGCCAATTCTTCTCGGACTGAGATTGACACCTATTCACCTACGACGCATCGATTTAAATATTACTAAAGTATAATAACCTCGATGGTACGAAGATTCAAAATGCTCGTGATTTTATTGAATAAATATATTTTCGAATTTGAATTTTATTTTGATATTCATGGGCGATGGTATCTACAAGGGATCTTTGTAAGAATGCAATGTTGACTTACCTTCCATAATCTGAATGGAGATAAATTCCATTTTTCCTCCATTTTAGACAAAACCGCGCTTTGAGCAAATTCTTCTTCTCTTCTGGCAGCCATCTAGTGGCGTAAATCCACAGAATACTAAATACTCTTTTCCCAAATCTATAATCTATGCCTCTATGGCGTAAATTGTTTTACGTGTAATCCATAGATATTTTGTTAATCTCAATTTTTTCTAAGTGGTTCTTTCAAGGACTTTCTACTAGCTACTTTATGCATGAGATAATAGATCTCATTTTAGCTAAACAAAAATTTTTCGTGCTCAGTCAAGTTTTACGTCAGTAGATAAAATGTCTTTGGGTTCTTCATGATGATGCAATTGACAGATTCTCTGTTGGGATTTTCTGCGGTGCGTTTGCCTGACAACTACGTCGCTCTGGTTTTTATATGTTTTCTCGTGTTATTTTGAGTTTTATTGCGTAATTTTGGTGGTTATTTTGCCAATAAAGCCCGGGTTCTTGACGCGAGTGTAAAGTATGTGAATTAGAGTGAATAGTTCTCTTCAAATTCCATCGGAGGAAATCCCAAGAATTTTCAACAAAACAGCCATCTTTTGTTTAAAATTGACTTGACAACTTGACTATGACTCTGTGACGTTGACAATACTTATAAATAAATACACTTGACACTGGCAAAATTGTTCTCTAAGAGACAGATGCCATAATTGAAGAAGAAGATTCTCTGTTGACAGAAAAGAAAAGGTTCTCTGGGCCACAAAAGACTTGCTGGTCACGTCCGGAAAGAAAACGAGAAAATTCGAACCTGGACGTGCCTTTGACTACCTTTCTTATAAATCCTGACAGAGCTAGAGAACAGGAAAATATATCAAACCTGAATAAAGATTACATTCTTATACTCGTATCATTGAAACTAATTACGATAAAGCAAACACCGTTAATTAGAAATTAAAAAGCTATTTTTAATCAGACCGTAAAACTAGCTTAGTAATTACCTACCTTCTTAATTTAAGCTTGAATTGCAGCCTAATGCAAAGGTAAGTTGGATTAATGTGTAACAATATGATGGGATTTTCTGCGATGCATTCGACTGTTAATTTTAACGCTCTAGTTTTGATATCATTTCTTATGTTATTTTGGGTTCTATTCTTTACTTTTCCAATAAAGCCTGTGTTCTTGACGCTTGTAGGTACAAATATGTGAATAGTTCCTTTCTTAATCAATCGGAGGAAATCCCGAGAATTTTGAACAAAACAGCCATCTTTTCAATAAATTGGGTAGGTATAATTATTAAAAATCAATAGTAGGTAGGTACCTATGTACAAACTAATTTTAATTATTTATTAAACTTAACTGACGTGAACTAAACCATAACTAAACTATTTTATACAGTATTCTTTAGATAAACAGTAAGTATTTAAAAATAAACTAAAGACATTTAGTATAAGTAGGTAGGTACATAATACCTTACATAATCTACCTACATATTTTCAAATATGATTCAAATTTAAAATGTTATTTGCATTCATGTTACACACTGGTCAGGGGTAGGTAGGTGTAATTTTAACATGACAATAATTAAAAAACATTAAAAAAGGCATATTGGTACATACTTAGTCGTATCCTATTTAAATTAACCTAACTAAATACCTAGTTACGAGTATCTGTATTTAATCTATCGGTATCTATATAAAATATATTTAATCGCCAAAACAAGCCACTGGGTTAATTACGAGCTTCACAATTTTGTCCAAAACGACATAAATAGGTTCATCATCTGTCACAAACGTCAGTTTCCTTATATCTTTCAAGTTTCCTACCTTATCTAGGACATATTTATACTTATTATATACATATAGGCCGTCCTTAGCACAAACGTACGGCTTAAAACGTTTATCCGTAGTAATATCGTTAACGTTATAAGTCTCGTGTGAATTAACTATTTTAGTTCCGAGTTTTGTTCTAAAAAGCTTATTTTTTTCTAGAAAAAGTACATTATCATCATCATCTATAATCAGTTTGTCTACTGCGTGATCTTGGATTTCAAACATTGGCTCTATGTAACCGAAATGAAATTTAAACGCCTTATTTCTGTTATTAACGTAGTAAACAGCGTTTTCTTTGTAGAATAGACTTATAATATTTTCATCAACGCCGGGTACTTTCTCTGGTACTTTATTCCTGTTGAAATTTATCATGAATAAGCCGTCTGCCCCGCCTATGTACAATCTATTTAAGTTTTGATCTATAGCTAAGCCTGTAGCATTTCTAACGCCATCTATTATACCAGCCTCATACCCATCTAGTTTCAGATAACCTAAAACTCTTGTTGGAAATTTACTGATTTGTTCAAACGTGAAATATGCCGTGTTATCGTTACGATTGAACACGATTTGATGGATTCTGTTGAGTCCTTCTTTAATTATGTTCACGTTGTAGTATTTCTGGTTTATGTAGACGCCATTGCAGTTGGCTGAGGCGTATCCGATAAATAGAAACAGCAGTAGAAACTTCATGGTTTGATCTGAAACGATTGAAAAATTCTAAAATTAGTTACCAATAATATTGCCACCATAAAAATGGGGATAAATAATACGGAAGGTTATAGACCTAAAATCAGTTGGTAAATTCATTAATCGATAAAATGTCCCTTACGTTAATTGATACTTCCGGTATCGATATCTACGATTTAAATCGTTGTTGTAGGGATGAAAGTTAAGTGCAAAATACCTAGGTAACAAATTAACTGCTTAGAGTAGGTAGGTGGACAAAGTCGCAAAAGCTAGTAAATAAATAAGTAAACTAGTAGGTAGGTACCTACTTATGTACCTACCTACCTACCGAAGGCATGACAACAGACATCTTATGGAGGGAACACACGTTGGCCCTGGCCTGCCGGGCGAGGCCCAATCATGGCCAACGCCCAGCGTGTAATGAGGTGGTTGGCGTAGGGTCGCCGACGCCTGTACAGGCCTGTACAGGCCTGTACAGGCTGGCCGCCGATCCCGTCGAGTGTCGGTTTTTGGGCCAAGATCAAAGAGAGTTGGCCGCGCGGCCCGCCTGCCGTTTACACGTTGGCTTGCTATTCAGTCTCTTGCAAGCTAGCGCACGGGACGGACGTGCGTGTCTACTCGCCGAATGCACTAAGATACGTGTCGCAAAATGAGCGACAGGTCCAATGAACGTATTTGATGTTTATTGAGCTACTTTTTTATTTATTTATTTAGGTATGATCAATAAATGTATGTAACTAGGTAGGTTTCATAGGTACAGCGCTGGTTTCCATAACATCGCATAATGTAGGTGGTAGTCATAAAATATAATAAGTATAAAATAAGTACTTAGACTTATTTTATACATAAATAATGCATTCAGGAATAGGTAGAAAAGGTAGGTAGCCATTTTTACCTAATCTACCTACATTACGTACTAGGTATGTAAGTACAAATTCAAATTCAAAGTATTTATTGCATTTATGAGCCATATACAATACACATGTATTGTATACATCTAACATGGGCCCGGGTGGGGCACGGCAACTAAAATAAAATAATAGAGACAATATTCACAGAAAAACTTAGACAATAGAATATAGAATTTTAACATAAACAGTTTCCTCTTAGTAATATAAAAATAATTGTGGCATTTAATGCCTTTACAAAATAACAAAAAAGTAACTATAAGGTAGTATTGTAGGAATGGGTACCTACTGTAAGTATGTGATATTATGGTAATAAAATAAGTACCTAGACTTATTTTATTTTATGTATCGCATAATGTAGGTGGTAGTCATTTTAACCAATCTACCTACTTTACCTACTGTTAGGTATGTACCTACCTAAGTGTACCTGTAAATGTGTGATATAAGATGGTAATAAAATAAGTACTTAGACTTATTTTATACATAAATAATGCATTCAGGAATAGGTAGAAAAAGTAGGTAGTCATTTATACCTATCTACCTACTAGGTATGTAAGTACCTACTGTAAGTATGTGATATTATGGTAATAAAATAAGTACCTAGACTTATTTTATTCTATGTAATGCATTCAGGAATAGGTATATAGGCTGCATATTTCATTCCATCCATGACCTCATTTTTTTTTTTTAAATATCGATCGTAATTCGCCGGCGCGCCGAGTCGAAATCGACGTGCACCTTGCCTGCCTGATCGGAGCGCACTGAGGCGAGGGCCAACGTGTGAATGGTACGCCGGGCCTCGCCCGGTGTTATCGCCATCCTTGTCTAAATTTTTTGTCCTTGTCACACTGACCAATCATAGCCAACATGTAAAAGGGCTATAAGATACCCAGCGTAGTAGGTAGTCATTATCTCAGACCGCTTCACGCGCAAGAATTGTGGGTTCAATTCTCAGCCGAAATGTAACAAGATCTAAAATTAGTTGGTAATTTAGATAGATATACCTACCTACCTACTTGCTTACCTAGGTACCTACCTAGTTTATTCGTCCTATGCTTAGAAGGGAAGAGGGTCTGAACATAAAAGTACCTACCTAATTTAAATCCAAAATACTTACTTAAAAGATGGATCTACGAAATCACTGCATTTGATTTTGCTTTTGTTTCTAATCTGCTAAATCTGCTAATCTAAGTCATCATCACATCACGCTCACTCACGGTGAAAAACAATGCGCGTTTCGCGGACAAAGTCGCGGGTGCAGCTAGTACAAAATACCTACTATAACAATGAGTAGGTATAGGTACCTACATTAGGTATTCATTCAACACAACCTCAGAACACAACAATCGGATAACAGAAACGAAACTAGGTCGAAATCAAATTGAAAAGTCAGCTTTTCCCAATTATGTGTACCTATCTACATAACAAAACATTCGATCATTTGCTAGCCTACCTTTCAAATTCCCCCTCCCTCCTTCTTTCCCTATATATCTATAACGAATAAACAAGTACTTAAGTAGGTAGGTACCTACCTGTTATCCTATTATTAGGTATGTTATGAGAAGAGATGAATGTCATGCATGTGACAAGGAGAGTGTTAGGTATGAATGTAGATGGATACAGGGGTAGGGGTAGGCTAAAGAAAAGATGGATGGACTGTGTGAAAGATGACATGGGTGAGAAAGGAGTGAGTAGGTACTGAGATGACGAATGACAGAGGGAAATGGAAGAAGATCACTGTTGTGCCGATCATACATAACGTGGGATAAGGGCAGGAAGATGATGATGATGGAAGTAGGTAGGTACCTACATACCTACCTAATTTTACCTATCTCCAGTTCTGTGGCTTGATCTGATCATTCACCAATGTTCAAAGGTGAGACGATTCAAAATGATCCCGGTGATTTTTCTGAATAAAACATAGGTAGGTTCCTACCTACTTAAGTATTTTGGATTTAAATGACTTTTGTGTCCAGACCCTTTCCCCTTATAAGCATAGGACGAATAAACTAGGTAAGCAAGTAGGTAGGTAGGTATCTATCTAAATTAGCAACTAATATTAGATCGTGAATCGTGATAGGTACATTTCAGCTGAGAATTGAGCCCACATTTCTCACGTGTGAAGCGGTCTGACTGAGATAATGACTACTACGCTGACAGGGTCTTAGGTCTATGATGTCTATTGTCATACCTTTCTACCTCCTTATTTACTTACAGCATTGTTTCGCTTAAAATGTAGCCTATTATCCTTTCACAAGTTTTTGTCTATCTTTGTACGAAATTTCATCAAAATCGGTTCGGCAGTTTTGAAAGCGTAAAAGACAGTTAGGTAGGTACTTTCGCAAAAAATATGGTAAGTAGGTAGGTACCTACTTAATAAAATAATATTATGTATAAAAAAATATATAAATTCCGTTTTTAAATTCGTGCCAAAATTTCTATCTAATCCGTTCAGCCGTTACAAAGATAACGACTTTCGTATTTTTAGAAAGTAATCTATTAATTAAACTTTGAACTTACCATGCGAATCGCCAACTACGCACACACAAGTTATTTACACCACGACTGGTTATGAACTGCTGTACTGTGTTGAGTGAATTTTGATAACAAGGGCGCTAGCTAGGGCATAAAGTTATCAAAGAGTAGTACCTATATCATGGAAAAAAAACAATTTTGAAACATTTTTTTTATTTTTCGTTGGCACCACAGAATACAATGAAATAATAAAAATTAAAAAAAAAAAATGCGATGACAATCTGATCTAGACGTGCTTAAAAAAAAAAAAGTAAACCATTATTATTAAATATCTATCTATGTATATAATTTATTAAATATATCAGTTATCTAGTACCCATAACACAAGCTTTGAGTAGCTTACTTTGGGGCTAGATGATGCTGTGTGGATTGTCCAGCATTATTTATTTATTTATTAAAAATGTCATTGTCAAATCAATTCAAGTCAGTTGACATGACAGCTTGTCAGGTCAACTCAAACGCTAATTGTGCTGCCAACTCAGCACGCTCCATGCCAAAACTAGATACGTCGGCGTTCGGAAGTGATAGCGAGTAAACCGAGTGGAGAGATTTTGTGTTATTTTAAATTCCATAGGCTGTTTTTCTAAATTATTAATCCATTTTGATTGATCTAAGTATTGTGTTGTCCTAGTTAGTGTGGAATTGGTAAGAACTAACCGTATTTTCGTTAGCTTATCTGCGTCCGTGTTTGAGGTTAACATTCCTCAAACATGGACGTAGAATCGCCGGTAGCCCCGGCCCCCCCGGATCCTAACTCTGATCCTACTGTACCTACATTGGGATCGAAACGACGTATGGAGTCCGAAACAACTCCAACGACTCCGAATAAGAAAAATAATAAGTCTGGTGAGTCAGACGTAGACTCAATCCAACATGTTTACACTCATCCATCAATTGTTGTTGGATCTATCCAAGCCTATACAGCCAAGGACAAGGGACCGTATGTGGTCCACGTTTCCCGTTCTGAGCCAGAACCTGCGGCTGGAACATCAATCAGGCCAATCAAATTTGGTCAATTCTTGACGAATCATAAATTCACGAACATAATCGCAGACGGTGTAAAGCGGGTAGGCCGCAACAAAATATCGGTCGAGTTTACCTCTGCTGAGGATGCTAATAAATTTATATTGTCTCCTATTTTACAAATGTGTAAATATGTCGCAACAATACCATCATTCAATGTGACCAGGATGGGTCTGGTGAGACAGGTTCCCACAGACTTATCCATGGAAGAACTAGCTAAGGACCTGGTTCTCCCTGTAGGATGCGGAATTGTTCTAAAAGCTCGACGACTAAATAGAAAAACTGTCGAAGAAGGTAAAGCGACATGGGTGTCTACCCAGTCTGTCGTTGTAACCTTCCAAGGGCAAACCCTTCCCTCCAAAGTTTTCCTCTACTACACATCCCTCCCTGTAGAACTTTATAAATACCCTACCATCCAGTGCCACACCTGTTGCAGGTATGGCCATACCAAAGCACAGTGCAGATCTAAACCCAGATGCTACCGTTGTTCAAAAGAGCACTCAGGAGACGAATGCAATCTTCCTGAAGAAAAAGCCTGTTGCCTCCATTGCTCAGGTAAACACTTTGCTACAAGTAATCGCTGTCCCGAACTCGAGAGACAAAGATCAATAAAATCAGTTATGGCCCAACAGTGCATCTCATATGAGGAAGCTGCTTCTCAGTTCCCTCAAGCTACCCGCTCTTATTCAGAGGTTACAAAAGAAATGTTCTCCCCCCCTACTTCCTTCCAAGGTTCGCAGTACAAGCCCTCAACAGGCCCGTCTCAACCACATCCCCACACTCGATCCTACATCAAAAATGTCTACGCCACCCCCCGTGCTAGAGCTCCATTGAGCAAGTCTTACAATAGGGCAGCCCACCAAGAAATAGTGTCAGACCCAGCTACTTCTATGCCTAATGGTGGCGCTCTAGGTAATCCCCTGGAAACAAATCCCCAAAACGCAATTATGCTAGAGACTCTGTTGTCTCTGATCATTAACATGATCCTAACAAATCCTCATCCCATACCGTCCAACGTTGCCTCCAAACTAACACAAATAGTCTCCCTTACTGGCTACAATGGATCCAGTGATCCTTCTCCAGTGGAACAGTCAGAGCGTTCGCGCAAAAAAACATGAACTTTCTCACTTAATTTCTAAATTCCACCCGTCAGTCATTGCCGTCTCGGAGACTTGGTTGAGGCCTGGAACCCGGTTTCGGGTTTCAGGTTACTCTTGTCTTCGAGACGACAGGGCTGACGGGTATGCAGGTAGCGCCTTATTTATAAGGCGCTCACTCCCCTTCTCCCAAATTTCCCTCCCCTCCCTTCCCCCTGATATCAACGTAGTTGGTATCAGATCCATGAATGTTTCTTTTATATCTATCTACATCCCCCACCCTAACTCATCTTTGATTGCTGATATACTTCTCCTCCTTTCTTCCATTCCTCCACCCATGGTGGTCATGGGTGATTTCAATGGACATAACACTGTTTGGGGTCATAACTTCTCGGATCTTTTTGGCCTCTCCTTATTAGATATTTTTGATGATGCTAACATATGCCTACTAAATGATGGCTCCCCCACACGCAGAGTTCGACCATCTCAAAACCCTAAAAGCGCTGTGGATCTCTCTCTTTGTTCTCCGTCTCTCTCTTCTCTTATATCTTGGAAAATTCTCCCGCTTTCGTACGGCAGTGATCACTTCCCTATCCTTATGTCTCTACATTTAACAAATTCTGTTTCTCCTTTTTGTAATCCTAGTCCCTCTATTAAGTATAGGCTGTCTGGCGCTGATTGGACATCTTATTCCTCTGCACTTGAAACTAAATTAGATTCTTCCCCCCTAATAAACAACAATCCCCTCCCCTCTTATAAGACATTTGTAGATAGCATAATATCATCCGCTGATCTTCACATCCCTATTAAAAAACCAACTAGAGATCACAAAATCTCTACACCTTGGTGGGACTCCGAATGTACTACAGCTGTTTCGGTTCGGAGAGAAGCTGAAAAAACATTTAATAGTACTATGACAGAGGAAAACTTCATCAACTATCAAAAGGCTTCAGCCAAGTTTAGAAGACTGGTTTCCAAAAAGAAAAAGACTAGCTGGGTTAATTTTTGCGAAAACTTATCACCTAGTACCCCCCCTTCACTTGTCTGGAATCAAATTAAGAGATTTAGAGTAGCATCTAACACTGAAAATGTTTCAGTTAATGACCCTTCATCGTGGTTAGAAGCATTCTCAGACAAGCTTGCCCCTCCGTCAGTTCCCTCTTTATACTCTTTTCCTTCCCCTCCATCTGCTCTTCCTTCTCAGAATTTATTAGATAGACCTTTTTTGTTTGACGAATTGACTCTCGCACTTGACGGACTGACTGACTCATCCCCTGGCATTGATGGAATACCATACTCTTTTATCACAAAGTCATCGGATAAAACTAAGGAATTTTTATTGAAAATTATTAATAACTTCTTTGAGAGTGGTATTGTCCCAGATGAATGGAAAACGCAAGTTATTATCCCGATTTTAAAACCTGGTAAAGACCCTTCAGACCCTGACAGTCGAAGACCAATAGCGTTATCATCTGTTATGGCTAAGATAATGGAGCACTTAATTAAACATCGTCTTGAATGGTTTGTAGAAAATGAATCTATCCTTGCTAAATCCCAATATGGCTTTAGGAAGGGTATGGGAACAATTGACAGCCTCAGTCTCTTGACAACGGATATTTTCATATCACTTAAAGAGAGAAAAATCTTAGTAGGAGTCTTTCTTGACATTGCGTCAGCTTATGACAACGTCCTTCTTCCGGTTCTCAGGAATAAACTTATTCAGCTGAGAATTCCCGAGAAGATGGTTCGTTTTATATGCAACATGTTGATGGAGAGATCAGTTGTTATTAAGTCGCAACAAGGTCTACTTTCCCCTAAGACAGTCTGGAAAGGTCTACCCCAGGGCTCTGTCTTGAGCCCATTGCTATTCAGTCTCTACACCTATGACCTTGAACAAACAGTAAATTCATTCTGCGAAGTTTTACAATACGCTGACGATCTTGCCTTGTACATATCATCTATATCTATCGATGAGGCTAGTAACCGCCTGAACTCCGCACTTTCATATCTTGAAGATTGGTTGCTTAACCATGGCTTATCTTTATCAGCTCCCAAAAGTTCAGTTTTATTATTTACAAAGAAAAGAATTTCTCCAACTATTAATTTGTTTATAAATCATGACATAATACCACAGGTTAATAGTGTAAAATTCCTTGGAGTCATTCTCGACTCTAAGATGACTGGAGTCCCCCATTTTGACGCTGTTGTACGTAAATGCGAAAAAAATATTAACATTCTCCGATCATTGTCCGGCGTCTGGTGGGGATCTCATCCCTACTCGCAAAAACTCCTGTATAACGCCATAATTAGAAGTCACTTTGATTACGGGAGCTTTCTTCTAAACCTCTCTAACAAATGTGCCCTAAACAAATTAGATAAAATACAAGCTAAGTGTCTACGAATAATCCTTGGAGCAATGAAGTCCTCGCCCATAAATGCCATGCAAGTCGAGTGTAATCCACCTCTAAGTTTACGCAGACAATTTCTTTCAAATAGATTCCTTTTCAAATTAATTCAAAATTCAAATCACCCTTTACTTCCAAAACTTAACAGGCTGCGTGATCTGTTTGATCCCAGCAACCCTGATAAATTTCCGTGTATTCTGCATAGTTTCATAAATTACTCAAAACTCCCAAACCCTGTCATTCAGTACCCTTCTCATCCTCTTTATCTAACTTCATATGAAGCCTTAATATATAAACCAAATGTACTTTTATACTTTGGTATAGATAAAAAATCTCCTGACGCCTGTCGAATTTTCTTTGAGCAAGTAAACTCCAAATACATTGGTTGGAATACCATCTTCACCGACGCTTCCAAACTATCAAACGACAGTACTGTTGGTGCAGCTGTGTGGATCCCATTCACATCCATTAGCCTCAGCTTTAAGTGCCCATCTTCATCATCAGTTTTTTCTGGTGAAGCAGTTGGTCTACTTGAAGCTATTCTGTTTGTAAAATCCCATCGATTATCTAAATCTATCATCTTCTCAGACTCCAAAAGTTGTCTTCAATCTATCCTCTCTAATCCTTTTCGGTCTATATCTCGTTTTCCTATTATCCTCAAAATTAAAGAACTTCTATATGAATGTCACCTCATGGGTATTGAAGTCATTTTAGCCAGGATTCCAGGACACTCTGGAATCCCCGGCAATGAACTGGCTGACTTTCACGCAAAATCCGCAGCTGATACAGGTTCCCTAGAACATTTTAAATCTTATTCCCATGACTTATGCCTTCTACCGAAGTCAGAACTTGGAAAATCTTGGACAAATATGTGGAATATCTCTAAGACCATAAAAGGTAAATACTATGCCGATATTCAACCAGATATTCCGCCTACTCCTTGGTTCTTTAAATTTAAAAAAGCAAAAAAAACTATTACATCTACAATTTGCAGACTCAGGCTAGGCCACTCATGCACTCCTACCTTTTTGGCCAAAATTAGAATCAGGGATCATTCGCTGTGCGAATGTGGCCTGGACGAAGGAAACGTGGACCACATATTCTTCAACTGCCCAAAACTACGACGTTCCCTTTATGATATCCTCCCCCCTGATATTCCCCGCCCCACTTCCCTTAAATATATATTATCTCTAACCTTTTCCCCCCAAATTAACTATATTTTATGTAAAGTTATTACTATAAATAATATTAAGCTGTAAATAGTGTATTTATATGTACATAACCATACTTACTAAAACTAGCTATAAATACTCGTTGTAGATTAGATTAACCTACTAACTATATGTGTTATATGTTGTGATGTTGTAGAAAATCATCTTGGACCCTCTATTAAAAATACCGGCCATATTCTTCACTATCTCCAGCAAGGTTTATGAAACTAGCATGAAACGGACACTGGCAGAATTGTGACAACCTCAAGTCACAGTAGCCATAAACCAAGAATTGAATTGAATTGAATTGAATGCCAAAACTAGCGTTATTATTTCCTCGTGTGTATCATAAAATATTTCGTTACAGAATTTATAAAGTTGTGAAAATCCTGGTTAAAAACATAATTATAATAAAAAAACTCCCTTGTTTTATACATTTACATAACAGTTGAATATATTGTAATTATTGGTTTCATGTAAATATTACTTGCGTTGACAATGAAAATTGTCTGAAAATGATCTCTATTTATTAATAAAGACTGGATTTCCTTAAACAGCTTCTAATGAAATTGCTGACTGGGTGGAACCCAAAGAAAAACAAATCTACTCAGCCAGGTACTCCGACCATCATCATCATCTTCTTGCCCTTATCCCACTAGGTGGGGTCGGCACAACAGGTTATTTATTATTATTATTATTATATCTACTTTAGCGTACTCTATCCTTGATAGCTGGCAGCACTATTTGATTTTTTTTGGTAAATTGGTAACCGTATGCATGCATTCAGCTGTCAGTGTCAGTCAGTCCAGTCAACACTTCCTTCAGTGACTTCAGTCAGCACTTCAGCAGAAGGCGGAACAAATAAAAATTTTTCTTTCACAAATAATCACTCAACTCAACAACAAACAAACAAACACAAATTCACACAATTTAATTAATTAAGTATTAGATAAATCTGTTTGTTTGTTTTATTTCAGTGATAAATAAAGTAGGCGTATTTGATGTTAGATTTGGAAATTACGTGATGTGATGAATCTCTGCTTTTGAAAGAAATTGGACAAAATTTTGCGAAACAAAACGAGTAGGTAAGAATTTTTTATTATTTACCTGCTCTAACCACATTGATGTAAGTAATAGGTACCTGCCTACTTATTGAATTTCTTGTTTCATTTGAGGTCAAACAAAATTTAAACAAATCAAAACGCGCGTAGATAACGGAAATTTAGTTAAGTATCTATCTAAATAACACCAAATACCTAAGTAAAATAGAAGGAAAAAGTGCTTACAAATCTGTAAACTAGAAAGTTCTAAAAAGTTTATAGAATTATGTCATGTGAGCCTCAAAGCACACTTTGTTCCTTTTTTCAAATTCAAATTCAAAGTATTTATTGCATTCATGAGCCATATACAATACACATGTATTGTATACATCTAACATGGGCCCGTTTCACCACCCTAGTTTAGGGACATGATAAGAACTTTAATTAAGTTTTTTTTTGTAAATACATCGTAGAATACATAATAACAACTAGAGTTCGAACAAACATCTGCGTTCACCACACAAATGTTTATCCTGGGTGGGAATCGAACCCACAACCTTCAGCGCAGAAGGCAGAGCTACTACTAACTGAGCTACCAACCTCACGAGGTTGGTGACTGTTTAAACAGAGTTCAAACTGTGAAATTGTTTTTTTATAGTATGTAATTAATATAAGTATTTTTTAAGTACCTGATAACAAATTAATATTTTATGTAAGTATGTAGGTACTAGGTACTTATTTTCATTATGTACCTATTTTCAATAGTAATGTATGTAAGTAGTTACAATGTAAAATTATAATAATTTTGTCAAAAACTCAAAACTTTTCTCGTGTTTAAAACAAAACATGTTGAGAATACATCTTAAGTTTTAAAAAAGAATATATTTTTGACAGTCTTTGACACATTTTCTTCCAAATTTTTTATACATTTACTCATACAACTTGTTTTTAGTTTTAATAATAAAAAACCAGTTTGATACATCTATAATACTTGTTTTACACCTTGGTGTAAATATGGGGTAAATTTTATGGTATTATAAAAATTATGGTATTACAAAATAGTGGGAAAAAGGCAGGAAGATGATGATGACGATGATGATAAAATATACAAAATCTGTATGTTTGTTTGTTGCTTATTCACAACAGAACGGTTGAACAGAACTTACTGAAATTTAGAAAGGGCATAGGTATAATTGAACATTTTAAAATATCTTTCAGATGGCAGTCACGGTTAAAAGATGGTATCGTTCCAGACGAAACCAAGTGATAACACTCACGGCTATTATATTCTGCATAGTTTACTATTTCAGTTTATATGATAGCTTGTATAGAGAACCAGATCTAGATATTACTCGGAGGTAAGTTTTTTGAAGCGATAATAATAGTGATCATGATAAATATCATAATAATATAAACTCATTCTGTTATTATTATTAGTATTAGATGGGTATTTATCGCGTTTAAATTACCTTATATTTTCCCGACGTTTCGACAGGTTTGCACGCTGTCGTGGTCACGGGTAGACTGTAGTTGAGTCTACCCGTGACCACGACAGCGTGCAAACCTGTCGAAACGTCGGGAAAATATAAGGTAATTTAAACGCGATAAATACCCGTCTAATACTAATAATAATGTGTTCAGATCGCGTAAGTTTAAAAGTTCACATTCTGTTATTTTTTACCGACTAGCTAAAAATAGTGTCATAGATTAGTATTCTTAAGCGGCAATGGGCTTGCAACCTGTAACGTACGGAATACTGCAAAATGTGGTCATGTGCCAAATATGATGTTTGAATGTGCCTCTGACTACCCACTTTAGATATCCTTAAAGATAAAATAAGTAACTAGAGATCTGAGGAGATTATCTACCGAGCCTGGGGATTACAGTCGTGATTTTTAAAAATAAGATTGTTCATATAATTTTTTAATTAGTCCGTTAAAACAACAGAATTTCCACCATTATTATCATTAATATCTTATAGAGTACTGCATTTATTATTATTGCAATATACACTTATTTTAGTTATTATATTATTAGTGCATTATAATATTATGTTGAAGTATTTATAGAATAGTTTTTCTGTGTTTTGAAATTACCATAACACTTATTTCTTCTTGTAATGCCTCTAATACCTAAAATTTGCAATTTGTTTATGTATGTAGTTTGAGATTTGACTGCCTTTTATTCAATTTTATTCAATGTATGACTAAACTAGCAGCTTTCTGTCATAATCTCGAAATAATCTATAGATATAAAAACTAGATTCCGCCCGCGGCTTTGCCCGCGTGGTACCTTGAAAAACAAAAACAATCTATACCGCGGGAACTGTACATTTTTCCGGGTTAAAAAGTAGCCTATGTGTTATTCCAGACCATAATCACAAACTTTCGCGTTTATAATATTAGTGGGATGAATTGCCTTAGTCACGCTAAAACTCGAGAACGGCTAAACGGATTTATCTTATCTTGGTCTTGAAATGTTCGTGAAGGTCTAGGGAAGGTTTAAAAGGTAAGAAAAATTCGAATAACTGCCGGGAAAACCCTAAAAATAGCCCTTTTCTATTTCCCATACAAACGTTTTCTAAATAAGTACGAAGTCTGCCGGGTCAGCTAGTCTAATATATAATTTCTTGTCTGTGTTCTGTTTGCGACCTCTTCCACCAAGGACCTTAAACATTATACCATGTAAAAATGTCATATCTTAAACCAACATAAAATTGTATTCTGGTATGCAAGACTTCATTATGGACTTTGCATTCGCCTGTCTCTCGGTTTCACTCGCATGGAATACTATCTTACTTAAAAAGAGTATAATTTCACTCAGGGGCCTTACCACAAGCTATTCGGGCAATATCAAAGTAATATAACTTTGATATTTCGTACCATGACCTATAAAAATTGCATTGAAGTTGTGTTACTTCAAGCTTGAAACATGACTTTTTTGAAATATGATGGTTTATGGCTTATAGTAAGTACCCAGGTACGATCTGGCTAATGAAATAATTCAAAAATCAATTCAGTAGTTCAAATATAAATTAAAAAAAATTAACTTCACAAACAGAATATTACATAGTCTACGTTTCTGCACTTTTGATGAGCTGACCAAAACCAAAGGTCAAGGTCAACGGCCAAGGTCAAAGGTCAAGGTCAAATTTGTATTCAATAAAATAGCAAAAACTATTATGAAATGTAATATGCTTAGTGAACTGCCAGTTCCAGCCTAACCCAAGACCGAGAAGTGACTATCTTATTTCCTTTGGTGGTGGAGGTACTAACCTCTAGCTTTGGTGTTGGTTCTTCTAGCTTGAACTCCTCACCTGCAGCTTCAGTAGACATAACTGTAACACACCGTAGTGCCCAAATCAATGTTGACAGCAGGTAAGCCTAAGCATACTTTATATGGATTTGACCAATTTCTGGTAAAACTATTCTCAGAATAATGTAGTGCATGTAAAATGTCACTTTACTCTTTGATAGCTACGATTTATTCTGGGGATATTTAATTTCAAATGCAAGAAGTAAAATGTCAGTTTACTCTTGGATAGCTACGATGTATTCTATGTAATGTCAAATGCAAGTAAAATGTCACTTCACTCTTGGATAACTACGATTTATTCTGGGGATAGTGATTGAACTAAATGGGTCGAATCCGCCCCTATGTAAGTAACTCTTTGAATAATTGATTATGATTATTATGATTAGCCTCACATATTCTTCTTCTTCTTCCTCTTATCGTGTCACTAACATGCCAACCAGTTTGGTGAAAGGATTAAATTATTACTACCAACTGAGCTGTGAGGCCAGTCGTATTAACATGTTTTTAAGTAATTTTGTTAAGCTTTTATTGTAGTGGCCTATTAGTTTTTTTTTTCTTGATGATTTTTACTTGGTCACGAATAGTTTTTTATTTCTTGATGTTTTTTACTCGGTCACGCTGTAACAGATTTTGATGAAATTTGGTACAAAATAATTTATTTATTTATACCTCATTATAACTACTTTATTGTAGGTACACATAATAATTGAGAAGGGTATGCTAAGATGGTTTGGGCATGTAGAAAGGATGGATGAAAGGAGAATGACGAAACAATTGTATAAGGAGAGTGTGAATGGGACAGTTGGAAGGAGAAGACCTCGGTGTACGTACCTCGATCAAATTGGGGACGTACTAGAGAAAGGCCAGGTCCAGAGTACCCTAAACCGACGCGCATGTATGAAGAATGTAATGAGAGTGAATGAAGCAAAAGAAGTATGTCAGGATCGTAGCAAGTGGAGATGCGTGGTCTCTGCCTACCCGTCGGGAAACAGGCGTGATTTTATGTATGTATGTATGTATGTATGTAGGTACACATATTTGCTGTACAAAAATGTGTGACAAAAAAAGGGCATAATGCCTGGGTGGAATTTTCTACCGGCCAACCTAGTCTATTATTAGTATTAGACGGGTATTTATCGCGTTTAAATTACCTTATATTTTCCCGACGTTTCGACAGGTTTGCACGCTGTCGTAGTCACGGGTAGAGTCTAAACGCGATAAATACCCGTCTAATACTAATAATAATGTGTTCAGATCGCGTAAGTTTAAAAGTACAACCTAGTCTAGTTCAGAGCTAGGTTGGCGCACAATAAGAAACATAAAATATCTAACTTAATCCAAAACTAAAACATACCAAAGACAAATTATTTTGTATTTGTACAAATTTTAGTATACATACATAATCTAGTTATACTAAATATATTATTGGACATTTCACACAGCGCCATCTAGCCCCAAAACTAACTAAAGCTTGTACTATGGAAAGATCTGAAATGTCTGCAAAACTAGGCTATGCCTGCGGCTTCGCCACAGTTTCTCACATAAAAGTAAACTAAATACCATTATAGACTATTATCTATTCCAAATTTCATCAAAAACCGTCCACACGTTGCAGCGTGACTGACAAATAAACAAACATCAAACTTTCGCCTAATAATAGTTGGATGAAATATATAATTTATTTTTTATTTTTCAGTACCTATGTTAAAAGCATGAGGAATGTTAATAATTTTATTTAATGTTTTCAGAACCTCTGTGATTAAGTAAGTAGTCTTTCAAGCTAATTAGTTGTAATACATTATAATGTAGAATTCATTAGTTACCCTATTATATCTTATTTGACCTGTAGTGCTTAATATATTGATGATTGTAGGGGATTCATAGTAGACCTTAAGATGATTCATCTCGGTCGATCGCAAAATTAAATTGTGGTTTTTAATATCTCTTGCGTTGAGATATAATAATAAAGCTACCGGAAATGTAGTTTTGCGGCAACATCAAAACATTTCCATTACATTGACGACCTCTGTGGCGCAGCGGGTGAGAGTCCACCTGCGACGCAAGAGGTTGCGGGTTCGATTCCCGCCGCGGAACAAATTTGTGTACGATCTGCAGAAATTTGTTCCGTTGGTCTGTGTGTTTTCTATGTATAATAAAAAATATCTGTCTATGTATATAATGTATTAAATATATCAGTTATCTAGTACCCATAACACAAGCTTTGAGTAGCTTACTTTGGGGCTAGATGATGCTGTGTGGATTGCCCAGCATTATTTATATTTATATTTATTTATACTATGCCTTTATGATTTATGTGATCAGTTTAGTAATTATGTTAATTTGGTCAAATTTCGTGATGATCGACCAAACTATCAAACAGATCATAGTATAAATCAAAGTTTGCTTAATACGAAGTCGTAGTGAATGTCTTACGATTGTCTCAAAACTGCGTCTACGCAAGCCGTATAACGTAGGAAATATTAAAAGCTGCAAAAGAGTTTTACGCCCCATCAAAATAAACCACCAATGAGGCGTATATTTTCGAAAATCGCGTATTCCAGTGATGCGGTCGATAAGTCGAGCATGAAGTTCTGTCTGCGCGCGCGCAGTGGCACATTTCGCCGGCGCATATTTACGAGCGTGGAACAAAGATTATAAGCGCGGACAAAAAACATAATATGATTTTCTTACAGTAATATTCATTCATGTAGCGTATTTTAACTGCAATTGAATACTAACTGCTAGCCACGTTTCAATGCATGTTATAAATAACTATCCTAACAAAAATATTTTACTGAACAAATATTTATTTTTATTAACATTTCATATAGCCCGACTAATCCAACGATACCTTATTTGTCGAAATCCGTCCAGCAGTTTGGGCCACGGCTCCTTTGGCTTGACTGATGCCATAGAAACTCCCCAAAAGGGGCCAAGTTCGGTATAAACGGCGTTTGGGATTGACGGTGACTTCAATAAAAGAGTCAAAGTCTGCATGGGTGCCAAGTTCCATAAAAATTCAATTAAGTACTCCTATTTACCTGGCATGAAGAAGTAGCATGAGCATCGTAGATAGATTTCTTTACATAATATGACAAATATTATGTGATTTGACCAAAAACATCATTTCTATCGCCAAAACATTCGCTTCCGTACAGAAAAACGCTGTCTCCGATGCTTAAGCTAGGTGGGATATGTTGACTTTAAATAATAGTGATCTTAATTATAGTAATTTTTCACAGATACATAGAAAGCAAGCTTCAAGAGGCGTTGAAAGAGGATAAAGGGACGGGGTGTGAGTTTCCCCACCTCGACCCTTTCGCCAAAGAGGTTACACAGTTTGATAAACCTCCGCCGAAGATTCGCTGCGAAGGACGTGATTGGGTCAAATGCTATGTAAGTACAGACTGGTATACTAGATGGCGCTGTAATGCTTTGTAAGTAAAAGTACCAAGGTCTTACATAACTAGATGGCGTGAGATATTCGTAATTTTTGGAGTTGGATTTCCCTCTGACAGCTTCCCTTTAGATATCCTCAAAGATCTAAGTAACTAGAGATCTGAAGAGATTTCTACCAGACCTGGGGATTATATAGTCGTGTTCATGTCTTACATGACAAGATGGTGCTAGATAGTCGTAATGTTTGTAGTTGGACTTGCCTCCTGACTATTTACCTTTAGATATCCTCAAAGATCTAAGTAACTAGAGATCTGTCCCTACCCCTAGTTTGAGTTTTTGATAGTTTACGAGAAAACTTTTTCGAATAGTATCCTTTCATACATTTACTTCCATCGGAAATGTTAAAGAACTATGGTCGATATCGTGAAAACTTGGTTTGAAAATCATTGCTGGGACTGCCAATTAGATATTTTCGATATTATCGACCTTATTTTAGTTCCTTAACATTTCCGATGGAGGTAAATGTATGAAAGGATACTATTCAAAAAAAGTTTTCATAAACTATCAAAAACTAATAGGTGTACTCATAGGATTTCTACTAGACCTGTGGATTACAGTCGTTATCATATTTCTTTTAATTTTTCTATAACTGTCACAAGTTCTAACCATTGTGGTAAGGATTAAAGTTCCCTTTCTGTCTTTCATGCTTAAATTATGATTTCGTTTCAGCTCTCAGAATGTAGGGTTGTCAAAGAAATACTCGAAACGACCAAGGATATAATATGCGATTACAGAGACATAGTTTACATTAGTGATGATAAACATGTGCTGAAACCTCCGACGAGGGTGGCTGGTGACGGAGTGTACACCCTGACTGGTAGTGACCACGTGCAAGTCAGGTGTACGGGGAAACACTATCAAGAGTATGTATTGTAGACTAGCTTCCGCCCGCAGCGTCGCCCGCAAAGTCCCTACATAAAGTATAGCCTATGTTCATCCTGAAAGTTCATTCTACACATTGGTGAAAGAATTTTTGAAATCGGTCCAGTAGTTTCGGAGCCTATTCGATGCAAACAAACGAACATACAAACAATCAAATCTTTCCTCTTTATAATATTAGTAATGTTAGTTATAGATGTACGAAGTATAGCTTGACTGGCCTAACAGCTCAGTTGGTAGTAGCTCTGCCTTCTGCGCTGCAGGTTGTGCGTTCGATCCCCACCCAGGATAAATATTTGTGTGGTGGACACAATCGTTTGTGCTATGTCTGGATGTTATTATCAGGAGGTCGGAATTAGGTAGAGTTATTTAAGTACTTGCATCGAAATGTTTATATTAATATGGATCTTCCCGGTATTTTAATACACGATTGTCCATTAGAAATCCTGCTTTCTTTTCTTTTTTTCTCACATGCTATGTTGTGCGAACTACAAATGTGGCAACATCGCGCGTGTGCGCATTGGAATTTTACAACTTCGGACATTTTGATATTGTTATGTAAATTTGGCAGTGGTTTAAATTGTGTAAAAGTAAATAACTTTTTTATTTAATAAATCACGGGGTTTTTCTGCTCTTTAAAATTAATCTAGGGATTTGAGGCATACCCACTTTATTCTTTCGCTGTATGAAATCAGTGTCTAGTGTCTACCTAATTCCGACCTTATTTTGTATTCTTTGTATGGAAATACAAAAAAAATGTACATATAATAGTTAATTTTATCAGCTATCTAATTTGCTGTGTGAAATTTGGTGTCAAGTTTCGCGTATAATTCCCAATGCTTCCATGTTTTTTTGCGTTTACTGCAAACACAACCCCCCCCCCCACCAGGCACTTACAACCCTCAAATCCCCGCTCCCTACGTAAGTAATACAAGTATTTTTTCAGTATCCTACCATCAAAATGGACCGGCCACGCAATAGGGTTCCGTAAGTCAGTGGTGAGAGAGGAGCCGCCGCCAGGGCGGGAGGATTCCGTAGACGTGCTGATATTTGGCTTTGACTCCACGGCGAGAAATGGCTTCATACGACGGATGCCGAAGAGTTACCAGGTTTTGACCAAGGAGTTGGGAGCTACTGTTTTAATGGGGTACGTTTAATCTTAAACTAACGTTAAATTTGCGCTGGTGGTGCAGTAGTAGCACCCCTGCCTCACGATCCGAAGGTCGTGGGTTCAAACCTGGTCGTGCACCAATTTTTCCATACGAAAAAATTATGTGCGCAATGTCAGTGCTCTTAAACGGCGAAGAAAAACATCGTGAGGAAACCGGCATTACATTCTTACAAAATTTCTTGTTTATAATATTAGTAGAATGTTTATGAGTTTGTATGTTTGTGTGCTTGTAAGTTTGTATGTTTGTAAGTTTGTTTGATGTTTGTAAAATTATGAGTTTGGGTGTAAAAGGTTATCTCCGAGTGTTTAGACACAGAACTAACATTTTTTTTTCATCGCACAAATGTTTGCCCTGGGTGGGGATCGAACTCACTACCTTCAGCGCAGAAGTCAGATTTACTGCCAACTGGTACCTTACCAAACTTTTTGGGCAATATCAAAGTAATATAACTTCGATATTTCTTACTGGTAAAAATTGTACTGAAGTAGTGTTGCTTCAAGCTCGAAACTTTGACGTTTTTAACATGATGGTTTGTAAGAGTGTAGTAGCTGCGGGGATCTTCGGGTACGCCTTCAATGAATATTTGTTAATTGTTCTCCAGGAAAATACGTTTATTAAATTATAATAGTAGCGTTTTACCTAAAAATAAAACGCTTATTAATACTTACCTTATTTGAAACTTTATGGTTGAAGAAGGCTCTTTCTGTTTTCTGCATTATCTATGGTACTCCCTACCTCACTATATTGCCCTCTCGCTCGCACATCTTTCCATCTCACCTGGCAGCTCTGCGGGTAGCTACCGCGCGAGGTTCCATCATTGAGTCGAAAACCACCAGGCAGAATTAAAATTAAAGTTTCAAATAAGGTAAGTATTAATAAGCGTTTTATTTTTAGGTAAAACGCTACTATTAAGAATTACCGTTATTTGAAACTTTATGGTTGGAGACGTGTTTGTTATCGCCTGGGGGAGATGGACGCCAATGTGACTGATTCTTCTTAAAGTAGGTACCTCTAGAAAGGACCTACACAGGTACTATTAGGTAGGAAACAAGAGTAGAAGATACCTAATAAAAAATAAAAAGATGTGTGTTGTCTAGCAAAATAATTTAATAATCAAAGTAGGGACCTTTTTAAGGATCTTAAACAAACAAATGACTTATTTGAATAGGTAATCCATTAAATTGAAATCAAATAAATTAATCACATGGAACAAAAGAACTTGTAATACTGCTTTGAGCAGAAATCTTCATTATTTCTTTTCTATAAAATTGCCTAAAAGTATTCCCAGATCTCCAATTTCCGCGCGAGAGGATGTCGTCAATAGGAACGTTGTCAGCCCAATTTCTCGAAGCGACCGCTGATCGAATGCTACCTGGAGACGCGATAACTCCGGCTTCAGCTAATATTGTTTTCACCCATCCAGCAATCACTGTCCGTGACGCAGCTTTAGCTTGACCTCTAAAATGTACAAATAAGCTTGTAGAATTCGCCGCATTACGCCTGTCATGTAGAAGCTCCTTGCAGTGGTCTACCCAAAAAACAGGATCAAGGTTCCTTCCCCCTGAGTTTTTTAATAACTTCCACCCCGATTGTCTGTAATCAGAATTATCAGTTTTAGAGCCGAAATTTGGCCATAAGATCAGATGATCGTCATGTTTCTCATAATGTTCTCCATCTACTGCCAGTAAAGTAAGGTCATGCACGCGTCGACCGGAGCATAACAAAAGTAAAACTGCGACATGTCTAGATGTTTGAAAAGAATTGTTTTCATCAATATTGTACTTTTCTAAAAATGAAACTAGAACATCAATATTCCAAACTGATTTTTTATGGACTACGGGTTTCTTCAATGCAATTGATTTTAAAACATTCTTAACTAGGACATGTGAGCTTAAATGACCCGACAGTTCCGTATTACATAAGGTGGACACGACAGATTTATGCAATAAAACTGTGTTGTATGACAGCTTTTCTTTTATATGTAAGTCGGCTAAGAACCTTGCTAGAATAGAACCACTAGGGTTGAATGGATTGACCTTGTGGGTTTTTGACCAGGTAAGCCATCTGTCCCATGCTATTTTGTACGTCTTGCGTGTTGAAGGACGCCAAGATGACAACAATAATTTTAATTGAGAATCATCCCAGTCGATTAAGTTCTTTGACCACCCCCACATTTCCATACTTCTAGTGTCATTTCCTGTACGTTGGGAGGTGGAAAGCCTGTCGTTATGTCTATCAGGTACCGATCCAAGTGATGTATTCTGAATGGGGCTGCCAACGCCCTGGACTTGAGGTCTGACCTCCAGAATACGCGATTCCACCTCGGTACTATCAGAAGAAATGAACCTTTTGCTTGATTCAGATGTGCTAGCACCTTGGGGATCAAGTAAGGTGGAGGAAAAACCCACGCCAGGTGGTAGTTCCATTGGTGAGAAAAGGCATTGTGAAATATTGCTTGATTGTCGAGTATATCTAGAGAGACATAATTGGTCACTACATGCGCATCCTTTGAGGCAAAAAGATCTATAACAGGGATTCCGAACCTTCTGAAAATAGTTTCCGTGCACGTAGGCAATAGATGCCATTGTGGAGGAGATCGGTAACGAGATAGATGATCTGCGTGACCGTTGTACCTGCCCGGGATGTGATGGGAAATTAAATGAATTTGATGAAGCTCTAAAAAATGAAAAATCTTGGATGTTATTTTTATGAGTGCTATTGATTTGGTTCCTCCCTCGTTTCGAATATAAGCAACCGCTGTTCGGTTGTCGCTCTGCCACAGAACTGTGGATTGAGAACAGGAACCGGTGGACAGGAACCGGTGCTGAACTTGTAAAACCTTCAATACAGCAAGTAGTTCCTTCTGGTTGCAATGCAATTTTTGTTCCTGATCGGTCCACTGACCTGAAAAGGCTTGATTGTCTAACTGCGCCCCCCAGGCTAGGTCGGATGCGTCTGTCGCAAGAAAATGCGTTGGAGGCGGTAAATGAATCATAGAGGGTCGATGATTGTTTTGGAGCCACCATACAAGATTTTTTGAAGCTTCTGTTGAAAGTGGAATTTGCCTGACAACTGTCGTTTTGGAAAAGACATTGAGAAGATTGAGGAGGCTTCGATAGTGAAGTCTCCCTTTGGGTACTACAAAGCTCGAAAAATTTAGAAGGCCCACTAGACTCTGTAATTCTTTTAGAGTCAAGAAGTCGTTGTACAGAGTATTTGTGATCTTTAAAGAGAGACTGAGACCTTTTTCTGATGGTAAGGTTTTCTCGTTCTTTAAAGTATCCCATTCTACTTCTAGAAATATTAGCTTTTGTTGGGGTTTTGTTATGGACTTTTCTAGGTTTACTTGCCAACCTAGATACCGAAGTCTCTCTAATACTGTTTGTGTTTGGAGCAACAAGACCTGACGACTCTGGTGGGCTAGGAGAAAGTCGTCCAAATAAACGATAATACGGATCCCTTGCTCTCTTAGGGTCTGGGCTACCCAATTGGTCAGGGATGCAAATACCTTTGGTGCTGTGCTGAGACCGAAAGGTAGACACGACATCTGTAGCAATTTGCCTCGGTAAATTAGTCGAAGAAAACGCCTGTGGGACGTATTTATCGGTAAATGGAAATATGCCTGAGATAAATCTATTTTGCACATCCAATCGTTGAGTTGTAGAAATTCGGGAACACGGTATACGTTTATTAGACGGAATTTGTCTGTTATTACGTATTTGTTGAGAGCTGACAGGTTGAATATGGGTCGGTGAGACCCATCGCTTTTTGGAACAAGAAACATGTTCGAAAGAAAGCTTGGTGCAGGATCGACTACTTCTAGAACACCCTGTTTTAACATTTGAGTTACTACGCTTGTCATTTTGCCCGATGTCGGAGTACAAAACCTTTTGTTCGTTAGATCTGGCAACACCAGAGGCGGCTTTATGGCAAACGGAATGCGATAACCTCGTATTATTTTTAAAATATAAGGCGGAGCGCCAAGACGAGACCACCGCCGGTGGTATAGAAGCAGCCGGCCCGCTCTGAACAGTTGGTTGTCAAAACTTACGTTTACTTCCTCGAGAGTTGCCCTCTGAGGAGGCTCCCGGGTGCTTCCGACCACCTTTGTTATACTCCTGCGGTCTGTTACCTTGATGGCCTCCTCTTGGGCGAAAGGAACCTCTGTAGTTTGAAAAAGTGGGACGACTGTCAGCATTATTATTGTGTCTCTGTCCCTGAGGAGGACGAGAATGGTAACAACCCTGCGAGGATTGATTTGTATGGGAAATGCGCGCAGAGGCGCAACATCCATGGGAAGTACCCTGCGAGGGTACTTTTCGGTTGACCTGCCCCTGCGAGGGGTGGCGTGTAGGCTTGCTCGAGCCAGCTTGCGAAGCAGGACCGTTTGAGCCTGGTTTGTTCAAAGGCAGAAAGGCTTTTCGAACGCCACCTGCTTTTTCTAGTACAGTAGATAGGGCCTCGGCCTCAAATAAATGGCGGCAGGAGGGGGGTACCTTCCTCACGGCAACTTTCGTCAAAGGATCTCGTAAGAAGTTTATTATGCCATCTCTTCTCATCTGTACAACTTCCGCTCGATGACCACAAACGAGTTGTAACAACTCGGATGAAATTTTATAAAAGTCGCCATTTAAAAAGTGTTCGTTTACCTTTTCACTAAGCCCTTCATAACTTATTTCAGAATCTCGAGCCCATTGCAGGAGATTTCGGAGGGTAGTTTGTAAGGCCTCACGTTGTTTTAGAACACAAAATGTTAAGCCAGCGAATGCCTTATCGGAATGAGTAAGGTGACGCAAAGAATCGTAGGCTTTAATCTCATCATTGGCCTCCAGTTCGACGAAGCCAGGAGAGTGATTATATAACTTCTGAGTGTCTGCATAGCGTACTTCGCACCACTCACTACTTTCAAAACGCTGTATCTCATTTAATGTTGTTAAATAATTCTGCGGAGTTTTAGGAACTGAGGGTTCCTTGAGCTTCGTTTCAATTTCAAATACGAAGTTCGGTTCAGTAGGTGTACCTGACTGTCTAAAACTAGACTCTAGCTCACTGCCATCCTTAAAAAGATCTCCACTAATATTACCGTCAAGTACTTCTTCCGTATTCACACAATTAAAATTTGCCTGTTCTCGAAGTTGCTGAATTTCCTGTGTCAGTTTGTTTAAACGGCGGCGGTCACGTTGACGGTAACGACTACGTTTGCCCCCCCGTTTTTTTCGTTTGTGAGATTTCTTTTGCTTCCGACAGTCTGAACTAGAAGATGACGTGGAGCTAGTGTCACTTGGAGAGCTTGAGGAGCTACTACTTGATGGGCTACGTCGCCTTTTGAGCGGATGTCTATCGGGACGAGACCCACCGTCGACGGTATTCGTCGTTTGACCTCTATCGTGAACTTCAAACTCAAGGTCATTTCTAGAACATTCTTCTTTATCGCTCATTGTAATATACAATAGAACACTTTTACACGACACAGATATCTAGGACAATGGAATAAACTAAAATTAGAACAGAATAAATCCGAATAAATATATTTAAGTGAGGGTAGATTCGAATTCAACACTAACATGAATCTAAAAATAGATCATGTTAAATTACATTAAATCATATTAATCATCGAACGGTAAAACCGTTGGGTAATATTTCAACATAATCCTTACGATTATAAATGACTAGTAAGATTACTCACATGATAGGTTCTCACGTAAAGAAAGTCGTGTGTAAAGGAGTCGTGAACAGAGTAGCTATAAAATTATGCACTTAGCCTAAAATAAAGTAAGATAACTAACTCGCACGAAAGTATCCTTGTGGTACGACTGTTCGTTGCAGAAAACAAGACGCCAATGATGGAACCTCGCGCGGTAGCTACCTGCAGAGCTGCCAGGTGAGATGGAAAGATGTGCGAGCGAGAGGGCAATATAGTGAGGTAGGGAGTACCATAGATAATGCAGAAAACAGAAAGAGCCTTCTTCAACCATAAAGTTTCAAATAACGGTAATTCTTAATTTAAAAATAATACAGAGGTGTGTCGTTACACAGTTAGAAGTTGTAATACGAATATAATATAATAAAAAATGTAGGTAGACTAAATGTAGGTAGGCAGGCACTCGCGCTCGATTGACGGTTGACATTGACATCTCAAGTCAATCGATTTTTATGCACCGTCGCGTCTCGTTCACCTTCGAAAGCCGATAGATGGCGCTAGTCGTAGGGTCTGCGCGAACAAAGAGCTTGTGGTAAAGGCTAAAGAGGCTGTGTGTAAATTTTCCCCTTAAGCTTGTAATGTTTATTACATTATAGATACAATATAGTTGGAGACGGTACCCCGGCTGCATTGTTTCCCATTCTTACGGGGAAAACAGAGTTGGAACTACCCGATGTCAGGAAAAAGTCTACGTACAAAGGAAGTTTGGATGACATGCCTTTTATATTCTACAAGCTGAAGAAAGACGGGTAAATAAGACTAGCTTCTTTCACTAAATTACTCAATTAGCTTGAAACCTGCCTATGCTTGTCTCAAAACAATTTAAAAACCGACCAAGTGCGAGTCGGACTCGCGCACGAAAGGTTCTTTTCCATCTAAATATTATACGCTAAGAAAGGATTTTGATTAACTCTACCCCCACGCGGGCGAAGCCGTGGGCGGAAGCTAGTTCTATAATAACGGCAAAAAAAACACGTTTGTTGTATGGGAGCCCCCTTAAATATATATTTTATTCTGTTTTTTAGTATTTGTTGTTACAACTGTCTCGGTTCATGAGATACAGCCTAGTGACAGTCGGACAGACAGACAGACAGACAGACAGACAGACAGACAGACAGACAGACAGACAGACAGAAAGACAGACAGACAGACAGACAGACAGACAGACAGACAGACAGACAGACAGACAGACAGACAGACAGACAGACAGACAGACAGCGGAGTCTTAGTAATAGGGTCCCGTTTTACCCTTTGGGTACGGAACCCTAAAAAAATATCCTTGTGCCTGTAACCTGGGTTTGAACTTACGACCTTATCTAAATTTTGTAATTACAGATACCGGACAGCTTATTTCGAAGATATGCCTTGGATTGGTACCTTTCAATACCGTTTCAAAGGTTTCAAACGGCAACCTGCCGACCATTATCTTCGAGCTTTTTATCAGGTAAGTTCGTGTGAGTCAATGACCAACTCTTGTCTGATTGATTGATTGATTGATTGATTATCTTCGAACTTACTATCAGGTAAGTTCGTGTAAGCCAGTTGTTCAACTCTTGTCTGACAGATTGATTATCTTCGAGCTTACTATCATGTAAGTTGGTGTGAATCAGTGACAAACTCTTGTCTGACTGATTGATTATCTTTGAGCTTACTATCTGGTAAGTTCGTGTGAGCCAGTGACCAACTTTTGTCTGACTGATTGATTATCTTCTAGCTTTCTATCTGGTAAGTTCGTGTGAGCCAGTGACCAACTTTTGTCTGACTGATTGATTATCTTCTAGCTTTCTATCTGGTAAGTTCGTGTGAGCCAGTGACCAACTCTTGTCTGACTGATTGATTATCTTCTAGCTTTCTATCTGGTAAGTTCGTGTGAGCCAGTAACCAACTCTTGTCTGACTGATTATCTTCGAGCTTTCTATCTGGTAAGTTCGTGTGAGCCAGTGACCAACTCTTGTCTGACAGATTGATTATCTTCGAGCTTACTATCATGTAAGTTCGTGTGAGCCAGTGACCAACTCTTGTCTGACAGATTGATTATCTTCGAGCTTACTATCATGTAAGTTCGTGTAAGCCAGTTGATCAACTCTTGTCTGACAGATTGATTATCTTCGAGCTTACTATCTGGTAAGTTCGTGTGAGCCAGTGACCAACTTTTGTCTGCCTGATTGATTATCTTCTAGCTTTCTATCTGGTAAGTTCGTGTGAGCCAGTTGATCAACTCTGGTCTGACAGATTGATTATCTTCAAGCTTACTATCATGTAAGCTCGTGTGAGCCAGTGACCAACTTTTGTCTGACTGATTGATTATCTTCTAGCTTTCTATCTGGTAAGTTCGTGTGAGCCAGTGACCAACTCTTGTCTGACTGATTGATTATCTTCTAGCTTTCTATCTGGTAAGTTCGTGTGAGCCAGTGACCAACTATTGCCTGACTGATTGATTATCTTCTAGCTTTCTATCTGGTAAGTTCGTGTGAGCCAGTGACCAACTCTTGCATGAGTGATTGATTTATTAATAACTAGCTGACCCGGCAGACTTCGTACTTATTTAGAAAACGTTTGTATGGGAAATAAAAAAGGGCTATTTTTAGGGTTTTCCCGGCAGTCATTCGAATTTTTCTTACCTTTTAAACCTTCCCTAGACCTCCACGAACAGTTCAAGACCAAGATAAGATAAATCCGTTTAGCCGTTCTCGAGTTTTAGCGAGACTAACGAACAGCAATTCATTTTTATATATATAGATTTTTGGGCTTACCATGAGGTAAGTTCGTGTGAGTCAGTGACCAAGTCTTGGCTGACTGATTGATTGTTTGATTGATTGATTACCTTCGAACTTTCTATCAGGTAAGTTCGTGTGAGTCAGTGGTCATCTTTTGTCTGATTGATTGGTTGATTGACTGATTTTTTTTGATTTTTTTTTCAGGAGGAATTTAGCGGCGGCAGTAAATGGTGGAGATCCAAATCTAAGAAGTATTGTGTTGGGGACACTCTGAACTTCAAATTGATGATGAACATCACCGAACAGGTGAGCTCTTTCTCCGATTCAGGGTGTATAGCTAAAACTATATAAATGTTCATGTATGATCACGATGTAATTCCCGGGCTCGGTAGATATTTCCTCAGATTTTCATTTACTTAGATCTTTGAGGATATCTAAAGAGGGTGGTCAGAGGCATGTCCAAACATGACATTTGGCACATGTCCACATTTTGCACAGTAGTTAGTATTCCGTACGTGACAGGTTGCAAGCCCGTCGCCGCTTATAAGAATACTAACCTATGACACACACCTTCGAATTTTCCTCACGATGTTTTCCTTCACCGTTTAAGAGCACTGGCATTGCGCACATAAACTTTTCGAATGGAAAACTCATTGGTGCACGACCAGGTTTGAACCCACGACCTTCAGATCGTAAGGTAGGGGTACTACCACTACACTACCAGTGTTCTTCTATGCTGGACAATCCACACAGCATCATCTAGCCCCAAAGTAAGCTACTCAAAGCTTGTGTTAAGGGTACTAGATAACTGATATATTTAATACATTATATACATAGATAGATATTTTTTATTATACATAGAAAACACCCAGACCAACGGAACAAATATCCTTTTTTTTTCAGTTTTTCAAATTGGATGGTAAACACTTCGCGTTTACATTCATAGCGGACATAACTCATGATGACTTCAACGCCATAGCTATAGCTGATGATGACACGGCGCGCTTTCTGAAAGCCTTCCTCGACTCGGGCCGTGCCGATAACACGCTGCTCATTGTGATGGGGGACCATGGACCGAGGTTAGTCATAGAATCAGTACCTGAATGACCTGTAGGTCTACCATAAGTTTTCACAATCAACACTCGCTAGCGACTGTAGATTGTGAAAACAGTTTGGGACTACAATGCTGTGTCACAGTATCCAGCATTTATTACTAGCTTTCGCTCGCGGCTTTGCTCGCGAGGTACCTACATAAAATATAGCCTATGTTACTCAGGGATAATGTAGAATTCTAATGGTGAAAGAATTTTTGAAATCGGTCCAGTAGTTTTTGAGTTTATTCGTTACAAACAAAAATACAAAACTTTCCTCTTTATAATAATAGTATAGATTTATTTATTTTACCCAGATACGCCAACGTACGCGACACCTTGCAAGGGAAATTCGAAGAGCGGATGCCATTAATGGCGATCCGTCTACCGGAAGTACTGAAACGTAGCAGACCGGAAGCGGCGGCCATATTGCAAAACAACTCCAAAGTTCTTACCACGCCGCACGATATCCACGCGACATTACTCGACGCTATGGGATTGAGGGAACATATGAATAATTATAAAATAGAAGGAGCCGATTTGACTCGGGGAATGAGTCTATTAGATCCGGTAAGTTCACTTCCGGTTTTATTTAGTACACTATTTCTTGTTACAAACAGGCGTGATTTTATGTATGTATGTATGTATGTATGTATTTCTTGTTACAATAAACAAACACGATCACGACTGTAATCCTCAGGCTCGGTAGAACTCTTCTTAGATCTCCAGTTACTTAGATCTTTGAGGATATCTAAAGAGCGTAGTCAGAGGCACGTCCTGGCACAATAGTTAGTATTCCGTACGTGACAGGTTATCCGAATAGCAACCGGATATCCGTTTAATTAATAAAAGAAAGAAAGAAAGAAAAACCATTTATTTAATAATGTTACTAGTTATGCCAAATCGCTTGAAAGTTTGTTATAGTAAATACACTAGTTTTTGCTGTAGTAAAACTACCTATTAGTTTTGATTTTACAGGCATTTAAACGATAAATATCCAGTCCCGCTAACGGTCACGTGACCGCATGTGACGTCAATTTACAACGCAATTTACAAAATTAGTAGTTGTGTTGTGAGATGACGTCCGCATCGCACGTTTACTTCTATAAATCGGAAACTAATTGACGTATCGAAGTAATTCTTTCACACTTTTTTATTTTTGACCGAGAATATGGTGAGGTAATATTCAAAATTAGTTAATTTTCAATTGTTAATTTGGGTGGATCCCATCCGGCCCGGTGACTTGGCCCGGCGCCGGGCCACATGAGAAAAAAAGTTTCAACTGGCCCGGTGATGTGTTCACCGGGCCAGATGACACAAATCAAGTGCCATCGTCCCCGGTAAGGTGAGAAAAGAGGATCCGCCTCGTAATTTATGAAATACTGTAATGTTCGATGGATGGTCAGATCCCGTCGAACCGGTCGTGCAGCGAGGCGGGCATCGAGCCGCACTGGTGCGCCTGCGTGGCCTGGGACCCCGTGCCGGCGAGCGGCGCCCTCTCGCGGCGGGTCGCGGCAGCTTTCGTTGAATACGTCAACAGTCTCACGCAGTCTGTCAGGTAACTAACATAATATTATAAACGCGAAAGTTTGTAAGCATGTATGGATGTATGTTTGTTACTTTTTCACGCTGAAAAGGCTGAACGGATCTGGATGAAATTTGTCACAGATATAGATTATGTTCTGGAATAGCACGTAGGCTACTTTTTATCCCGTAATAATGTACGGTTACCGTGGGATAGATTTGTTTTTGGTTTTCAAGGTACCGCGCGGGCGAAGCCGTGAGCGGAAGCTAGTTAATATTTTGTTACGAAATAACCAAAATTGTTTGTTGCTAACAATGACGAATGTGAGAACAATGACGAGACCGTTGAGTAGAATGGGCCGATAAAAAGAAAAATTGTATATTTTTATTAGTATTAGACGGGTAATTATCGCGTTTAAATTAACCGATAAATACCCGTCTAATACTAATAATAATGTGTTCAGATCGCGTAAGTTTAAAAGTACATAAAAATTGTAAAACCAAAATTGTTTGTTGCTAACAATGACGAAAACGTATGTACCGATTAAAAGAAAAATTGTGTTATTTTCAGATCAAAATGCGTTCCTCGAACGTTACACTCGATATCCTGGGTGATGCATCGGCGAGCGAACAGCCGTATGCTGTCATTCAAAGGGGCGAAGGACGCTGATGGATACGTCGGCAAATTCAACCCTAACTACAAACTCAATAAGGACTATTATCAAATAAAGGTTCAACTCGCTTCATATTATAATTGAGCTTTTTCGACTGCCGCAAACATAGCGCCACGACAAAATATATGGACTTTTTGTCGCTCTTTCTCGTGTGAAGGGACATGACAATTGACTGATTGGTCTCGCTCTTTCTCGCGTTTAGAGACAAAATGCCAACAAAAGGGTCGATAAAATTTAGTCGACTTTTGTCTCGCTCTTTCTCGTGCGAAGAGACGACAAAATGTTGTTGACTCTTTTGTCTCTTTCTCGTGTGAAGAGACAGCATGCTTGACAAAAGCGTCGATAAAATTATTTCGACTTTTGTCTCGCTCTTGCTCATGCGATGAGACATAACAAAATGTTGTTGACTGTTTTGTCTCGCTTTTTCTCGTGTGAAGAGACAACATGCTCAAGAAAGGGTAGATACAATGTTGTTGACTGTTTTGTCTCGCTCTTTCTCGTGCGAAGAGACGACAAAATGTTGTTGACTCTTTTGTCTCTTTCTCGTGTGAAGAGACAGCATGCTTGACAAAAGCGTCGATAAAATTATTTCGACTTTTGTCTCGCTCTTTCTCGTGCGAAGAGATGACAAAATGTTGTTGACTGTTTTGTCTCTTTCTCGTGTGAAGAGACAACATGCTCAAGAAAGGGTCGATACAATGTTGTTGACTGTTTTGTCTCGCTCTTTCTCGTGCGAAGGGACATGATAAAATGTTGTCGACTTTTGTCTCGCTCTTTCTCGTGTGAAGAGACAACATGCTTGACAAAAGCGTTGATAAAATTTTGACGACTTTTGTTTCGCTCTTACTCATGCGATGAGACATGACAAAATGTTGTCGACTTTTGTCTCGCTCTTTCTCGTGCGAAGAGAACTTGCTCGACAAAGTTTTGTCGTAACTACCATGTTAGTCTTGCAAGACACTTGCAGCACATAAACCATCTTCTCAGCTTAGACAGTTGTATGCACAATGACAGGCTTAATAATATGTGCTGAGCTAAGCCGCGGTTTTGCTCACAATGTTTTCCTTCACCGTTTGAAAGCACTGGTAATAGCGCACATACATTTTTAGAACAGAAAAATCCTTAGGGTCCGCCGAATACGGGCGGTCACCTCCACTAGACCACATAATAAGTTACTTGACTTACCTTACTTACTTGACTTATGTTACTTACTTGACTTACCTTACTTACTTTACCTTACATACTTTACTTACTCTACTTACCTTACTTTACCTTACATACTTTACTTACCTTACTTAACTCTCTTTCCTTACTTGACTTATCTTACCTTGACTTACTCTACTTACAGGTAGCAGTGAGTCCTGGCTATGGAGTATACGAAGCTTCAGCGGAGTATTTGAAAGAAGATAACAAATTCATTTTCGATACAAGAGACATTTCAAGAATTAATGCGTATGTACAAATCTATATCATATAAGTATATTTATAATCTATGTTATATATTACTAGCTGTTACTCGTGACTTTATTGCGTCCATCAGTCTATACTTCTATACTAATATTATAAAGAGGAAAGTTTTGTATTTTTGTTTGTAACGAATAAACTTAAAAACTACTGGTTCGATTTCAAAAATTCTTTCACCATTAGAATGCAACATTATTGAAGTTTTAGTATGGATCCCTATTTTTTTCTTGTAATTAATGTAGCTTATATTAGTCAGGGATAAAGTAGCATTCTAATAGCGAAGAACTTTTGAAATCGGTCCAGTAGTTTTTGAGTTTATTTATTACAAACATACAAAAGTACGAACATTTTCTCTTTATAATATTAGTGTAGATAAAAGTACATTAAAAAAAAACTGAAAACAATGACACAAATAATTTTTAGTTTATTTTTTGTCTTTTTATTTATTGATGACTGAATATTTGTTACATTTTATTACAGATATAATAAGGAACCGGAATGCATCAGTGCGACACACCCACACCTCAACATGTACTGCTACTGTGAAGGCTACGTAACGTAACGTAACGTAACGTAACGCGAACGTACAGTGTAACAGTGTAACCATTGAAGAGTCTAGACACGTACAGTGTAACAACCATTGAAGACACTAAAAGTTCACAAATTCGGTTTTATTTGTTATGTTTTAAAATTATTTTTATTTTTTTTGTTAACTCTTCTAAAAAGTGAAATTCGAAGGCACGTGTCAAGTGTCAAGGAGCCTATGAGGCGCAAAAAACCTTTTAAACCTTTCACCACACAGGTTAAAATCAGTAAAACGATAACAAGTTAATATAATTAAAATTTTAAAAAACCCTCGACGCAAATTTTGTCCGCCATTTTGTGGCGGCCATCTTGACTGAGAACACTCCCGACTAATTCACCTTTCATACATACAACATACTTAAAATCACGCCTGTTTCCCGACGGGGTAGGCAGAGACCACGGATCTCCACTTGCTACGATCCTGACATACTTCTTTTTTTCTTTTTTTTTCAAACAAAACAAAAACAATCAGAATCTGTTCATGCGTTCGGGAGCTACGATGCCATAGTAGACAGACACACAGACACGTAAAATTTCCCGTCAAAACAAACACCCGCACACATACAGACAGACACACAGACACGTCAAACTTAAAACACCCGTCGTTTTTTCGTCGTGGGTTAAAAAGAAGAAGAAATAGTGAAATTAGTTGATAATTATTGCTTAGTATTCTCTCTCTCATTCTGTCACCAATTAATTGTAACCAGTGTGGTTAAAAGATTAAAATTCGCCCACAAAATGCTCCTTTTGTTTTCACTTTTTGTATTGTATTGTGTTGATTCTCATTGCATTGAATCGTGTTGATTCTCATTGTGTTGATTCTCAGTGCATTGATTCTTATGGCATTGAATTGTGTTGATTCTCATTGTATTGATTCTCATTTTATTGATTTTTTTGGTATTGGATTGTGTTGATTCTCACTGCATTTAATTGTGTTGATTCTCATTGTATTGAATTGTGTTGATTCTAATTGCGTTGATTCTCATGGCATTGAATTGTGTTGATTCTAATTGCGTTGATTCTCATGGCATTGAATTGTGTTGATTCTAATTGCGTTGATTCTCATGGCATTGAATTGTGTTGATTCTAATTCAGTGATTCTCATGGCATTGAATTGTGTTGATTCTAATTGCGTTGATTCTCATGGCATTGAATTGTGTTGATTCTAATTGCGTTGATTCTCATGGCATTGAATTGTGTTGATTCTAATTCAGTGATTCTCATGGCATTGAATTGTGTTGATTCTAATTGCGTTGATTCTCATGGCATTGAATTTGGTTGATTCTCATTGTATTGAATTTTGTTGATTTTCACTGTATTGTATTGAATCTCTTGTAATGAATCTTGGCGTATTTGATTATTTGTATTTTAATATTGACGTTGCGACGTCACGTCGTGGCACGTCGCGACGTGGTATGTGTTATAGCTCTAAGGCCTACCCTAGGAAGTCTAGATTTACAACGCATCTGTTACTAAAAATACTTTTTTTATATATCAAATAAAAAAAGTATTTTTAGTACTTACGCAAGCTTTTTTTTCCTTGACACAGGGCCCTGACCCTGATATGTGCATCGTATAGACATGTGTCAGGGTCTCCAGATTATAATTTTTGATTAATCTCATAAATAAGCAAATTTTAAATTATCAAAATAAAAAAAAATTCGTGCCATTATGCTATTTTGTCCGCTAGATCACGCCACTGTCTCCTTAGTTTTAAGTTAACTCATGTTTTTTGAATAATCTCGATTTTGTACTTAATTCGCGCAAAAATAGTCGAAATGTTACCAAAACGTAATTTAGTTTTTAGTTTACTTAAAGTGACTATTTATACAAGAGGTTGCGGGTTCGATTCCCGTCTCGGAACAATAACGAACCCCCGTCTGAGTGTTTTCTATGTATAATAAAAATATATCTATCTATGTATATAATGTATTAAATATATCAGTTATCTAGTACCCACAACACAAGCTTTGAGTAGCTTACTTTGGGGCTAGATGATGCTGTGTGGATTGTCCAGCATTATTTATTATTTATTTATTTATTATTTATTAAACGGGTATTTTTCGCGGACGTTAGTCATCCCGTGTGTAAACCTGCCGAAACGTCGCGAAAAATAGGTAAATGAAACGCGATAAATACCCGTTTAATACTAATAATTAAGAATAACTTTGGTACATTGATTTTACTTAATTAGTTAAGATAAATGATTGATTCAGGCGTGACTTTGCGGAAATCCATTACAAATACTGAAAAGGACGGAAATGTCTAGTACTTTCCCGCTAAAACTATTATCTAATGAGGTTATTAATTAGGCTCATTAATTTTAATAAGTTTAATTAATAACCTCATTAGATAATAGTTTTAGCGGGAAAGTACTAGACATTTCCGTCCTTTTCAGTATTTTTAATTAGTTAAAAAGATATCTTAGTATGTCTTAGATATTATAGTAATCTCCATTTAAGATAATATTATATATTCACAGAATATTATATAAGAAATGTAATACACTATTATTCCCTGATTCATTCATGGTGAACATTTTACACAACGCCATCTAGTTACTCAAACTCAAACTAAGCAAAGCTAGTACAATAGGAACCAGATATTTGATATAGTAAATACATACTTTTTATTGTAAATATATACATAGAATACGCAATAACATCCAGACACAGAACAAACGTCTGTATTCATCGCACATTTATGTTTGTCCCGAGTGGGGATCGAACCCACAACCTACAGCGCAGAAGGCAGAGCTACTACCAACTGAGCTGTGAGTCAGTCAAAAAGACAAACATTTGTGATATTTATAAACTATAGAGGGTCTATATCACGTTTATCTTAATTGAAAATGAATTTAAGGCGGTACCCCGAGTCAAACTAGCGCCGCCACCTATTTTATCTAATTATTCTGTAAAACAAAGGAATTTTCAAAAAGTGATTGGGTAATTTGTGATACCTATCATAAGCTTTTTTTTAATACCTCTGTAATAGTTTTATTTTGTTTAATTTAGCAAGAGATACGAAGTTGCACTTGGTGGACACTAAATTCTTTTTTTCGCCTCTCTGCCTAAACTATACAAAATAAAATTATTACAGAGGTATTAAAAAAAAGCTTATGATAGGTATCACAAATTACCCAATCACTTTTTGAAAATTCCTTTGTTTTACAGAATAATTAGATAAAATAGGTGGCGGCGCTAGTTTGACTCGGGGTACCGCCTTAATGCGGGCAAAGTTGCGGGCAACAGCTAATACTAAAATAAAAGCGTGATTTAGACCCGTTAGTTTATAAATGTGTGATAATCGCAAAAGTTTAAGAAAAACTAACATTTTTGATATTTTTTTCATAGCTGTATTTCTCAGTGTTGCTTAGTTTGGATATAGATGGCGCTGTGAAATTACCATTGGTATAAAATATTATTATTACCCAGAATGTAAGATTTAGAAAGAAATGATCTTTAAATTTGAAATAATTAATGATTTAGAATCTTTAATTTCCAGTATTAGAACTATTTGTCAATTTTGTACTCGATAATTACTCATAATGACAGTACAACATTTTGTAAAATTTAATTTTTATGTGTATGAATTCGTTTTATTTTTTGAAAATATTGAAACAATTTTATTTTCTATATTATTTTTACTTATCTTAATACTAAGTATATCTTCCAACTTAATCACATAAAAATTATAAAACATGATCACGACTGTAATCCCCTGGCTCGGTAGATATCTCCACAGATCTCTAGACTAGAGATAAGAGGGTAGTCAGGCACGTCCAAACATCCTATTTGGCGCATGCCTACATTTTGCACCGTATTTAGCATTTCGTAAGCGACAGGTAGTAAGCCCATCGCCGCCTTCGAATTATGTGTTATTATTTTAATTTGTATGTCTTTGCGCAAAAAGACAAGGGTTTGAGTCCCGTCCGTCTGAAAATTTTAAATAATAATTTGCTTTCATAATAAAAAATGAAAAGGAAATAATCTTGTAGTAAGTAGGTAGGTACTCCATGTAATCTTTACTAATATTATAAAGAGGAAAGATTTGATTGTTTGTTTGTTTGAATTGAATAGGCTCCGAAACTACTGAACCGATTTGAAAAATTCTTTCACCAATGTGTAGAAAAAACTTTCAGGATGAACATAGGCTATAATTTATGTAGGTACTTCGCGGGCGACGTCGCGTGCAGAAGCTATTATTTATATTCCTAGATTGTTCTGAGATGTCTACAAAGCCTGGGGATTACAGTAGTGATATATTAATAACAGACTTTTAGCTGTAAAAACACCATTTTAATAATTTGTATTTTTGTATTTTTAACTTCTTTGAATACTGTTTTTAAATACTCTTTTTATCTCACAAACTTAATTGATTTTGAAGTAAAATATTTTTGATTTATACAAATTCTTTGATTTTTCCATAATATTCTTTGAAACCAGTGTGGTAAAAGGATAAAAAAAGATTCTTTTCTTTCACATTTTACCAATAAAAATAAGAAACATACTTTCAAAATTGTTTATTTACAAAATGAGTAGGTACTTAGAAAAAATATAAATCCTTTGCAAAAGGTACATACAATAAATAAATAAATTACATGCGAAATACATAATATAAAAGCGATATTTTATGTAATACATAAAGAAGATCAAAAAATATACTGGCCTTTATCCTAGTAATTAATAAAGAATACAATAATCTTTATTTAAAAAGTTTTTGGTACACATATCAGATCGCTAAAGATAATCTAAAGGGGCTAGACAGAGGCACGTCCATTAATATAAAAGAATACATAGCTCTAAATAGTCAGAAAAAGGTAGCATTTAGAAATTATTGCCCTAAATCTACTAAGCGTTTTGTACTTTATACATTTCTAAATATGGCTCAAAATCCTTTACAAAGCTTACGTCGTTGTTACATAAAAATCATTATAATACTGTAAATAATGTATCAGACAAAATTACGTCATTTTCTTTGACTTTTTTGGGCACCATGTCGGTTCATTGACCTAATAACAGCAGTAGCATTAGGTACCTAACTTGACATTATCCAATTTTACCATAAACCTAAAGCAAATCAGGCTATGAAAATCAAGCATAAAGGAAGGTTTACGTTTTAAGCAGTCTACGTAGGTATTTACGTTTTTTTTTGTATGTTCCGTAAAGCCTTTTTACTCAACCGATTTTGATAGTCATAAAACAGGTCCTATTTTACTTGTTGCATCAAAGTTTTCATTTATCGTTTACTCCCAAAACAAGTTGAAAGAATAAATACAAAACTTGTAGAAAAGGCGTCAAAGACTTAAAAATCTTGTCTAGAACATAACATGTTTAGGACTCCTTTAGATGTTTTGTTGTTACTAAGTATAAAATAAATATAAAACGTGTTTTGTAGTTTTTTTTTTACTATTATTTTACTTTTTTTTGGCGTCGCATTAAACATACTTTACAACTGTTATTCAACGCTGTCATTTTGACATTGACATTTCGCGCGGAACAACAGCTGCGGTAGACCACAGATAATATCTGTACTAGGTAGAACCTGGTAGAACACATGTTTTGAACTTTAAACTTAACGTAATAATGTCTAATTTACCACCAACCGATACCTTAATATGGTCCCTGATTGTCGTAACCTTGAGAATTGCTGTCGTACCCCTGACCGACTCCTGTGTCTTCATACGAGATCCTGGGCTTGAAGCCGTCTTGATCAGCCTCATATTCAACTGTCTGGAAATATATCAAAATATTAGGTAGTTAGAGGTAAGTTCGCGATGAAAAAATAAAGACAGATGCCATAGACAAATAATAAGACGAAAAAGAAAGTAGAGATCGATTGCCAAAAATATTTCTGTCGTTCAATCGAAATGATGGTAATGCCAAAAAAAAAAAAATGATGGTAATATTATTGGTATTCTATAATCGTTAAACCTACTCAAAGTTCGCGAGTTCGGTGAGTGCGAAAAAAAAACTGTTTCATACATTTTAGCCAAGAAGGTATTGAACTTTTGTATGAAACAGCTGTTTTTTTTCGCATTTACAGTGTTGGTTTCTTAGAAAAAGTTGTAAATTGATGGGTATTTTCACCCGCTGAAGTTTTCAGTAGTAGTCTGGTAAAATCCTGTATTTATCATCCATACCTGTTTTCTACCATCGGGCAGGAGAACGTAATATAGACCCTCCGCCCGGTCACCCTCCCTCGACTCTCGGTGTCCGAAATCATTACCCGAAGGCTCATCCTTCACCATGTATTCGAAGCTAGCTGGTTCCTGAAATTACATAAGGAGGTGATCAGGATCACACAATAGTTTTCTTTACGTGAATTGAGTTTAGCGCCATCTAGCGCCAAACTAAGCAAAATAGAAAAGTCTACCCGTGATAGTGTGCAAACCTGTCGAAACGTCAGGAAAAATAGGTAAATAAAACGCGATAAATATCCTTTTAATACTAATGATAAAACAGAAAAGCTTCTAAAATGTCAATTTGAGGATTAATTTGGGGCTATAGCCATCAATATTAATACCTAGTTACTTACTACAAACAAAACTACTCTTACAGACCATCATGTTTCAGAAACATCAAATTTCAAGCTTGAAGTAACATTACAATTTTTATAGGTCATGGTACGAAATATCAAAGTTATATTACTTTGATATTTCCCAAAGAGCTTGTGGTAAGGGCCTTGGCCTTTTGTGAATTAATACTCACGTTGTTGCCCTCATCATCATATCCATTTCCATTCCTGCCACCAGCTCCGGGGGGTAGGTACTGCCTGCCCTGCTCCAACTCTTGGGAGTACCCTTGTTGACCAGCAAATGTGAAGGTTTGATAAAAGTCATGTCAGTAAAAAAAATGTAAGTATATAAATATTGTTCCATAATTCACACTTTATTTTATTTATTTATTTAGACGCACAAAACACATTACAACCACAAAATATAATATTGTATCAAACAAAGAAGTTGTGAACACACTGCGCCATCTAGCGTCAATTTATAATGTAATCTATACTAATAGACTTGTGCATTGAATAGGCTCCGAAACTACTGAACCGATTTGAAAAAATCTTTCACCAATGTGTAGAACGAACTTTTAGGATGAACATAAGCTATATTTTATGAAGGTACTTCGCGGGCGATGCCGCGAGCGGAGGCTAGTATGTATATAAAAATAAATAAATATAAAAATTGTTCCATAACTCACACTGCGCCATCTAGCGTCAATCTAAGCAAAGTTTGTAATATGGGATCCTAACTGATAAAATACCACATACCTTGACTACCAAAGCTAGGGGCACCATACTCTTGGGATGGCGACTGAGCTGATGGGGCACCGTACTCCGTGCTGGGCGTCTGCTGTCTTGAGGAACCCCTGGAAATTAAATTAGAAAGATCGAAAAATCATGACTCCATTATTTAGGTATTAGATTGTAGGTACTATTATCTAATCTTTAAAATACATAATTATGTTAGAAAGAAAGAAAGAAAGAAAAAAAAAATTCGAAGACATGTCAAGTACAGAATGAGCCTAAGTACATGGGGCACTTAAGGTATTGCCCTTCACCATACTGGTTTTTAATGAATGAAGAAGTACCTTGAAAAGTCCTGAGATGGTACACCATACTCTGCTGATGGTTGACTGCCACCAGCACCAAATGTTGGAGCACCATATTCGGATGAAAGGCCTCTAGTTTGAGCAGGGGCTCCATATTGGGATGAAGGGGCTCTAGACTGGGCCGAAGGGGCACCGTATTGGGATGAAGGGGCTCTAGACTGGGCCGAAGGGGTACCGTATTGGGATGAAGGGGCTCTAGACTGGGCAGAAGGGGCACCGTATTGGGATGAAGGGGCTCTAGACTGGGAAGAAGGGGCACCGTATTGGGATGATGGTGCTCTAGACTGGACAGAAGGGGCACCGTATTGGGATGAAGGGGCTCTAGACTGGGCAGAAGGGGCACCGTATTGGGATGAAGGTGCTCTAGACTGGGCAGAAGGGGCACCGTATTGGGATGAAGGTGCTCTAGACTGGGCAGAAGGGGCACCGTATTGGGATGAAGGTGCTCTAGACTGGGCAGAAGGGGCACCGTATTGGGATGAAGGGGCTCTTGACTGGGCAGAAGGGGCACCGTATTGGGAAGAGGGGCGGGAAGCAGCTTGGTTGTAGCTGGATTGTCTGCTTCTGAAATAAATGAATAAGACTTTAGTGTCAAAAAAATTGAATAAACTAAGTGGAATAGAAATAATACAAGTACCTATATGTAACTAGCTCACACAAAAGAATATATAAAAACATGCATAAGTAAACAATAGGCGGTCTTATTGGTAGAAGTGATCACTTCCAGGCAACCTTGGAAAGACAGTGGCTTATAAAAAGTACTTAACTAGGTGTTGGATAACACGTGGCCTCACAGCTCAGATGGTATTAGCCCTGCCTTCTGCGATGCAGGTTGTGGGTTCGATCCCCAGCCAGGACAAGCATTTGTGTGATGAACGCAGATGTTTGTTTTGTGTTTGGGTGTTTATTATCTAAATATGTATATATTTACAAAAAATATATTTAATCAAATAGTATGGTTCCCATAGTAGGTACAAGCTTTGCTTAGTTTGGGGCTAGATGGCGTTGTGTGAAATGTCCACCAATATTTATTTATTTATTGCATGTGTCCACGGTAGGCAGGTGGGCAGTGACATGTCCAAACATACCCGAATATAGCGTCAGTCCTCTGTGGAACTCCTGGGCTGAGTCCTGGCACTCCGTATGCACTTGAGGGAGGGCCGAACCCGATGGAGTGTTGGTTTGGAGGTAGGTATCTGAAAGCCGTCAACCAGTTCAGTAGGTCTTACCCATGAGTTTTCACAATCTACACTCGCCAGCGACTGTAGTTAAAAAAATGTATGAAAACTTGTACAGCGCCTCTAGCGGATAGTTGAGTACTAAAACGTCACGTAGTTAACTATCCTACGTCACAGCGTACTACAGCGACTGTAGTTTGCGCTTAATTAATTTGCTTAGAATTTGGTACCATGAGTAACAATTTTTACATTGGAATCGTTACGGAATCGTTCTGAAAGACGTGGTGGTAAGGCCCCAGGTGTTAGTCATGGTGTAGTAGTTACCCTGCGTTCTAATTCTAAGTTAGTGGGCTCGATCATCATGGCCTTACCACAAATTCTTGGGGCACTATCAAAGTACCTAATCTATGTACCTATATAACTTGATTAACAAAACAAATCTATCCCACGGGAACCGTACATTTTTCCTTGATAAAAAGAAGCCTATGTGCTATTCCAGACTGTTATCTAGGTAAATTGTGCCAACTAGGTACATTCAGATCCGTTTCAGCGTGAAATAGTATAACATAGGTACATACATACATTCGCGATGGTTTGAGTGATTATTATTTGGATGGGATACATTAATGCTTCGTCTTTAGACCTTTATAAATCTAAATTTAAAATTTCATGTCTCTAGGACCAGCGGTTTAGGCCCGGCGTTATTTGTCGATAAGTCGGTCACGATTAAGTTTTTTGATTATTGTGATCTGTACGTCTACCATGAGTTGTCACATTTAAATCAGCTGATTACCATTACTACAGTAGTAATAGTACGTTACTATGACATCTGTCGAAATTGTTACTCATGGTACCAAATTCTAAGCAAATCAATGAGCGCAAACTACAGTCGCTCTAGTACGCTGTGACGTAGAATAGTTAGCTACGTGAGGTTTTAGTACCCAACTATCCGCTAGAGGCGCTGTATAAGTTTTCATACATTTTTTTAACTACAGTCGCTAGCGAGTGTAGATTGTGAAAACTCATGGTAGACCCTCTGTAATTTTGACTTGATGTGCTCTATAGGCTCTAGTAGATATACTTACTTGTTGTCTACAGGGGGTTCACCTAATGCTGATACCACGAAAAGCGAACACGCTATAAGAAACTGCAACAAAAGAACGAAATATAACGACGACCTCAGTGGCGCAGCGGGCAAGAGTCCGCCTGCGACGCAAGAGGTTGCGGGTTCGATTCCCGCCTCGGAACAAATTTGTGTACGATCTGCAGAAATTTGTTCCGTTGGTCTGGGTTTGTACCTATCTATAATAAAAAAATATCTATCTATGTACCTATATCATGTATTAAATATATCAGTTATCTAGTACCATAACACAAGCTTTGAGTAGCTTACTTTGGGGCTAGATGATGCTGTGTAGATTGTCCAGCATTATTTATTTATATTTATTTATAACATAAGACGAACCAAGTCGCAGGGCTACATGATCTTACGAGTACCTAAGTAAAAATATATAGATGTATAAACTTACGGCCGGTTTCTATATTCTATTTATCTGTGCTTTTTGGATTTTAGATAGGTATTTGACATTAATCCTATACTGCCGTCCTAAAGCTAGAATGCCGTTAAATACAAAATCCACTTTTTCGATTATGAGGTAAAAACCATTTATATTTTAGCACGATTAATATATAACTGCAATTAACTGTAGTTAAAGTCACTTTGCCGCAATCAAGCCTAGTATTATTGAAGTTATTAATAGTTAAGTTACTATTTTTGTTTACATAAAAATAAAGTTAAAAGCCCTTAGCCACTTTTAAGCTTAGCATAACACTTAACAACATTTAAGCATTGAAGTGATGTAAACTTTGATTCTGGTAACGGCATTTTTTACTTTTCGTAACTCGAAAACTATAAGAGCTATTTGAGTTCTGGTAAGATTGGTCGATAGAGCTTTTTTTCCCGATTACGATGGCATAAAAAAGTCGAATTTGACCGAATGCTGGATAACGGCATTTTAGCTTAAGGACGGCAGTATAGAAGTAATGTCAAATATCTATCCGAAATCCAAAACCTCAGATATTATATAACATAAAAATCGACCGTTAGAGATGTTAAGGGGATGGAACCTTTGTGGCGTAACAACACGCCCGCAATTTTTAGAAAAAAAACAAAATGGCGGATGGGTTGATATTATTATTCCTACAAAAATACAATATTAAATAAACTTACCTTCATTGTGTCAGTTTATTTCGAGACTTATCGCTAATGGTGGGGTGCCGTACTCTGAAATTAAGAAAAGTTATACCTAATATAATAAGTACCTAATAATGAGAAAAATTACAATGAACTGCAAAAAAACTTTAATTAAATTTCTACGATCTACCTATGCCTAATAATGCAGGAACTTCAAAATATACTTAGTTAGGGAATCAATAATCAAAGAATTCATTTAAAGGTTTATGAATTATTAGGTAAATATTTGTTGCAAAAGCTTAACAAAACCCGACTGAGCGTAACTGAAAAAACATTTTTACAGCCGCCATAGGTATTAGATTTTTTGACATTTTGTAAAACATTTCGTTTCTTTTAACCGCCAACCACCTTTGCTTGCACCCCAAACAGACCTAAAAAGACTCACAATAAACACACATACTAAAAGCCTATGTCTTGTTATCCAGACGAATTCATCTACATCTTATTTCTCAAAATCGGCCCAGCCGTTTGGGCTCTAGCGACAGACAAAGGAACTCGCATACATACAAACATACATACATACACCCCAAAACATTAGCTCGATCGGGTCAAAATATGTCGAAAATCCCCAGTGATAGGTACATAGGGTGTATCGAAGACACGAGTGATAATAGTGAGCTAGCAACCATCTTCATTTCAAGATAAAGAAGAGAAGTCAGCGAAAGTCTGCAAAAGTAATGCTTCTTCTTCTGACTCTTCACATGAATTAGTTTTGTTAAATTTTTTTTCGCATTAAAATGTGCGAAAAAGATGTGTTTTTTTATTATGCGCCTTATATTAGGGCATTTTAAAACAAATTTAAGGATTTTTAGGGATAATTTCCAAAGAATTTAGGGCAAAACCAAAATTCTCAGTGGAACTTCTCGCACTGGGGATAGGACTGGAACTGGCACTTAGACTCACCTAGTACCTATGTAAGACGTTTCAAAGTGATCCCTGTGATTCTATTGAAAATAAACATATTTTGATTTTGATTTTGATTTTGATTTTGGAAACACTGGTACCTACATCGTCCCTAAAACTGTTAGTTGACTGTACCTGCCTACCACAGGTACAATCGGCTTCAATACCAATATAAATTAAATCCAAAACGTGACTATACCTACACTGAATTACACTTAACCTACTTTCAAATTTAATTAAAAGCTCTGATTATTGATCATTACGTTACAGCTATGGGCTTGCAACCTGTCACGTACTGAATACTATGCATAACTGAGTATGTATCAGATAATGATTTGACGTGCCTCTGACTACCTCTAAGATATCCTCAAAGATCTAGAGACAGAGATAGACATCATGTCTCCAAAACCTGATTTCAGTCATGATCATGATTTTTTTATTACGTAGGCTTAGTTTTTGAACAGTATGAACAGTTATTTTTCAACACTACTTCAATACAATTTTAAAAGGTCATGGTATGAAATATGAAATTATATTACTTTGGTATTGTCAGAAGAGCTTGTGGTAAGGCCCCAGATCTGCACTAGGGTAGTCACGGGCAAGTCCAAACAGTGACAGTCTAACGCCACAATAAAGTTTTCGGGAATAAATTACTACGGATCGTAGAGAACACTGGTGGTTTAGTGGCAGTTTTCCCATCATCCGATCCTATAGTTGTGGGTTCGAATCCAGTCGTGCACCAATAGCTTTTTTTTAAATGTATTTGCGCTCTCAGTATTCTTAAACAGTCAAGGAAAACATCGTGAGGAAGTGAAATAAAAATTATTGATTCTTACCTAGAGTTTCAAATCCAGTCTAACACACTTAGATTACAAAATGTACGAATTTATCCAATAAGTTTTGCGAATTGTACCACGGCTGAACTCGGAATGATGAGCCGAACTATCCCACGACGCTTATATACTTGTAACTGATTACTGGTGCATCTTCTTATGTACCTACAAGGTTGTGTGTGTGCGGTATGCATCTTAAGAAATACAGGAGGTTGCTCTACTTCAAATATATTCAAGCTTTTTTGTAGGAAAAAAAACTTGAGAGGTGTCAAGGGACACCCGGATCGAACGAAGTTCCTTTCCTTGCTTTCTATGAGAAAGAGAGAGAGACAGACAGAGAAACCCGCGCGCGCCGCACGGCTTACCAAAAAAAAAACTATCAAAAAGTGCCGTGACAACTTTTCGTGAGAATTTTTTCCGTCTAGCCCCCTTTCACAACGCGCGATAAGGAACTTCGTTTCAAAAATAACGAGTGTTCTTTAGGCCACACGACTGAAGTAAAGCTTCTTAACCATAACTGGCTATGAGAGAAAGAGAGAAAGAGAGAAAGAAAAAAATAGTGCGTGCAGTCCCTTCGCGCGGAAGAAGTGAAACTTCTCGTTGCTAACGCTCGCGCTGGCCTGTAACAGGTATACTACGCGCATGCGTGCGAGTGCCACGCGTTCACTCTCGCTCTGTCTCTTTCACACCCCCGCCATTAAACGCGTTAAACGTTTAGCGCAATCTTGTTGGAAGTCGCATTAGAAGTTTCATTTCAAAAATGTGTGGTCGCACCTCTCTCTCTCTCCTACAGATACGAAACGTAACTCTCTCTCTTTTTCCTTCACCGTTTAAGAGCACTAGCATTGCGCCATACAGTTTTCGAATGGAAAAACTCATTGGTGCACGACCAGGCCCCTATAAAATAAACATTACAAATTGTAAAATACAATTAATTGTAAGTGGCTACAATTCTACAAGTTTCTGTTTAATAACAAATTACGATTTACTGGAGGAAAATTTACAAAATTGTAAAATTTTCTTACAATTCTACATATTTGTAGGTTTTATTAAACAGCACTTGTCATAAAATTCGACTATATTGTCACTTTTTTACAAATTTGTAGACTTGTAATGTATATTGAATAGGGGCCAGGTTTGAACCCACGACCCTCGGATCGTGAGGCAGGGCTACCACTACACCACCAGTGCTCTCACTAGTTTTTAACCCTCGACAAAATAAGGGGTGTTATAAGTTTAACGTGTCTGTCAGTGTATCTGTGTATCTGTACGTGGCATCGTAGCTTCGTTTAGTTTTTTTGTGTCACAGATAATTTTATCCAGAGTGTGTTTTGTTTTTTTTTTATTGCGTCAAATACATGTATAATGTAGATGTCATTAAGGTAATATAGCATCAATGTATTTCTACCGGTATGGCGTGCAATATTTTTATACAATGTCAATGATTAGGTATTAATAATAAATTAATAATAAGAAAAACATAAATAATAAAATAGAATTTGCAATAAAAAATAAAAATATTAAAATTCAACCTTATGTGTTCTTAGTTTCATCTAAAACAAAATGCAACAAAAAAATTAATTCAATTATCGATTTGAGCTTTTCAAAAGCTGTGTAGAGCAACATTCGGTCCGTTCTATGCATCGCCAAAACGCGGTATGCTCCACTTAGCTCGTGCTTATCAGCTTAGACTGTTCCAAGTAAACTGACAAATTTCTAAGAGGATCTATGATCATTCGTGCAATTATTCTAACAAAGATATTAATTTATCTAAATATGTAAAAGAGCGCTGGTGGTGTAGTGGTAGCACCCCTGCCTCACGATCCGAAGGTCGCGGGTTCAAAGCTGGTCGTGCACCAATGAGTTTTTCCATTCGAAAAAATTATGTGCGCAATGCCAGTGCTCTTAAACGGTGAAGGAAAACATCGTGAGGAAATCCGGCATACCCAAGAACCAAAAATTCGAAGGTGTATATCATAGGTTAGTATTCTTATAAGCGCCGATAGGCTTGCAACCTGTCACGTACGGAATACTAACTACTGTGCAAAATGTGGGCATGTGATTGTTCTGGAATAGCTTTAAATGACTAGCATCTGCCCGTGGCTTCTCTTGCGTGGTACCTTGTTAAGTTATAGCCTATGTGCTTTTCCAGACTATAATCTATCTATATGCCAAAGTTTGTATGTATGGATGTTTGTTAATCTTTCACGCTGAAACGGCTGACCGGATCTGGATGAAATGTGGCACAGAGTTAGATTAATTGTGGGATTTTTTTCACAGAGATAGATTGTAGTTTGGAAAAGTACATAAGATACTTTGTATCTTGGAAAAATGTACGGTTCCCGTGGGATAAATTTGTTTTTGAAGGTACCACGCGGGAAAAGCCGTGGGCGGAAGCTTGTACCTATCTAAAATTGCTCTTAAGTAATCGTGATACGGTAAGTGTATCGCTATACATTAATAATGACTACAAAAATAATTGATTTCTACTGATATAAGTGCCTATTAACTCGTGATCTAGATAAGTAGGTATTGCATTGATTAATATTATAATGCTTAATTAGAACCCGCTTTATTATCGTGCGAGAGTAGGTCGGTGTGCAAGCTATGGCAATACGGTGTCGAGTGCTGGGCGCCTACTCTGCCATACAACAACGATAAATTCGAAACGAAATATTCAGATTCAGTCGAAATAATAATTGTTCTACGGTCAAATTCTAATTATACTTAATTAGAATGTTGCCGTAAATTGCATCATAGTAGGTTTATAAAATCTACTTCCAAAGGTAAAATCTTCGACGACCTCAGTGGCGCAGCGGGCAAGAGTCCGCCTGCGAAGCAAGAGGTTGCGGGTTCGATTCCCGCCTCGGAACAAATTTGTGTACGATCTGCAGAAATTTGTTTCGTTGGTCTGGGTGTTTTCTATGTATAATAAAAAATATCTATCTATGTACCTATATCATGTATTAAATATATCAGTTATCTAGTACCCATAACATAAGCTTTGAGTAGCTTACTTTGGGGCTGGATGATGCTGTGTAGATTGTCCGGCATTATTTATTTATTTATTTATTTATCTGTCGTTCCATCATGCAAATAATAGTCAAAACGATGTAGTATTACCTATACTGTGCTTATACTGTCAAATTCTAATTATAAAGTCTTCCGTAAGTTGTTTAATAGGTTTACGAAATCAAACTGTCAAAAGTATCAAAATGTCTGTCGTTCCATCGTGTATGTAAATAATAGTCAAAACTAAGTTACTATTTCGCCAAACTTTTGTTAACAAAGCATTACTTACCTGATCGGGCATCAAAATTAACAAGAACGTTAAAATATCGTTATATAATTACGTCATTATATTTTACGTCAATACTCCTTTGTTCGGACATGGAATACAAAACAACTTTAACAGGTGATTAAAAAGCTAATAAACTGTTAGTTTAATTAACAGAGCATGGTGAATATAGACCTTAGAGTATTTTTTTCACGTTTCTTGTACCGTATATCGTTGATCGCTTTTAGAGTAGGCACCCAGGACTTGCCCCCGCTGCATAATTTGCGGCCGGGACAACAAACTTATGTTCAATTGGCTTCCGCCCACGGCTTCGCCCGCGTGGTACCTTGAGAAACAAAAAACAATCTATCCCGCGGGAACCGTACATTTTTCCAGGATAATAAGTAACATGTTGCTATTCCAGACCATAATCTATATCTGTGCCAAATTTCATCCAGATCCGTTTAGCCGTTTCAGCGTGAAAGAGTAACAAACATCCATCCATACATTCCTACAAACTTTCGCGTTTATAATATTGGTAGGATTTCGGTGTTAGTACCACAAAATAAATGAGTATTGATTTTAATTTTGAAATCTACATAATTTTTCGTATCAAAAGAACTAATATTTATTTAAAAAAAGTTCCCTCAAAGATTTAAGTAACTAGAGATCTGAGGAGATATCTACCGAGCCTGGGGACTAGAGACGTGATCATGGTTTTTTGATTTACTTACGAGTATCTGTAGATAGGTGGTTTATCTCTACATACATTTGTTTTATTTATAACAGCCTGTCACTTTCAGAATTCGGATTCTTACTTGATTGTACCAGACTGCTGTGTTACGGAGAAAGTTTGAACTTATACATAAGTAGGTATTTCTTTAACTTCCTGCAACTTCGTCTGCAAAAAGTTATCCCTAATATCCTTACAATAACAATGACAAAAAATATAACTAGCGAAATTGGTCCAGCCATTTACGCGTGATACCGTGACCGAGGGAAATAGGGATTCATTTATCACGCGTGAACGGCTGAACCAATTTTGCTAATTCTTTTGTTGTTGTTATTGTTATTGAATGGAGACTGTTTTTATATAGTAATTAAGACAGGACAACGTCTGTTGGCTCAGCTAGTTAAAAAACGTGAAAGTAACTTGATGAAATTTGATAAGTACAAAGATATAGGTACCTACTAGAGCTTGAGAAAGGACATACCTAGGTCACTTTTTATCGCATACAAAAAAAAAATGATTGAAGAGGCTGAAATAAGGGATGAAAGTTAAGTGCAAAATAAGACAGCTAAAAAAATTTAAATACTGCCTAAAGTTAATGTCAGTACGTCTACCATGAGTTGTCACATTAAGATTGGCTGACGTTACTACATAGTAATAGTACGTTACTATGACATCTGTCAAAATTGTTACTCATGGTACCAAATTTTAGGCAAATTAAGGAGCGCAAACTACAGTCGCTGTAGTACGCTGTGACGTAGGATAGTTAACTACGTGACGTTTTAGTACCCAACTATCCGCTAGAGGCGCTGTACCAAGATTTCATACATTTTTTTAACTACAGTCGCTAGCTAGTGTAGATTGTGTAAACTCATGGTAGACCTGCAGTTAACTCTTCGATAACTATGATTTATTCTGAAGATAATACTAAATTCATACTAGTAATTAATATACTAAATTCAACCCACCCTAACAAGAAGTAACCAAAATAACAAATATGTACAAAAAATCTAATTTTATCTTCCCAGCCTAGGTAACCTGAAACTTGCCTTTGGGCCCCACTTTACATGTAACATGCATCTGAGATTTCATAATGGATGCGACATACCTTAGTATCATGGATTTATATGCCTCTTGCATTTGGGTGCAGTGGCCGGCTTTTGCTATGGCACATTGGTTCTTGCATTAATTTTTCGAGAGTTTCATTTAGGATACTGTAAATTTCGTAAGTACCTACACGCTTTACTGTTTTGCTGGTACATTTAATTTGTTTATTTTCTGTAGATAAATGTGAGAGTATGTGTGTGTCGAATAAAATATATTTTATTAAGTAGTCATACAAAAAAAAATTAAATGCCTACATATAATAAAATATTTTATTAATAGCTGACCCGGCAAACTTCGTACTTATTTAGAAAACGTTTGTATGGGAAATAAAAAGGGCAATTTTTAGGGTTTTCCCGGCTGTTATTCGAATTTTTCTTACCTTTTAAACCTTCCCTAGACCTCCACGAACATTTCAAGACCAAGATAAGATAAATCCGTTTAGCCGTTCTCGAGTTTTAGCGAGACTAACGATTAGCAATTCATTTTTATATATAAAAGAAGATAACGTAGTTTTGGGATACCTAAATTCAAGATTGCAAAGGTTAAACGAATATTTCTGTACTCTCAAAGTGCCATAGTAACAGCCGGCAGCAGTATTCCTTTGATGCGCGGGAATGTTTCTGATTTTAACGCTTATTTTATACTTAGCTATAATAACGATTTAATTGCTAAACTGAATTGCATTAGATTTCTATAGAACGAATCCATAACTTCGGCAATCTAATTTATTTATAACAAGCTTTTGCCTGCTGCTTGACTTGCGTAGACTTTGATAAAATGTTACCTACTTAAATGCTTGGTCGGTGACAGATTACGAGTATATCTAAGTATACTGGATTTCATTGAAATTTGTCCAGCCGTTTGAGCCACAAAAAATGAGAAATTACTTTAGATTGTATGATAGTGTTATGTACCTATTTCTACATGTTTTTAATGTATTTTTAACCCGATCGTGAAACGAAGGCGGGTAATGTGAAATAGGCTATACAAAATGTCAAAATTTCAATATGGCGGCTGCAAATATCTATTTTCAGTTACAATCAGTTGTTTTTTTTAAGTTTAGTAATAAATAGTTACTGGATATATAATTATTTCGCTGATGTAGAAATAGGAAAAAAATCTAAATTTCTAATAGACCTTAAATAGTACATTTCTACAAGGAAAAGCAAAAAATCTTGAAATTAAATATGAATGAGGGGGCATAAGTAGAAAAAGCTATTTCTACGAGTACCTACCTATACTAGAGGTGAGAGGGTTAAAAGTATAAGTACCTATGCCCTAAGCGTACCCTACTCCAAATTATCAGTCTTCATAAAACACCTGTTGAAGGTCGATGGAAAGGTTCCACCTTGCTCCAAATAGTGATGTGATCGAGGTGTATCGATTACCGCGAGATTGCGCTCAATTGTCATAATAGTGATGGCTCGTGCGCTTGCGCAATGTGTGCATAACGAGTAGGGGTGGGATGCGTCGATAGGTTTATCAGTGATATGGTTTTTATCGAAAAGATTATGTTAATTTTGTGATGTCTGATGTGTTTATGTTTGAGATAAAAATGATATTTTGCTGTAAATTTGAATCAGTTTTCTACAGCGTTCCTGTTGCTAAAACTGTTGATCAAACGCCAGTTTTTTAATTTAGTCGTCGGAACAAGATAATTACATCATTGCCAATGAAACTTCATTGGGAGAGGACATTTCCCAAGATTGGGAAACATTTTTTGAAGTTGTGCGTCACAGATTAGTATTCTTATCAGGCGATGGGCTTGCAACCCGTCACGTACGGAATACTAATTATTGTGCAAAATGTGGTCATGTGGCAAATATCATGTTTGGACGAAATGACCTTTAGATATCCTCAAAGATCTTAGTAACTAGAGACCCGAGGAGATAAGCCTAGGCATTACAATCGTGATCTTTTTTTTTTATTTTGTTTACATCGACAACTGCCCCATATCCCATCACTACAACTCAAACTACAGTTTTGAATAGTCAAAACTCAACCTTCACTGCAATTAGACAATCATGTTTGAAACATCATGAGAATCACGTAGGGACCATTTACTTAGGAGAATGTTATCAAATGTAAATGCTTAGTATGAATACGTTTTTTAGTTAGCAACGAATGTTTGCAAAACATTATCTGATGTCGGCGCTGAGTGCCGACTTTCGTACTCTGCCAACTTTTGCAATATTCGATGTAAGTATTAGCGGAGTGCCGACTTTACAAAATTGCTATGCAACTAATCGCTTATCGACGACTTTCGCGTAGTGCCGATTTTTGCAATATTCATGCAATCAGTAGCGTTTTGTAGACTATTAAATTATATCGTGTATATTTTCTCAGTCTGTCAAATTTATGTACCTACAGTCAAGAAAATTTCACGTAAAATTTAGAATCTTGCACTGTTTACTTTGCATGTCTAGGCCTAATCATTATTGTAGCCATCTTTAAATAGCTTAATAGTAGGTATAAATAATTGATTCAGGCGTGACTTTGCGGAAATCCATTAAAAATACTGATAAGGGAGGAAATATAATAAAATTCATATAATATTTATAATACTTTCCCGCTTTGAGCGCTGGTGGTGGCACCCCTGCCTCACGATCCGAAGGTCGTGGGTTCAAACCTGGTCGTGCAACAATGAGTTTTTCCATTCGAAAAATTTATGTGCGCAATGCCAGTGCTCTTAAACGGTGAAGGAAAACATCGTGAGGAAACCGGCATACCCTAGAACCAAATTCGAAGGTATGTGTCATAGGTTAGTATTCTTATAAGCGGCGATGGGCTTGCAACCTGTCACGTTACGTGACAGGTTGCAAGCCCATCGCCCATCCGTACGGTACGGAATACTAACTATTGTGCAAAATGTGGGCATGTACCAAATGTCATGTTTGGACTTGCCTCTGACTACCCTCTTTAGATATCCTCAAAGATCTAAGTAACTAAAGATCTGAGGAGATATTTACCGAGCCTGGGGATTACAGTCGTGATCATGTGATGATGATGATGATGTGACTTTCCCGCTGAAAGCTTTACCGGGAAAGTACAAGATATTTCCGTCTTTTTCAGTATTTAGTTTACTAGTGTCCGACCGCGGCTTCCCTCGCGAGGTAACTCCATAAAATATAGCCTATGTTCATTCTAAACATCCCATTCGATCCCCACCCAGGACTAACATTTGTGTTGTAGGTACTCAGAGGTTTGTACTGTATCTGGGTGTTAATGTATTCTATGTATGTATTTACAAAAACTAGTATATAATGAATCCTATGTAATCACAATAAGTGTTCAATAGAAAATGTCAAGTGAAAATGTTTTTTTAACAGATATTTAGATTATATAGATTTTACTATTTTGTAAATTTTCCACCATTACAAATTTGTAAATCGTAATTTTTGTTAAACAGAAACTTGTAGAATTGTAGCTGGTTACAATAAATTGTATTTTACAATTTGTAATGTTCAAGCTTTGCTTAGTTTGAGACTAGATGGCGTTGTGTAAAATGTTCATCAATATTTATTATTTATTATCCTTGCTAGTGCCTATGGGTTCAGTAAATAATGGAAAAGGCTCATTTCTCCGCATTCCGCGTGTGTTACGTAACTGATAGCCGCATCGTGCGCGAGCGCAGCCGTCGCTTCAACTAATCCATCGATTAGTTATGTCGAATTTGGATGCAAGTTACAAACTTAGAGCTTTCTTTATCAGTGTGTCTAAGGCTCGGCGCAAACGGGCCACCGACCACAGCGACCGGTGGCTACGCCGCACACGTGTAGCCAGTGGCGGCCACTTGCTACAGCAGTGTCCGCGATAATTGTCAATACAAAATATACTTATGAAAAAATGTGTTAAGTCGCTGTCGCTGGCCACCAGTGGCTGTGGTCGGTGGCCCGTTTGCGCCGAGCCTAAAACGGCCACATTGAGAAATAACCACCAGAGTGGCCAAGATTTTTCTAACCAAATACGCACTAGTATTATAAATTACGTGTGAAACAGTTTAGCTAAAACGGTTAAAAACTATCTATAGATAGCTCAAGTGATCCAGATCACTACTAGAAGGAAGCGCCCCCAAGAGCGGGATTACCACGTTGAAATATATTTTATAAAGTACTAGCTTCCACCCACGACTTCGCCCGCGTGGTATGTTGAAAAACAAAAAAAAACTATCCCACGGGAACCGTACATTTTTCCGGGATAAAATGTAGCCTATGTGTTATTCCAGACCATAATCTACATCTGTGCCAAATTTCATTCAGATCCGTTCAGCCGTTTTAGCGTGAAAGAGTAACAAACATACATCCATCCATCCATACATTCTTACAAACTTTCGCGTTTATAATATTAGTAGGATTTCTAAATAAAAACCACCTCTAGACGACCAGCGCGCTCTTGTCACTTGGACCACACCACATCTGAGCTGTATCGTAATTTTCCAACTCACGACTATTCTATCGGCTGGTCCCATAATGATAGTATTCTAAATACAATCTATAACTAATCTTGCGACATCAAAAAACAAAAACACACATGATCACGACTGTAATCCCCAGGCTCGGTAGATCCATAAGATTTCTAGTTACTTTGATTAGTTTTTCTAGGATCTTTGAGGATATCTAAACGTGTTTTTTTTTGACGTTTTTATAAATAATGGTACGGAACCCTTCGTGCGCGAGGCCGTCTCGCACTTGACCGGTTTTTCAATGATGCAATGCTACTGATCAAATTCACCCATAAAATTGCCCTCTCAATATTCCCACATTGTTCCGCAAAAGGAAATAATTGAATAGAATGATAAGTATTATAATTTCAAATCCTTGAAACTGACCGATCTGGATTTGTAGAAGTCAGCGACTGTAATTTGACGGCCGTAATTCATCAAACTAACAAGGGCCTTAACACATAAGCTTTTCGGACGATATAAAAAAAAAGGCTCGGAAGATATCTCCTCAGATCTCTAGTTACTTAGATCTTTGAGGATAACTAAGGATAGGCACGTCCAAAATGATATTTGGCACATGCCCACATTTAGCACAGTAGTTAGTATTCCGTACGTGACAGGTTGAAAGCCCATCGCCGCTTATAAGAATACTAACCTATGACACACATCTTTGAATTTTTATTTCTAAGGTATGCCGGTTCCCTCACGATGTTTTCCTTCACCGTTGAGCACTGGCATTGCGCATATAAATTTTTCGAATAAAAGAACTGATTTGTCCACGACCAGGTTTGAACCCACGACCTTCGGATCGTGAGGCCGGGGTGCTACCACTACACCACCAGTGCTCTAATGGAGAATAATATCAAAGTAATACAATTTTGGTTTAACGAACCATGACCTATAAGAAATTGTATTGAAGTATTGCTAGTGTACCTCAAGCTTGAAAGTGACGTTTCTGAAACATGATTGTTTGTAAGAGATTGTGGTAAGGCCCGGTAAGAAACAGTTAAGATATTTAAGGGATTTTCTGCGGTGTATTTGCCTGACAACTTCGTCGCTCTGGTTTTTATATGTTTTCTCGTGTTATTTTGAGTTTTATTGCGTAATTTTGGTGGTTATTTTGCCAATAAAGCCCGGGTTCTTGACGCGAGTGTAAAGTATGTGAATTAGAGTGAATAGTTCTCTTCAAATTCCATCGGAGGAAATTCCGAAAATTTTCAACAAAACAGCCATCTTTTGTTTAAAATTGACTTGACAACTTGACTATGACTCTGTGACGTTGACAATACTTATAAATAAATACACTTGACACTGGCAAAATTGTTCTCTAAGAGACAGATGCCATAATTGAAGAAGAAGAAGAAGAAGAAGATATTTAAGGACCGTTTTAAACGATCTATAAATAATAAAAATAAATAAGTGTAGATTTTTTGTATCATTTTCTTTATTGTTCCAACTACTATCATATTGAATCACAGTCTACAAATAATAATAAAAATAGGTAAGTATTCTCTTAAAATTCATCACATTAATAAGTAGGTATTTTGATTTTAAATTATCAATAATACGAATATTATTTTGCTTATAAAACACTAGTGTTGTGTTTAAAAAAAAATAGGCAGACAAATTTGTTACATAAGGTGTTACACACTGGTTAAAAAAAACGCTGCGATCAAATTCCATCAAATACGGTCCAGCCGTAACAATAAGTTATAGGGCTTTGGTAACAATTTTGAATTAACAAAATATATTTTTAATTAAACTATTTTTTAATAGCCACTTTAAATAAACATTAAAAGTAAAAAAAAAAAATACAAAAATATTACAAATAAAATGTTTCAGAACTCAACATTATAAAAACTAAATCTTATTAATTACGTTACAACTATACCTGCATTAAACCACGTTTATACCAAAGTATAAAAGCATGTATTTCACATGTTGTAAACAATGTTTTCAACTATTGTTAACACCTAAACCAAAGATTTAAATCGTAGATATGCCCGTACGGTACTGAGACCGCGCCGTTTTGTTGCCACACGAAATGAGAAAGCTCGCTCATTTGGCACACCAATTAATATTTTCAATTTCAGGAGTAAATTTTTTTTTAACGAAAGATCGTGCAATATAATTGCACAACAAATGGTGAAATAACTGTTTGGTTCATTTTTTACTAATCATTAGTGTGCGTGCATCGGCATTTTGTTAACACACACAAGTAAAAACAGTGCCACAGTTTTTGGCGTCCGGGCATATCTACGATTTAAATCTTTGACCTAAACAAGTTGTGAGAACAGTTGTATACAAAACTATCAGAAAACTTGTCAAAAATGTTTAAAAAGAGTACCTAAACAAAATAAGTTTGAAACCATGTTAATACTAATTCATGTTCATAACAACATGTTTGAGGCTAGTCTTTTTCATAACTTGTATCAAACATAAGTAGTGAACGGGACGTTAAAAAGTTACCAAAACGGACGCGAAATATCGCAGCGTCTTACACGCGACGTGTGTAAGGCCCCTAGCATACCAACATATAGGAACATCTCGGATAAGTAGACACCACGCTTGCATGTTCGTCTGTTTGTTTGTTAACCAGCCTGGAACAAAAGGTTTTTGAATTAATTATAAAATACATAGATATAGCATTGTTGGACATTTCAAACAACGCCATCTAGCCCCAAAATAAGCAAAGCTTCTGCTATGGGAACCAGATAGTTGATAGATTAATTAAATACTCAATTTTTTTTGTAAATACATACTTAGAATATAATAATACACACAACACACAGAACAAACACCTGCGTTCATCACACAAATGTTAGTCCTGGGTGGGGATCGAACCCACAACCTACAGCGCAGAAGGCAGAGCTACTACCAACTGAGCTGTGAGGACAGACATTATTGAAAGTGCTCTGATGAATAAATCTTACTATCCTATTTGATATAAAATGCGAAAGTTTTGTTGTAATCAATCATACATAAACGACTAGCACATAGGCTTTAATTTAACAAGGTGCCACGCGAGTGAAGTTGCGGGCGGAAGTAGTTCAATTTAAGTGAAAAATGTTACAAGTTTAAATACGCTACTCAATAACAGATGGCGCTATCAGTATTCAGCTATTAGTTATTTATTTATTTATTTATTTTTATTTAAGTGCAAAAATCGTTATTTTTTAATACCAATCATGTTTGTTAATAAATCAATTAGTTAAATATACGTCCAATAATTATAAAATAAACAAATGGAAAAAACATTACAATGTTACAACTATTCATTAATAGATGGAGCTATGTGTCTTACAATTAAGTTTTATATAACTTAAAATTAAACCAACTTCAATGTTCCACTACTAGTACTTATTAAAAAACAAACTACAAAACCGAATTTGATAAAATTTCTATAGGAATATTCATAACAACCAGTCCAAAAAAGGATGCCGGCGAGTTGAGAACCTCCTTTTTTGAAGTTGTTGATAATATAATAATATAATTACTTTTATTATTTGATATATTTATTTATAAAAACTATACGGCAAAACCGATTTATAAGATTGAAAACTTACTTTAGCCGGATAAACAAATGTTTTGACGAGTTGCGAGCCGAAAACATTAACTGCTTTGCAGCTAAATTCTCCCATGTCGCTCCACCGGAGTGAGGATATGACCAGCTCTCCAGACCGGAGTACCTGATGATTACAAACACCACATTTGAGATACAATGGAAAGTGGTTCGATTCTACTCAACTGTTTCATCATTGTTCTCACTATTCGTCATTGTTCGCAACAAATAATTTTGGTTATCTCGTAAAATCCTTCTTAATATTATAAACGCGAAAGATTGTAAGAATGTATGGATGTATAAATAAATAAATAAATAAATATTGGTGGACATTTCACACAACGCCATCTAGCCCCAAACTAAGCAAAGCTTGTACTATGGGAACCGGATAACTGATAGATTAAATATATACTTTTTTTTTTTTTGTAAATACATACATAGAATAGATATTAACACCCAGACACAGAACAAACATCTGTATTCATCACACAAATGTTTATTCTGGGTGGGGATCGAACCCACAACCTACAGTGCAGAAGGCAGGGCTATTACCAACTGAGCTATAGATGTATGTTTGTTACTCTTTCACGCTGAAACGGCTAAACGGATCAGTACCCCTAGTATGAGTTTTTGTTAGTTTACGAAAACTTTTTTCGAATAGTAGGTATCCTTTCATACATTTACCTCCATCGGAAATGTTAAGGAACTAAAATAAGGTCGATAATATCGAAAATATCTAATCGGCAGTCCCAGCAATGATTTGCAAACCAAGTTTTCACGATATCGACCTTATTTTAGTTCCTTATCATTTCCGATGGACGTAAATGTATGACAGTAATTCGAAAAAAGTTTTCGTAAACTATCAAAAACTCACACTAGGAGTACTGAATGAAATTGGCACAGATAATATAGGTAGATTATAGTCTGAAATAGCACATATGCTACTTTTTATCCCGGAAAAATGTACGTTTAAGTAGTAAGTATACTTATAAGATTTAAAGAATGTTTCCTTACCTTCATTCTAGGGTCATTTTTAGAGATGACTCCTTTGTTGTCCCTCCAAATAACCCGCGGCCTAGGGTGCCCTTTGACCCTACATGGCAGGACTACATTACTGCCTATTGTGTCCACATACACCTTATAGGACACCACAATGCGAGGAGCGAGGGGGAATAGTTTGGAACGTTCTGAAAGTGCGTCACTGCCATCTGTTGACAAAAAAAAAACACTCACACGACTGTAATCCCCAGGCTCGGTAGATAACTCCTCAGATCTCTAGTTACTTAGATCTTTGAGGATGTCTAAAGGGGGTAGTCCGAACATGATATTTGGCACATGTCCACATTTTGCAGTGATTAGTATTCCGTAGGTACGTGACAAGTTGCAAACCCATTGCCGCTTATAAGAATACTAACCTATGACGCACATCTTTGAATTTTTGGTTCTAGGGTATGCAGGTTTCCTCACTATGTTTTCCTTCACCGTTTAAGAGCACTGGTATTGCGCACATAATTTTATCGAATGGAAAAACTCATTGGTGCACGACCAGGTTTGAACCCAAGCAATATTTCTTTAAAATAAAAACGTACAAACCTAGTTTTTCGTTGTATCTACAACATTTCTAAAATTATAAATATTGGACTAAGTTAAAGGGGAGCAAAACATTATCGCTTTTTGTATGAAAATTTACAGCTTCACAACCCTCTAATCCCATTAATATTTTTTATCTCCCTGGTTTCCAGGATTGAATAAAACTTACCAGAGTTGTAATTGTAGACTACGGTGCTAGCTCTGGCTGTCTTCAAGCCAGCAGATACGAGACATGTGTAGACATCACTGCCAGCACTCTTGGTGACTAGGAGTGTAGAGGTGACCCTCGCAACGGAAGACGGGTTGCTGTCTATCAGCTCATTAGACTCCATATCATACTGGAAATGATAAAATGATGATTATGGCATATTAACATTACATGATGATGATTCATTACAGGTCATCTGTAATGAAAGGCATTACTACAAGAGAATGGTTCGGGAAAGAAATATCCTAATTTCAATCGTGAAGACGGTTTCAGACTCTCTGCCTCATGGAATCCAGTGCTAGCTAAGTGTACTCGTAGTAGACCGGTTATTCAGTGCGTCGCGGATACTGTTAGTGTTGTGTGTCATCCGAGTGTACAGATGGACATCCCTATTGTCGAGAACGAAGTGAGAGTAGTTGCAAATAATGCTGCCCCACTAATCTGAACAGATCGCGTAAGTTTAAAAGTATAGATAGATTATGGCATATGCTAAGAGCGGTTACGATTCAAAAAAGCGCTAGGACCAAGACGAGTTTCTTGCCTGTTCTTCTCGTACTTGGGTTAGGTTGGAATTGGCACATAGATTCACCGCATGTAAGACGTTTCAAAGTGATCCGTGTGATTTTATTAAATAAATTATTTTTCTTTCTTTCTTTCACTGCGTTCGATCCGAATCCGATCCGAACCCGTGAAAATATGGATCTAGAAAATTCGGTCCGAATTCGGATGTTGCTTACGCACTAATCCGATCTCTGATACAAATCCAAGCATGTGATCAATAGAGTGGTGCCTTGTGCCAAGTTGCCATAAGCTATATAGCAAATGTCAAAAAATCTAATGTGGCATCTTTAAAAATCAATTTTCAGGTTCAGTCGAGTTTTTTTATTTAATTTTTTGCAATAGGTAAATTAATAGTTTATTGTGTGATGATTATATAAGTACCCAACAAGCACTGAACACATTTTATTGAAATATAATAATTTATACTACTTAATATTATAAAGAGGAAAGATTTGATTATTTGTTTGCATTGAATTAGCTCCGAAACTACTGGACCGATTTGAAAAATTCTTTCACCAATGTGTAGAATGAACTTTCCGGATGAACATAGGCTATAATGTAGGTACGTTGCAGGCGATGCTGCGAGCGGAAGCTAGTTGTAAAAAGACAAACCTCGTAAACGGGAGCGTCGTTCTTGAACCAGCGCACAGATGGCGCTGGCGCTCCTAACGCCTCGCAAGTGATCGATAGAGTGGTGCCTTGCTCATGCGCGTGCGACTCTGCGGGGCGTTGCGTTATCGTGAGGAACCTACGGTTGACTGTAGACTTTGTTGGGAGACCTGGAAATGGAGAAAAAAGATCTAAAATATTGTTTTTGGTTTTTTTTTGTCTGACAGGCGATGATTGACTGTTCACTGTGGTTTATAATTCATATTCAATAAATTTTCAATTCAATAAATCATTTTTAAGTTAGGTAGGTAAGGTACAGTGGAAATCAAAACCTTTAGTTAGTACGTAGGTACCTACTAAACTTTTTTTTGGTAAAAAACAAAATAAATTTAAATTAAAATGACTTTTTTTTGAGTCTATATTGCCATTAACTTTTAAAGCTGACCAGACCTTACTGCATTTACATTCTGAAAAATAATAGCAGACTTTATCTAAGATAATAGAGTAGAAAGAGACAAACGAGTTGAAAAAAATAAAGAACACTGGAAACTTTTGGACTATAATGGGATGAAAAAAGTTATATTATGGGATGAAAAGGTTTGGAAAGTTATATTATGGGATGAAATGGGTTGAAAAGTCCTACCATCAGACTCAATGCTGTTGTCGATCTCCATTAGTTTCATGTGCTTGTTGACGTTGGCGGAGCGACAGTCTCCCAACAGTGCCACGGCGACGAGCAGGACTAAATACATGGCTAAATATAATAATACTGGTGAGATTCAACGGTTATCTGAAACAATGAGAAAAATATATTACCTATTATTAATATAATTATATTATTAATATAATAATATACACCGCTAATAATATATAGCTTTCGTTAGCAGGTTCGCCCGCATGTTACTTTGAAAAACAGAAACAAATCTATCCCACGGAAACCGTAAATTTTTCTGTGAAGCGTGGGCGGAAGCTAGTAAATTATATAATTCATGTAATAATTGATAAATTAATACTTTTCTGTACAATTACTGTACAAAAATAACAAACATTAAAAATAACACCCTCGTAATAGTTATTTCAGTTGATTATATAAAGGATTGTGATGTAGCTCGAATGACTCAGTTTTCGACTAACATTCGGACACGTCTTTATCAGTTACGTGATGGAATTAATTTTCTTCCGTGACAATGAAAATTCTTGCATAGATATTTTATTACATCACTCTGTTATTTTCATTAAAAAAAACGGCCAAGTGCGAGTCGGACTCGCGCACGAAGGGTTCCGTACCATTAGATAGAAAAACGGCAAAAAAATCACGTTTGTTTTATGGGAGGCCCTTAATATTTATTTTATTTTGTTAGAGAAAGGCCAGGTCCAGAGTACCCTAAACCGACGCGCATGTATGAAGAATGTAATGAGAATGAATGAAGCAAAAGAAGTATGTCAGGATCGTAGCAAGTGGAGATCCGTGGTCTCTGCCTACCCCGTCGGGAAACAGGCGTGATTTTATGTATGTATAAGTAAATTGTTAAAATTGGTCTAGTAATATTAAATTATATTACTAGACCATATTGGTCTAGTAATATAAACTTATTAAGTTATTGATTGATTGATGAAAAATTCAAAGATCTGAAATTAAAAATGCCTCAATTTTCTTATAGGCGAAGAAAGTAAAACTCAACATAGGAAACGAACAAGATAATTGAAATAAATCAGTCTAAGTATTTCTTAATTGTTTTAGGATAGTTTAAAGTAGATTTATCTCATAATATTTTAAGTAGGTAATGTTTTACTTAAAATATTATGAGATAAATCATTAATATCATTTTTAATTTGTGTTTCTTTATATCCCGCGCAATAAAATTAAAAATCTTAAATGAAATACGTTTTTAAATGAGAATTTTATCGACTAAAAATCATTTTAGGTATATTTTCTATATTGTTTCAGGGTAGCGTAAATTAGATTTTTATTGTAAATTTTAAGTAAAACCTTTCATTTTGAATTTTATATTTCTCCAAAACCCACGCAATAAATTAATTTATATTTTTTCAATTGTTTCAGGATATCGTAAATTAGATTAATAATATATTTTATAAGTAAAACTCATAATTTTAAATTTATTGTTCCTATAAAACCCGCACAATAAGAAACGATAAAAAAATCAAATAACATAAAATGTACCTTTGGCGCCCACCGCAAAACCGTTGTAACCACAAAAATTTAAAAAACACAACAAAAAAAAACCACAACGAAAAAATAATATTAAAAACTTAAAAATCGATCGTGGAGATTGACGCCTCCTGTGACGTTACACCACTTCGGGAGATCGGGATGAAATGAACGAGCAAAGGGAACGCAGACTTTTAAATAGGTTAGCATAGGCTGTTCTGAATACAATGAATTAGTATGTATGCATGGGGTAGCACCAGTTTTTGACGCTTTCGATCGGTTTGCTCGCAACGTCGAATTATCGATTAATTTTTTTGATGTCGGCGCTGAGTTTTATGTGTTTTATATCCGACTAAGCTGAGAGAATGGTATAAAAAGTTTTGCAAACCCACTACATATAAAACTGTATCAGGCACTGAGTAATAACTCATAATAAGTTCAACTTGATGTCATATTTCATAATAATTTTCATGATTTTCAGGTCACGAAACTAATACATACATAAATATGACATAGTTTAATTATACTGGCCTCACAGTTACAGCGTAGTAGGTAGCAGCTCTGTCTTCTGCGCTGAAGGTTGTAAGTGCGATTCCAGGACAAACATTTGTGTGATAAACGTAAATGTTGTTCTGTGTTATTATGTATTCTTTGTATGTATTTAAAAAAAAAGAAAATTATTAACCTATCAGCTATCGGTTCCCATAGTAAAAGCTTTGCTTATTTTGGGGCTAGATGGCGTTGTATGAACTGTCCACCAATATTTATTATTTTATTTATTTATTTATACAGGCAACTGTAGATATTTTGTTTTGCTGCGTATGCGTAAGATATACGTATTTTTCATAATCATTTACAAGATCAGTTATACGTTTTTCCATAATGACGACAGCATAGCCACAGAATATATTTCAGTATCTGACAGTCACAGAATAAACAGTCGTCAATACCCGAGCCTGTCGACAGATATTGAAAACTGCATATAACTGATTACTTACAATTGGTTGCTAATTGTCGGGTCGTTGATCGTTTGGTTGTTAAGGTGATTGTGCAATTTTGTTGCATTATTACAAATATAAGGGCTAGTATCGATCAAAGTACAATAAATCTCCAAAAGTCCGATATCTATCGATACTGCTGTGTAATTCTCTAAGACCTCATTCTAAACGTCGAATCTGAATCCGCTGTGAGTTTCTTGATTGGCATTCTAAAAACTCGGTGATAATTCGAATTTACACTAGCGCCACTCTTGCGAGCGTGTCAGCGAGTTGAACTAAATTGACGGGGAGATTTTGACAGATAAAGTATGAGATGACGTAAGAAATAGCATTCTATACGGTAATTCCCAAGTCGGTTCGACGCTCGCTTCGCACTCGAACCCGATTCAAAGTGTCAAATAAAAAGCGTCTTATGCGAAGTGAGAGTGAATAGCGATGTGAGATGTGAGTTGATGTTTGAATTTTACAGAATCGACGTACCTACTGAGGTCTGTTAGGTCCATGATAGAAACGATATTTGAGTAGTCAAAGGCACATTTAACACATTTGCACTTTGAGAATTTTAAATCTACTACGAATTTTCCTGTAGAATTTCTTGGAAATAGTTTCAGAAATTTTTGAAATTCAAATTTGAAAACTAAGCGGTACAGTAAACCCCTTGTTTGATTGAATTGCAAAATCATGAAATGAATCGACTTCATATTAAGATAAACTCGTGTACATAAGCGCTCTGAATTTTTTAGAATCTGATTTACATTTGAAATAATTTGCTGTTTTCTTTGCTTCAAAATTCAATTTGGTTTGAGAAGGTGCTTAATTTTATTTGATCATAAAAGGATGTCATTTTGGTGTTTGACCTAAGAGGGTTTCCAACGAGTTACACTCAAAGTCTCAAAGCTACTCTAGTTAAATCGTCGGGAATAAATCAAATAAAAAAAAACGGTTAAAAGTTATCACTCCCTCGATATTATTATTACTATTATGCCCTTTTCGACAAATTACATGCCAAAAATAATTATGAATTTTTTCGAATACCATTTGGTTTAACAAACGCTCCAGTATATAAAATCTAAGTTAGGTACATTTACACACGGATGCGTAGGTCTATTGTCTATTTAATGTCTTTTTTTAGTACAAATAAATCGAAACCTAATACAATACTGTTTGTTCTGTGCTCGACTATTTTTCATTTGAAGATGAACCGCTTTGATGGAAGACATTATTCAAAAAGGTTAGAGCAATCATCAATTTTGTTTCGAATTCTTATTCGGTTTTTACGTATTTATTAATAATATTTATCCTTTTTTTGTTTATTAAAGTTCTTGTGTCATATTTTTGTCATTATTACTCGTATTATTATCATGATCATATTAACATGCCATGTTGTTTCTAACTTGTTTAGGTTAAGTAATTGTTCGAAGTATTTTAGTACTGTAGAATTCCAAATCATCTATTTTTGTAGGTTCATTTAGAATTTAGTTAGGTATTTAGAGCTTGCACAATAATTGTTTATGAATACGGCCTATAAAAACGAAATCTCCAAGCTCGGAATGATGAACAATCTCGAAGTTCTCAGAAAGTCAATTCAAATCAATTCAGCTTCACACAAGTTGAATCGATTATTGAAACTAAAGTTTTAGCTGAAAAATGCGCTAAAATGAATTCGATTTGGTGCATAAAACAACATTTAATATTATATTTTTATATCTAGTATTTTAACTAATGATTTAAACAATTTTAGAGTACGAGTATCTTAAATAAAACTATCTAAAACTTGATAAACATAAAGTGAAAATAAGGTCACCATGAATAGGTAAGCTAGAAACGTTATCATTCCCATCCCAATCTACCTTAGAGGCCTCATGAGAGTCAATGAACTTTATACCTGGCAAAGTGTGAGTCAGATTACAATCGCAAGGGCTCTATGAAAAAAAAGGGGTGTTTGAGGCGCCCTGACATCATAAGGGCTGGTATTACGTCATCTTTTACAATGCAATGGACTAGGTAAAGAATGCAATGAACCGATTCTTTTTATAGTTACATTTTTCCATTGATAAGTATGTAGATACATAAAATATTAATAATATATTAATTAATAGCGTGGTATGGGCATGTAATGAGGAGAGATGATTGTCATGTGACGAGGAGAGTGTTAGGTATAAAATATGGATGGACTATATAGATGACATGGGTAAGAAAGGAGTGAGTACTGAGATGACGAATGACAGACTGAGGGAAATGGAAGATCACATGTTATGCGGACCCCACATAACGTGGGACAAGGGCAGGAAGATGATGATGATAAGATAAATATCCATATACTAAAATTGGATGAATATCTCTTAGAGATGATTCGAGAATTTAGTTTAGAATTATTTTGCTTGACACAAAAAGTATTATTATTCTGTTTTTTAAAGAAATGTGTAACCTATGCGTTAAAACCTTGAACATTTATGCGGAAAAAATACCTCAGTAAAATCACTGGAGTTTTTTATACTGTGGGGCCCACATTTTTTGTTAAGACATTCTGCAAGGAAGAAGACAAATCTAAGCCACGTGTAATCTTATAATATTATTTAGAATAGTTTTTCAGGGACTATTTATTTCAAAGTGATTGATGTGGTATCGTGGAAAAATATTGTTTGATATTTTATAAGTAGTTAGTTTAGTTAGGCAATTGAATTTCACAGCCATCTTTTTCAGTGTGTTTAGTTTATTGATACAATTTCTACATATTTTACAACAAACCCTAGAATTTGTTTTTTACGCTAAACTCAATATTAAGTAATTAAGAAGTTGTTATAATAATATTTCTTAATATACTTTGGTATGTAAAATCAAAACAGTAAAAATAAGCTTAAAAGCAGTGGTGACCATCATAATTAATTTACAAGACTACAATTTTTTTCCCGAATTAATTAGTTTTTAAAAAGTTTTTATTAATACTTAAAAAAAAACATTATTATTAGAAACCTATACAAACTTTAGCTATAAAATTTAGTCAGGATTGACTGAGTACCTATCTCCCCAAGAGATACAAGCTTTGCGGGCAATAACATAGCTCTGTTATTTCGTACCATGACCTATAAAACATATATTGAAGTAGTGTTACTTCAAGCTTGAAGTGTGACGTTTCTGAACCATAATGGTTTGTAAGAGCTTGTGGTTAGGCCCGTAGTATACGTACAATATAGTACGAGTACAATTGTAGGCCTTGAACCAAATCCAAAATTTGATATTCAATAACCTCAAGAACGTGTAAGTATGAGGCAGCTGGAATAATTTGAACGCCCAAATACAATAGAAATACTTAGAATTGTTCAAGAACGAATGAAATATTGGCTTATTGAAAATCTTTAAGGAAAAATATAATAAAATTGATAAAAATAAAATATAAATAAATATGATCACGACTGTAATCCCCGGGCTCGGTAGATATCTCCTCAGATCTTTGGTTACTTAAATCTTTTGAGGATATCTAAAGGGGGTAGTCAGAGGCAAGTCCAAACATGACATTTGGTACATGCCCACATTTTGCACAGTAGTTAGTATTCCGTACGTGACAGGTTGCAAGCCCATCGCCGCTTATAAGAATACTAACCTATGACACATACCTTCGAATTTTTGGTTCTAGGGTATGCCGGTTTCCTCACGATGTTTTCCTTCACCGTTTAAGAGCACTGGCATTGCGCACATAAATTTTTCGAATGGAAAAACTCATTGGAGCACGATCAGGTTTGAACCCACGTCCTTCGGATCGTGAAGCCGGGGTGCTACCACTACACCACCAGCGCTCAAAATTGATAATAATAAAATTGATTTGGTTCTGAATTTATTTAAATGAAAGTTATTTGAGTTTTTTTTAATATAAGTATTTTATGGGAGGTATGGAAGGAAAGAGGAAACCATTTGCCATAAAGTGGGATAGGCACAACGGGGGCTTTACCACGAAGTGTTCCAGAACGATTCCGTTTTAGAAACGTCACATTTGAAGCTTGAAGTTGCACTACTTCAATACAATTTGCATAGGTTATGGTACGAAATAACAATTCGCGGTGAGGCCCCAGGTTTTAATAAAAAATAAATAATAATGTTTTAGTAAATCTGCTATTTGGTGTGGAAACAAATTCAACAAATCAAAAACCATGAATTAGTTCCAGCCGTTCCAGAGTAAGTGTTCGCACAAACCCGACTTTGTTTTACTTAGATAAATAGTTTTAGTATTAATATCCTTATGAAAATCGATTATTATTATTTGAAAAAAATCCTTTGTGTAGGTCCTATACATAATTATTAATAAATTGAGGTCAATAATTGTTTCTTAATTATTTTTATTTGACTTTTTTTTTCATAAAGTTGCCTGAATTTTACTTTATGAAGGATTTCTAAATATGATAATATAAGTATAGTGTATTGCGTAATACCACACGACAATATCACAGTGATATAATAATGGTGTTGCCTTGACCAATGATGAATATTGTAATCTCTTACCTAAAACTATCGGATTCAGACAGACAGACTCATGAATTTTCTTTATTTATCGTTCAGTAGGTACCTACTGTCAATAAAATTTTATGAAACAGCTTAAAAAAACTGTCAGTTAAATCCAATTCTTGTAAATATATATGTATGTAAGTATAATAATACATACGAGTATAGTCTGAATATCGGAAAAGGATCCAACGATTTTTATGAAATTTAATTATATAAATATGATCACGACTGTTATCCTCGGGCTCGGTAGATACCTCCTCAGATCTTTAGTTCTTCGTTACTTAGATCTTTGAGGATATCAGGGTAGCCAGAGGCACGTCTAAACATGACATTTGGTACATGACAGTTAGTATTCCGTACGTGACAGATAGCATGCCCATCGCCGCTTACAAGAATACTATGACTATGACACACACCGTTTTCTACACGATGTTTCCTTCACCGTTTAAGAGCACTGGCATTGCGCAAATAAATTTTTCTAATGGAAAACTCATTGGTGCACGACCAGGTTTGTACCCACGACCTTCGGATCGTGAGACAGAGGTGCTACCACTACACCACCAGCGCTCTTCCGCATATCCTTGGAATTATTCCATTATTCGAAAGTACGTAGCTACGTGACTTATCAAGTTGTGAGGAAAATTGAAGGCAGTGAATCACATCGAGATTGAGGTTTCCTAGTAAATCATTTACCGTCTCTGCATTACTTGAAACGTATAATAAACACCATTTAATTATTGCGAATACTCGTATATCTAAGGCATTTTCCTTATCTTGTAAGCTTTCGAAATGAAATATCCTGAATTACGAATTCTGTCGCTTTTATTAAAAAACTAGCTGATGCCAGCGACTTAATTTTTTCCGATAACTCCACCAAATATCACTATATTTTAGCCAATGTATACAAAAACTTGACAAATCATCATCATCATCTTCCTGCCCTTATCCCACTAGGTGGGGTCGGCACAACAGGTTCTCTTCCTCCACTCTCCCCTATCATCCGTCATCTCAGTACTCACTCCCTTCCTACACATATCGTCTTTCACACAGTCCATCCATCTTTTCTTAGGTCTACCTCTACTCTTATATCCATCCACATTCAAATCCATAACCCTTCTTGTAACATGACTTTCCTCTCGCCGCATAACATGCCCGTACCACGCCAACCTTCAACTTTTCTGTCACCGGCGCTACAAAAACTTGACAAATAATATACTAAAACCTTCACACAAACAGAGATGTAAAGTCTACCAAAATTTGTGATAACAGTCGTGATCATGTTAGTTTTTGTATTATTTTCTACATTTATGCATCACACGGGATTTGAACTCGCGCTTTGCACCACTAAAGGTCGGGATACCAATTTTAGTTCAAAGTAAGAAGTTAATCTATTAGACATTATAATAAACAATGTAAAGCAGCTGTTGAGCAACTGATTTTAGAAAATAAACATTCTTTATCCTACTAATATTGGATATGTAAAAGTTTGGATGTTTGTTTCTTTCTCATGGTTAAAAAGCTGGATGAATTATGATACAAGGAGCCATTTAGGTATCATAGTTGGGCCCAAAAGCCAAAGTGCCAAACAACAAAATAAATAAATAAATAATGCTGGACAATCCACACAGCATCATCTAGCCCCAAAGTAAGCTACTCAAAGCTTGTGTTATGGGTACTAGATAACTGATATATTTAATACATGATATAGGTACATAGATAGATATTTTTTATTATACATACACACCCAGACCAACGGAACAAATTTCTGCAGATCGTACACAAATTTGTTCCGAGGCGGGAATCGAACCCGCAACCTCTTGCGTCGCAGGCGGACTCTTGCCCGCTGCGCCACTGAGGTCGTCAAAAAAGTGGTCTTAGCTTTTTTTTTGTTGGCCGGCCCAAAGTGAAGGACCTTTTTTGGAATATACATATACCCAATCTGATCTAGAAAACATCAAAAAGATAATCTAAAAAGAAAAACCACTTCAATATTGTACTTACTATTAAAAAAAAACAAATTTCTAAACCGATTTTGATGAAATTTCCATGATTGCAATCGGAAAGTATCCTTTCATATTATTTTTTCATATCGTTTCATAAATGACGTAGTTAAGAGATCACAAACATAAAAAAACACAACCGAATTGAGAACCTTCTTTTTGTGAAGTCAGTTAAAAAATTGAAGCTCATTGGTTTTATTCAATATCGTCGATATTCTTGCAACTTGTCACGTAGTCTAACTTTTCTTTGTAAAGTGAAATGGTGGCAATAGTTAAGACATGCCCCTGACTACCCCTTTGAAGTATAAAGAAATGTCTACCAAACTGGGGATTACAGTCGTGTTCATGGTTAAATTGAAATAACATGTAAATTTTTGTGTATGTAGGTACCACCTACGCCGCGTGCGAACCCGTAGTCAGAAGCTAGTTTTCCGTAAACATTAAATAAAACTAATTTTGTTTAGACTGGGTCGGAGAAAATACGGTTAGTCCGTTGAAAGAAGAGAATAAAAAAAATAAACTTATGTATCTACAGATTTGACCAACTTTTGGAATAACTATTTTCAGAGCAATAATCTCAAATTTATTTATATAATTCGCTTCAGGAAAAAAGCTATATTAAAGCTATTTAAAACTAAATCAAATAAATATTGGTGGACAATTCACACGTCATATAGCCCCAAACTAAGCAAAGAATCTAAACTAGAAACGAACTAAAGAACTTAAAAAAATAAATAAATAAATATGATCACGACTGTAATCCCCAGGCTCGGTAGATATCTCCTTAGATCTTTAGTTACTTAGATCTTTGAGGATATCTAAAGAGGGTAGTCAGAGGCAAGTCCAAACATGACATTTGGTACATGCCCACATTTTGCACAATAGTTAGTATTCCGTACGTGACAGGTTGCAAGCCCATCGCCGCTTATAAGAATACTAACCTATGACACATACCTTCGAAATTAATAAAGAAATTAGATAGCTGATAAATTAATTGTATACTTTTTTGGACATACTTACATAAAATATACCACACCCTGAAATATATACACCCTGACACAGAACAAACATCTGCATTCATCACACAAATGTTTGCCCTGGGTGGGGATCGAACCCACAACCTACAGCGCAGAAGGCAGAGCTACTACCAACTGAGCTGTGAGGACAGTCTATCACAAGACACGTATTTTATGAGGAAGGCTAATTAAAAGTTTCCTCAAATAAAAATAAAAAAACAAACAAACACTCACACGACTGTAATCCCCAGGCTCGGTAGATATCTCCTCAGATCTATAGTTAGTTAGATCATTTAGTCACAAAGTCATAGTCAATTTGTCAAGTCAACTTGAAACAAAAGACCTGTTTTGTCCTAAATTTTCTCCGATGGTTTTAGAAGGAAACTATTCAGTTTAATTCACATATTTTACACTCGCGTCAAGAACTCGGGCTTTATTGGAAAAATAACCACCAAAATTACACAATAAAACTCAAAATAACACGCGAAAATATATAAAAACTAGAGCTACAAAGTTGACAGTCGAATGCATTACAGTACGTCGATTCTGTAAAATTCAAACATCAACTCGTATCTCACATCGCTATTGACTTTCACTTCGCTTAAGACACTATTTATTTGAAACTTTGAATCGGGTTCGAGTGCGAAGCGAGCGTCGAAGTGACTTGGGAATTACCGTTTAGAATGCTAGTTATGAGTTATGAGTATGAGTGTGGATGGGTGCGCAAGTAGAGGAAGACCGAAGAAGAAATGGTTTGATTGTGTGAAAGATGATATGAATGTAAGAGGAGTTGATTCAGAGTTGACGAATGATAGGGGTGAATGGAAGAAGAAAACATGTTGTGCCGACCCCACTTAGCGTGGGATAAGGGCAGGAGAATGATGAATGCTATTTCTTACGTCATCTCATACTTTATCTGTCAAAATCTCCCCGTCAATTTAGTTCAACTCGCTGACACGCTCGCAAGAGTGGCGCTAGTGTAAATTCGAATTATCAACCAAGTTTTTAGAATGCTAATCAAGAAACTCACAGCGGATTCAGATTCGAAGTTTAGAAAGTGGTCTTACAGAATCACACAGCAGAAAATCCCTTCTTTATCTAAAGACTATTTTGATAAATGAGGTATCTTTGGATTCGTCTGGATTACAAAAGTGACATAAGCTTTACAAAAGTGACATAAGCTTTACAAAATGTCAAAAAATCCAACATGCCGGCTGTAAAGCTATTTTCATTTACAGTCGGGTTTTGCAATACCTAATTACTATTATACATATCTATACTTTTGTTGATCAAGCTACACTTATTGATTAATACACCACCAAAACTAATACAAATTATTTTTTGTTTCTGCTCTATCTATCTCGCTCTATTTTTCCATCCTTGGTACATTGCAAGTCTTTGAGTAGAAATTATTTTTTGTTTATGCTCTATCTATCTCGCTCTCATTCTTTATCTTCCTCGGTACATTGCAACTGCAAGTCTATCTTTGAGTAGAAATTATGTTTGTTTCTTCTCTATCTACCTCGCTCTAATTATCCATCTTCCTCGGTATATTGAAACGCTAAAACGCTAAATAAGATACCTATTTTCAAAGAACCAAATCTATCATCATACTTAGACACGTGTAGCGTTAACCATTTGACCGATTTCTGAAAACTTTGAATTCTAGCTAATGTCTTATTCATTATATTCTAAAAGAGTTTTTATTCACAGCCGTTACCTATAATTCAAGATTTCGCTTCTCATAATGTTTCAAGTTCCTTTCAAACAGTCATCATCTTCCTGTCCTTTTCCCACGTTATGTGGTCGGCACAACATGTGATCTTCCATTTCCTTCTATCTTTCGTCATCTCAGTACTCACTCCTTTCTTACCCATGTCATGGCCTACCTCTACCCCTGTATCCATCCACATTCATACCTAACACTCTCCTCGTCACATGACATTCATATCTTCTTATAACATGGCCATTTTTAAAATTTTGAGTAATTATACTATTCAAAATTTTTATTTTGCCCTGATTGTTTTAAAAACAATAAAATCATGTTTTTTTGATTTTATTAAATGAATTTTAATGCTTAGTCTTACGAAGTTTTTGGTTTTTATCACCCTATATGGAAACAAAATTCGGGTGGCCTTAATTTTGTTTCGAGTAGTATATACAGGACACCCTGTATAATCATGGCTTGGAATGTGCAATCGCGAGTCACGATCGCTAAATAGAAAGCAAAGTATTTTCTAAACAGCGGTTTGCTATTTTGGAATGGCGCTAGTCAGCTGAACAGGAATTTTACGTAGAAAACCAACACCGAAATCTGATAACTACGGATAGGGCTGTCAGGAATTATAACCTATACAAATCAAATCAAATTTATTCAGTAAAATCACAGGGATCATTTTGAATCGTCTTACGGTCAGTTTCTATATTCTATCTATCGGTGGTTTTTGGATTTTGGATCGGTATTTGACATTATTTCTGTAGGATTAGTTTCAAATACCTATCCAGAATCCAAAAACCGCAGATAGATAGAACATAGAAACCGGCCGTTACATGCTAGGTGAGTCTAGGTGCCAATTCCAGTCCTATCCCCAGTCCGAGAAGAACTGACAACAAACTCGCTGGGCCCTAGCGCTTTGTATGATCCTTGTTAATTTTATTAGGGACACCTAACAGAGTTGGAGCTGATTCGTCCCAAGCTTTTTTATCAAGCGGTCCAAACTTTTTGGTGTTCTACGCGGGTGAAACCGCGTTGCGAGTTGCTAGTCTACCTTAAAGGGATCGTAGCCCTTAGAACAACAGTGAAATAAGTAAATTTGTTTAGAATTCCTCACCAGTCATTACTCTATGAGTAACAGTTTGTATGAACACGAGTTTCATTCATTCGTGCGATGTTTACTTTGTAGTGAACGCCATCTAGTTTTGGTTTGTCACAACTATACATATAGTAAATCGTTTAAGATAAATCTTTGCGTTTGATCATGCTAATCTCCGCAACGGTTGAACCAAATCGAATGCAGTTCACTTATGTATTGAGATAAGCTTGGATTAAAACTTAAGCTTTGTTTCATTGAAATCGGTTGACAAATAAAAATGATAATATGAATTTGATATATTTGATGAAAAAACCTTTACAGCCCCCAGTCACAGAATACTTATTAAAAAGTAATCTAACGTTTACGCAGTCAGGGTATCAACTAGTCATGAATAAAAAACAAAACAAACACTCACACGACTGTAATCCCCAGGCTCGGTAGATATCTCCTCAGATCTCTAGTTACTTAGATCTTTGAGGATATCTAAAGAGAGTCAGAGGCACGTCCGAATATGACACGGCACATGCCCAGATTTTACACAGTAGTTAGTATTCTATTATTATATTATAATTTTTGGTTCTAGGGTAATTTTTTTTCAAAACTTTGTTTTTTATTAAAATAGTATGTAATGTTTTTCAGAAAAATATAAGATATTTCCTTACAAAAAATTAGCCTTGGATATCGTACAGGAAAATAAGAACCATCAGAAACCATCCATCCGATTTTTCTGAATAATTTCCCTATACATAATACATGACTGTTCTGGAAATTTCCGAATAAGGAACAAAAGGGGAACAGATTAAAAACGAATACAGGGTGTTAAAAATAAATATAGATAGATGGAAAATACAGATATACTAAAATAGTAAGAAAAATGCTCACAAATCTTGCCCTGTTTTATATCAGTGATTTACATTTTTAAATTACAGCTTGAAATCGTTAAAAAAACTTCACGCGAACTTTGTCCTTCCATTTTGATTCTTTTTAGAATTAAGGCAGTCAAGTAAAGTAAATAAAAAATAAATTATAATAGTCCACAGTCACATAGGTACATAGTTATTATGGAAAAAATAAAAAAAAATAAAAAATATGATCACGACTGTAATCCCCAAGCTTGGTAGATATCTCCTCAGATCTTAAGTTACTTAGATCTTTGAGGATATCTAAAGGGGGTAGTCAGAGGCAAGTCCAAACATGACATTTGGTACATGCCCACATTTTGCACATTAGTTAGTATTCCGTACGTTCCGTTATTATGGATACATGGACAATAGCGGAAGAATAATGTCCAGACCATGCAAAACATTTCTCCCGCGCGGGAATCGAAACCGCACTTTTCTCATCTCAGCCGGACGATCAATGCTACAAACTGGAGCACCCTGTAACTTAATAATATCGGCATCTGGTTTAATAGTTGTGAAACTATAATCGAAGAACACAGATGTTCAGGCTTTGGCGTAAGTTGTAAACAAGGTTTAACTTATTTTGTAAATTTTGCAAATCAAAGGCTATTCTTTTACAAGACGTCAAAATCTTACTAATGACTGATAAAAACACTCACACGACTGAATCCCCAGGCTCGGTAGATATCTCCTCAGACTTCTAGTGACTTAAATAATATTTGAGGATATCTAAAGAGGGTAGGTATAGGTATATGGTATATATATGGTATCTCTTATCCGTACATGATATTTGGCACATGCCCACATTTTGCACAGTAGTTATTATTCCGTACCTACATACGTGACAGGTTGCAAACCCATGACACATCTTTGGATTTTTGGTTCTAGGTTATGCCGGTTTCCTCACGATGTTTTCCTTCACCGTTTAAGAGCACTGGCTTTGCGTACATAATTTTTTCTAATGGAAAAACTCATTAGTGCACGACCAGGTTTGAACCCACGACCTTTGGATCGTGAGGCAAGGGTGCTACCACTACACCACCAGCGCTCACTAGTCCAATTATTGCATCAATATTAATACGCCCAGCTTCAAGAATGCACCAGCCAACCTTCGGTCAATTGAATGAAATTCCATCAGGAAAATCCCTAGTGCAACAATTATTAGTGCTTGCTGTTCAAATATCAGCCTTATTAGCAGGCGTTAGAGTTGAGCCGTGAAGAGAACTTGTTAATTTTGTCGTCGACGATCTGTCTGGGTGTCTGTGCGGTTCGTCACGTAGCATAAAAGTGTGCATTGTACGACACGATACGAGAAAGGCGGACGACATTTTAACGTATCCCTATTTTTTTATTTTATCAATATTTTGTAAGCTAGTGAAATTTCTTGTGACTTTGTTCGCGGGGAGAACACAGGGAAGTTAAAGTATGTATGAAAAAAAAACATGAAAACTTTAAGGATAAAAATTTGTTAGCGAAATTGCGATTATCAAACGTTTTTTCATTCATACTTTCTCTCTAAAACTCGTCTACACTTGTGACTTTCTAGCGTGACCGTATCTCCGTACCGTAACAAACATGTGTGACAATTTGTCAGATTTTAAACAAAAAAAAAAGTACAGACATTTTAGCGTGACACTTACAAACAAGCGTGACAAATATGGGCGTGTTTCGTACACGGACATTCTGCAAAAATAAATATTATCTTGGGAGTCACTTCAAAGAGAAGCCTCGATATCATTTTGAAAACATAAAAAGCTTCACATAAGTAAGGACATAGATTGTATCCTAAGAAAGAACACCAATGGTGGTAATTCGGTTGTTTTGCAGACTAACTTAAAAAATGCTACCATAGGTACGATCATATTTGGCTTACTATAAAGACCAAATGAGCGTAACATTTTTGAATGACAGTTTTAAAAAGATCTAAAATTGACATAATCATTCTAATTTAATTAATTTTCCACCATTTTCACGTAGCTTTAGTCAACACCAATTTACATGGCTTCTAAAATAAACTAAAACACGTCAATCATACGTCAGTTTAGTCAAATTTAGAATTGTAATTTAAAATGTTTAAGCTAATTTAGTATTTTATGTGAACAAAATAAGGTCGTGTTTAGTCCGCGGAACAACAGAATCACCACCATTGTCCCCAAAAATTGTACATATAAAAATCTCAAAAAATCTCGTCTCCCGTCATTCACTTGTTGCTAAGGCCTAGTGGACACACACTTGTTATTAGACCAACATTTTTTCCCCTCAGAGTGTTTAAGGGTATTACCTCAACCTTTTGTTGCCATAGACAAAACATTACTAGCCATAAAACTAAATGAGGGATCTTTAGAATCTTTTGTTTGTGAAGTTCGAGTTTTTGTTGCTGGGTGCTTTTTGTGATTTTAAGGGGCCTTGGACCAACAATTATGTCCGATGATCTTGTGAAAGACTAATGGAACTCCCCGCGTCTTCGTTCGCGTCGTTTTTTCATACAAATGTTGAAGTTTGTATGAAAAAAACATGTTTCAGCTCCACCATTTAGAGTTTCAAGAAATATTTTCTTAGTGCACATCTTTAGACCTCGAAATAAACCTATCCTCCACAGCTCTTTAGGACTTATGGTTTGGTCTATGCGTTGATCTGTCTGTATGCGTTGATCTGTCGCTCAATGAAAAAATATACATAAAAGATTAGAAAATTAGCAACATTCCTTGGTTGAGCCAAATTGTGATATTAAGAAGATAAATCTACGCATAAAAATAGCAAATAATGACCGCGACTGTAATTCGCAGGTTTAGTAGAAATCTCTATAGACCTTTAGTTACTTAGATCTTTGTTAGTAGAGAATCATCGGTATTTATTCGATGACTTACTATGGTAATACGGCTTAAAACACCTATTTCTTCAAAATAAATATTTTCAAAACATTGAATAGTAGTACCTACTTACCTATAGTGGCGATCACTTATTGATTTTGGGTTAGATGATCATAAGAAAAAACTTAGTTTTCAATAGCGCTAATTTTATGAACGTTAAGCTTAAGATTTAAGTATAGAGAAAGTATATTCGTAGATAAATTGAATTTATTCCAAAAATCACAACCAAGGACCAATGAAGAAAATATTTCCGGAACTCCTCAAACTCAAGGATACCTAAAGGGGTAGTCAGAGGCACGTCTATGTATGTAGTTGTGCCTGCAACCAATTTTCTAAGCAATAAGGAATCTTGAAATAAAGGAATTCACCACGCCCCTAAAAACCTTTAGAATATCACCTGATCCTATTAAGGCAGGTTCTTTAAAACACTGACCGTCACATGACGGACGTATCCAAAATTTAGTATTGTAACAAGGACTATGACTTTTTTATAAGCGCTTTTATCAAAGTTTTTGTAACGTAAAGCGGTTACGCACTGCGTCCGATCCGAATCCGATCCGTATCCGTACTCACGGTATCCGTAACTCGGACCAAATTCGGATATTGCTTACGCACTAGTCCGATCTCTGATACAAATCCAAGCAATTCTGGAGCTACCTTTTGGCATACGTCATTTTACGTTCATACAAATAATATGGTTACTTTGGTCCGTCAAAAATCATCTCCGGGATGGAGATTCTAGAATGACGGAAAGAAATCAGATGACGGAAAACGGATGTATGTATTTTTATTTTTATTGTTCAAACAAAATCAACAGCCCTTATGGTATAAACAGTTCTAACCTTATTAATGTAACTTAAGGCCAATAAAAGATTTACATTTTTTAAAAGACCACTTACAAAATACCGACAGTCTTACTTAAACAAAACACAACATACAGAAATTACTTATTAGACGAGTACAGTGAATTAGTAAACATTACAGGATACAATTAATGTAGTGCGTAAGCTACCATAGAAATAATTCTACGACCCTCCGGACCATAATTTTCATGGAAACGTATCGGATTCGGATCGGACGCAGTGCGTACCTAACCGCTCTTACGGACGTTAACTTTTCAAGAACCCACGAGCGAGACCCTTATCTGGGCTACATCTACTTAGTATTCTGTCCGAGCACCGAACCCGCTACGTAAGTATTACGTCATTCAACACGCGTTTCCGGTGGTATGAGTCAATGGCCATGCGATAATTATTTTTAGGACAGTCCTGAGTGCAGGTTTTAGTACGGGTTTTGGTAGTTCACGAAACTTTATTTCGTATCGTTTCCTTCCATATTTTTATCTGCGTAAGTTTCCGCTAGAGGGTGCTGCAAGTAAATGTATGGATATAATCCTACTAATACTACTAACGCGAAAGTTTGTATGCATGTCTGGATGTTCGTTACTCTTTCACGCTGAAACGGCCGAACGGATGTGGATGAAATTAGGCACAGATATAGATTATAGTCTGAAAAAGCATATAGGCTACTTTTTATACCGGAAAAATGTACGGTTCCCGTCGGATAGATTTGTTTTTGTTTTTCAAGATACCACACGGGCGAAGCCGTGGGCGGAAGCTAGTATGGAATATGAAACAAAGTTAGTTTAATCCAAAACCGTAGGTACTAAAAATGTATGGATACCTATGTATGGATATGATCACATGGCTTATTGGTTATACTAAGAAGAGCATTCTGGCCTGGGTAAAAATAAATTCAGACAAAGTCGCGGGTACTTTTTTTTCCTATTTTAATGAAACAATGTCTATAATTCTGCTATACTCGTACACTGTAAAAAAGCAGGCGAGAGTCCACTTGCGACGCAAGAGGTTGCGGGTTCGATTCCCGCCTCGGAACAAATTTGTGTATGATCTGCAGAAATTTGTTCCGTTGGTCTGGGTGTTTTCTATGTATAATAAAAAAAAAATATCTATAAATGTATATACTGTATTAAATATAGCAGTTATCTAGTACCCATAGCACAAGCTTTGAGTAGCTTACTTTGGGGCTAGATGATGCTGTGTGGATTGTCCAGCATTATTTATATTATTTATATTATTTATTTATATTATATAAACTTTTCTTCAATATACAGACAAACCGGGCTCTACTGTTGTATAGTTAGTTGTTAGTATCTAAATTAACCCAGGTTCATTATAATAATTCTTCTTTTATATGTAGGCGTGAAATACCACACCTATCCACGTGTTAAACTTTATCTATAGCAAATGACGTAGGCACTTATACAATACCATAGTATAATATTAAACAGTAATAGAAATCATTTATTTTACGTCACGTTACAGATAATTGAATTTTCATTATTAAGGTGACAATAAAACGGGCAACCATTCAGTATTATAATATGCATGCGTGCGTCATTGATTTTCAATGGCGCCTCAACAATTTAAACAGATTTAATTAGTATAGTATCACCTCTTTTTTTTTTCATTATCATAAGAAATGGTAAGAAACCCTTTCTTTTCTACTTATAGTGTCACTAATTAGTTCTAACCAGTGTGGTGAGAGGATCTAAGTGCACCTTAGAGAATCCTTTTGGTGCTTTTCACAGTCGTCTTCGAACTTTTAAGGTTTTAAGACAGTTCCCGCATGATATTTTCATTCACCATTTAAGAGAACTGGTATACAACGCACATACATTTTTGGAACAGAAAAATCAATTGGTGCACGACTAGATTCGAAACCACGACCTTAGAACCGGAAGACGGGGCACTACCACTAAACAACCAGTTTTCAGTGCTCTCTCAAATTCGTTCAGCCGAGAATACCTACACTTACAACATCGTATTAAACGAAAGTACCTATTTAGTAAGTAAAGATTCGAATCACGTGTTTATGCGATTGTCCGTTACGCGTCGCTACACAACAATCATGAGTTGAGCGACTGTTTATCTCTGTACTATGGCGCCACACATTTTATCTGTCAAAGATTAAATTTACCACATCGATGGGTGTGGTGTGTCACGCCTTCGTATTATGATTGTAATATCTTCAAAATATCTTATTTCTTATATGTAAGAAATGTGGCTTTTGCTATTTTATCATACTAATAATTATAAGGAGGAAAAGTTTGTTTATTTGTGTGGTAATCTCTGAAACTACTCACCTGATTTAAAAATTATTTCACCAATGTTTGGAATAAAATTTCACGATGAACATAGTCTATACTTTATGTAGGTACCTCGCAGGCAAAGCCACAGGCGGAATCTTGTGAGTTTTAGTATTTTAAAATAAGTATTGCTTTAAGATAGCTGTTCGGATTTCGGAGACATACCTATTGTGAGATAAAGTAAAAAAAATATGATAACATTAAGATGGTGAGGTATATTACATTTGATTGCAGGGTTGCTAAAAATATAATATATTAGTACTTAGACATTAGATACCTACCAAAAGTTAATATAACTATTATGACACAAATTATGCTTCCTAATCTACTTCTGCTAGACAAATTATTATAAAATAGCATTGCGATTCAAGCAAATGTGCTATAAATGTCACGGATAAATGTCTGTGCTTTGTCACGAAGTCCGTTGACAATACGTCTTATTGTCACGCGTGTTTGTTACGGTACGGAGCAACGGTCAAGGCGTAATGTCACAAGTGTAGACATACGCTAAGTATTTACACACTTTAATCAAATTGGAAATTAAAATTCAAAATGACGCTAAAATTGCGACCCATTGCAGAAAATGATGACCGTTATTTGTCGAGTTTTCAATTCATGGTCACCCTAGTCCATTCATGGTGTCCCAGTGATCGATACACGTTATAGCACTATCTAGAGATAAGATTAGACCTATGGACGTTTTTTATGAGGTTCTAATGGTATGCCGGTCTCCTCACGATGTTTTCCTTCACCGTTTAAAAACTGGCGCTGCGGAGTTTTTAATTAAAAAAATAATTGTAATTAGTTAAATTACGACTGAAAGCAATTGATCGATTATAGATTCTCATAGCCGCCATATTGGATTTTTTTACATTTTGTATAATTTATACTATTATTTTGATCCAGACAAATACATCGACACTCGCTTTGGCTACACTAACATCCAAAGATAATTTTCTGCGATGCATTCGACTGTCAACTTGTCGATTTAGTTTTAATATTTTTCTCGTGTTATTTTGAGTTTTAATTGTGTATTTTAGTGGTTATTTTTCCAACAAAGCCCGAGTTCTTGACGAGAGTGTAAGATAAGTAAATTAAAGTGAATAGTTCCTTTCTAAATCTATTGAAGGAAATCCCGAGAATTTTGAACAAAACAGCCACATCATTTGCATAAAATTGACTTGACAATTTGACTATGACTTTGTGACATTGACAATACTAATTTAAACACTTGACATTAGCCAAATTGATCTCAAAAGAGACAGATGCCATAAAAAAAAAGAAGAAAAATGCAGTCTATTGCTCATGCCAGCAGCTATCCCAATTTGAACCTTGAAAACACTATGACACATGTATCCTAATTGCATCAGCTAGCCGTGCAACGTCACGTGACGAGACATCCGACCACACCACCTTTTCTAGCCAATAGGAGAGCTGCATGACGCAACCTATATAGGTACTTGCAGGACCCTGTTACTCCATACTCAAAGTACCATAATATTACCATTACATGCGGCTGCAAAGAAGGAAGTGTTTGGGTGTATTAGAAAGAAAAAAAAAATAACGCAAAATTACTCAATAAACTAAATATAATACGAGAAAAAATATGAAAATTAGAGCAAAATTTTGAGCCGTTCACGCGTGATGCCGTGACCAAGGGAAATAGGGATTCATTTTTATAAGTATTATAGAAGATTATTCAATAAAACCACAGGGATCCTTTGCATAGTCTTACATACTAGGTGAGTCTAGGTGCTAATTTAATTCCAGTCCTATCCCCATTTTGAGAACTGACAAGAAACTCGCTGGGTCTAGCGCTTTGTAAGATCCTGTGCCGAGTTGGAGCTGATTCGTTCTAAGCTTTATTGTCATCTAAGTTCTAAATATTGAAGTCAGTTTATAAACAAAAGAGACATCGTTCACAAAAAGAAATATCAGCAGGTCGTGATTCCAAAAATATATTAAAAAACTAGCTGTCCCGGCAAACTTCGTACCGCCTTCTACATTGCTTAGACAACAATGAGTGATTATAATTTAATATGAACTTTGTTAAATAGTAATAAAGTTCAAATTGACTCTACATTTTATTTAGAAAACGTTTGTATGGGAAATAGAAAAAGGCTATTTTTGGGGTTTTCCCGGCAGTAATTTGATTTTTTCTTATCTTTTAAACCTTCCCTAGACCTCCACGAACATTTCAAGACCAAGATAAGATAAATCCGTTTAGCCGTTCTCGAGTTTTAGCGAGACTAACGAACAGCAATTCATCTATATCTATATAAGAGCTTAACCTGACTGACTGACTGACTGACTGACTGACTGATTTATCATCGCCCAGCCGAAACCGCTGAAGCTAGAAAGCTGAAATTTGAAAGGTGGGTTCCTTTTATAATAAAACTACCCACTAAGACGGGATTTTTCGAAATTCCACCTCTAAGGGAGTGAAAAAGGGTGAAAACGTTAGTATGAAACTTTTTAACGCGTGGAGCGATTTTCATGAAACTTTGTTTGTGCACTGTAAATGCAAAATGAATGGACACGTGTTTCAGGATTTTTCAATATAACCATAAAAAAGGGGTCAAATGTGGGGTCAATCTTTGTATGGGAACTTTTTAACGGGTGGTGCGATTGGCCTGAAACTTTGTTTGTATACTGTAAATGCAAAATGAATGAACACGTGTTTCAGGATTTTTCAATATAACCATAAAAAAAGGGTCAAATTAGGGGTCAATGTTTGTATGTGAACTTTTTAACGGGTGGTGCGATTGGTCTGAAACTTTGTTTATGTACTGTAAATACAAAATGAACGGACACGTGTTTTAGGATATTTCAATATAACCTTCAAAAAGGGGTCAAATGTGGGGTCAATGTTTGTATGGGATCTTTTTAACCTGGTGCGATTGGTCGGAAACTTTGTTTCATGTTTCAGGATTTTTCAATAAAACCTTAAAAAAGAGGGTCAAATGGGGGGGGTCAATGTTTGTATGGGAACTTTTCAACGGGTGGTGCGATTGGTCTGAAACTTAATTTCGTGTTAAAGGATTTTTCAATATAACTCTAAAAAGAGGGTCAATGTTTGTATGGGATTTTTTTTGACGGGTGGTGCGATTGGTCTGAAACTTAATTTCGTGTTTCAGGATTTTTCAATATAACTCTAAAAAAGGGGTCAATGTTTGTATGGGATTTTTTTTGACGGGTGGTGCGATTGGTCTGAAACTTTGTGTACTGTAAATACAAAATGAATGAACAAGTGTTTCAGGATTTTTCAATATGACCTTCAAAAAGGGGTCAAATGTGGGGTCAATGTTTTTATGGGTAATTACTTTTTAAAGGGTGGTGTGATTGGTCTTAGTTTTGGTTTGGATACTTTAAATGCAAAATAAATGGAAACGTATTCCTGGATATTTCAAAATAGGCCTCTAAAATGGGTAAAATTGGGTGTCAAAGTTATTTATGGGATTTTTTTATTAGTGTAATTTGTTTGAAACTCAGTTTAGATACCTACTTTAAGTGAACGAAGTCGCGGGCGGGACAGCTAGTTTTTATATATACAGAATAGACAAACTAACACGCTCACGACTGTAATCCCCAGACTCGGTAGATATCTCCTCAGATCTTTTGAACGGTGAAATAAAACATCGTGAGGAAACCGGCATACCCTAGAACTAAAAATTCGAAGGTGTGTCAGAGGTTAGTATTCCTATAAGAAGCGATGAGCTTGCAACCTGTCACGTACGGAATAGGTACCTACTAGCTACTGTGCAAAATGTGGGCATGTTTCAAATATCATATTTGGATGTGTGACTTTTTAGATATCCTCAAAGGTCGAAGTAACTAGAGATCTGAGGAGATATCTACCGAGCCTGGGGATTACAGTCGTGATTTTTTTAAATCGATAACCTCCATTTTCGAAGTCGGTTTAAATTATTAGCCTGCGTAATTCTTTAGATATTATAATTTGTACAATCTATGCTAGGTATCTAGAAAGTAAACAAAAAATAAAAATATTATTTTAATTTGACACCTGTTTAATCATACTTTGGCTTTGTTCGTACAACTGTTAGTACATAATGTAACTCTTCTTCTTCTTACTTTCTTCTTCACTAGTTATTTTCAAACAGTGTGGTGAAAGGCAATTGCGCCTTAAGAGTTTCCTTTCGTCCACTTGACACATGTCTTCAAACTTAATAGGTTTCACGACATTCCAGTTTCCTCACGATGTTTTATTTCACCGTTCGAGAGTAGGTACTGGCATTGCGAATATATTTTTTTCGAATAGAAAAACGTATTGGTACACGACCAGGTTTGAACCCACGACTTCCGGATCGTGAGGCAGGGGTGCTACCACTACACCACCAGCGCTCACAGCAACCATGTCATAAATTATGATAAGAGCCTTTGAGGGGCACTTATTCCTTCCACCACACTGGTCCGAAAGAAGAAGAAGAAGAAGATAATGAGGTACTTATTATCAATAAATAACTTTAGAGCGCGGGTTCAGTTACGCGGCGTATGGTGACCTATATTAAACGTAATTTTTCTATTTCAGAACACGGGCTATTTCTATTCTAAATTTCATTCAAATCCATCCAGCCGTGGTTGAGTCACACATAAACGTCACAAATTTTTGTACAACCTAGATTTATTTGTTCTTATGTAAGTATCTCAATGTATTTGTAAATAAACCTATAAACCAGTAATTACAATAAACCTGTATTTAAAAAAAAAAAAATATATGATCACGACTGTAATCCCCAGGCACGGCTTTAACCCTATTTTGAATATAAGTATGATACCTTTTGACCTAATAAAAAAAACGTACCTACTATGTAAAATAAAGATAAATAACACTTAAGTACCTACCTACTTACCTTTTTCCACTGAATAAATTTTCAGAATGTGTCTCATCCCTTTTGAAAAAGTCTGTATCGATAACTTCAGTTTAATTCATCGACAAAATTTCCGCTCTATCCACAAACTTAAAAAAATAAGGGCAAGTCTTTAAAACAACACCGCTCACTTTTTAAAACTCAGTATTAATGTCACTTAATCTGTCATAGACTCACAAACTTTTTTATAAATTTTAAAATTCGAATATTAACTTTTTAAAACACAATTTGAAGTTCGAATACTTTTTAAACGTCAAATTCTCGGCGTTTCTCAAAATGGTTAGAGAAAAGGTAATGGTAAGAGCGTGGTATGTTATACATACATCGCACTCGCGTAGTACAACAGTTACTGCAGGTACTATTAGGGCGTAACATTTCTTTTATACCTACGCCAAGTAGCCGTGACTCATGACGAGGCAGAGATTCTCAATGTTTTTATCTAATACATCTCGCCATCTTTGTAGTATAGATTTTGAGCAACTGTTTGATTGTAACGTTCGAATTAATTTGAACTAAAACTTCATTTTTATGCATTTTTCTACAAATAATTCATTTGACTATCAGCTATTTATGATAATTAATTAGTATTTTTTTTTAATGTGTTTATTTTTTGTAGAACTTGTTTTTATTCTTTTATTTTTAAAGCATTTTTTCAAATGAGTTAAAAAGTCGTCAATTAAAGAGTCCTCAGTTCTTGCGAATTAGTATGGTAAAAGGTTTAAAGTGCGTCTCAGAGATTGCTTACGTACAGAAAATAAATTTATTTTAAACTAGCTTCTGCACGCGGCGTCGCCCGCGAAGTACCTACATAAAATATAGCCTATGTTCATCCTGAAAGTTCATTCTACACATTGGTGAAAGAATTTTTCAAATCGGTTCAGTAGTTTCGGAGCCTATTCATTTCAAACAAACAAACAAACAAACAATCAAAGTTTTCCTCTTTATAATATTAGTATAGATAAATGATTTATAACAATATAACAGTAATAAGAAAGCCTGGTATGGGCATGCTATGAGAAGAGATGAATGTCAGTGACGAGGAGAGTGTTAGGTATGAATGTGGATGGATACAAGGGTAGAGGTAGGACGAAGAAAAGGTGACAAGGGTAAGAAAGGAGTACTGAGATGACGAATGATAGAGGGAAATGGAAGATCACTGCTGTGCCGACAACACATAACGTGGGAAAGGGACAGGAAGATGTTGATGTATAGCAATAGAATCTCCCATTCCATTTTGTAGCTTTACGGTAGGCTTTAAGTGGGTTAGTTAGTTTATAATGGTGTTGGTAATTTAATTACTCGTAGTTTAGTAAGTTAGGATTTTTATGTTAATACTTACTACTTTCAGCTGCAAAAAATGAATATCTTTATCTTTACCTTTATCATTCCCAAGGTATTTAGGTATTTTTAAAGAGTTGATGGCACTGTTCCTGACAATTTGCAATTACTACGGCACGGCTAATCACAATTATCCAGTTTAAGGTGAACCCTTGAAGTTCACTGCCAAGGTCCAGACACGCCTCATTACGGGCTTTACAACGTACGATACGATATGATAAGGTACCGAGAACACCGACCCAGCAGTTTACGTTCTACGTCGAGTTTAGCGTTTCGCGTTCACAATCCTACTTAAAAAAAACATGATCACGACTGTAATCCCCAGGCTCGGTAGCTCAGATTTCTAGTTACTTAAACCTTTGAGGATGTCTTAAGAGGGTAGTCAGAGGCACGTCCGAATTATGATAGTTGGCACATGACCACGTTTTGCACAGTGATTAGTGTTCCGTACGTGACAGGTTGCAATCCCATCGCCGCTTATAGGAATACTAACAAGATACACACCTTTGAATACCTACTTGGTTCTAAGGTATGACGGTTTCCTCACGATGTTTTCTTTCACCGTTTTAGGGCAGTGGTATTGCGCACATACATTTTTCTAATGGAAAAATTCATTGGTGCACGAACAGGTTTGAACCCACGACCTACAGATCGTTAGGCAGAGGTGCTACCACTACACCACCAGTGCTCTTAATTTAATTTTTATTGAAATTGTAACATAAATTTAAATCAGTTGCAGGAGTATGATATCTGAGGAAATTTTACACAGACTTGGTATACAGCCATGAGTTTTTTTTTTAAAAACACTATGCTATAAATTGATGTTAGATTCAAATCGTGCGATGTAAAGGCGCTTCTGGACGTCGTTACGCCATCGGATGCCGACATTTTATGCCCATTGAGATCGGCATTCGGATTTCGGACATTATAATGGTGATATAATTCCTTTCCTCTTCCTTTCACGTGTATTGGCTACACATGATAATATTTTTGTTTATTTTTTATTAATCTATATCTATATAAGAGCTTAACCTGACTGACTGACTGACTGACTGACTGACTGACTGACTGATTGATCATCGCCGAGCCGAAACCGCTGAAGGTAGAAAGCTGAAATTTGGAAGGTGGCTTCCTTTTATAACAAAACCACCCACTAAGGCGGGATTTTTGGAAGTTCCACCTCTAAAGGGGTGAAAAAGGGTGAAAACGTTAGTATGAAACTTTTTAACGCGAGGAGCGATTTTAATGAAACTTTGTTTGTGCACTGTAAATGCAAAATGAATTGACACGTATTTCAGGATTTTTCATTATAACCATCAAAAAGGGGTCAAATGTGGGGTCAATATTTGTATGGGAACTTTTTAACGGGTGGTGCGATTGGCTTGAAACTTTGTTTGTGTACTGTAAATGCAAAATAAATGGACACATGTTTCAGGATTTTTCAAAATAATCTTCAAAAAGGGGTCAAATGTGGGGTCAATGTTTGTATGGGAACTTTTTAACGGGTGGTGCGATTGTTTTGAAACTTTGTTTGTGTACTGTAAATGCAAAATTAATAGACACGTATTTCAGGATTTTTCAATATAACCTTCAAAAAAGGGTCAAATGGGGGGTCAATGTTTGTACGGGAACTTTTTAACGGGTGGTGCGATTGGTCTGAAACTTTGTTTCGCGTTTCAGGATTTTTCAATATAACTTTAAAAAAAGGGTCAAATGGGAGGTCAATGTTTCTATGGGAACTTTTTAACGGGTGGTGCGATTGGTCTGAAACTTTGTTTGTGTACTGTAAATGCAAAACGAATGGACACGTGTTTCAGGATTTTTCAATAACCTTCAAAAAGGGGTAAAATGGGGTGTCAATGTTAGTTTGGGATTTTTATGAGTTTTGTGATGTGTTGGAAACTCAGTTTAGATACTTTAAGTGAACGAAGTCGCGGGCGGGACAGCTAGTACCTATATAAGAGCTTAACCTGACTGACTGACTGACTGACTGACTGACTGACTGATTTATCATCGCCCAGCCGAAACCGCTGAAGCTAGAAAGCTGAAATTTGGAAGGTGGTTTCCTTTTATAACAAAACCACCCACTAAGACGGGATTTTTGGAAATTCCACCTCTAAGGGGGTGAAAAAGGGTGAAAACGTTAGTATGAAACTTTTTAACGCGTGGAGTGATTTTCATGAAACTTTGTTTGTGCACTGTAAATGCAAAATGAATGGATACGTGTTTAAGGATTTTTCAATATAACCAACAAAAAGGGGTCAAATGTGGGGTCAATTTTTGTATGGGAACTTTTTAACGGGTGGTGCGATTGGCCTGAAACTTTGTTTGTGTACTGTAAATGTAAAATAAATGAACACGTGTTTCAGGATTTTTCAATATAACCTTCTAAAAGGGGTCAAAGGGGGGTCAATGTTAGTATGGAATTTTTCTAACGGGTGGTGCGATTGGTCTGAAACTTTGCTTGTGTACTGTAAATGCAAAATGAATGGACACGTGTTTCAGGATTTTTCAAAATAACCTTCAAAAAGGGGTCAAATGTGGGGTCAATGTTTGTATATGAACTTTTTAACGGGTGGTGCGAATGGTCTGAAACTTTGTTTGTGTACTGTAAATATAAAATGAACGGACCCGTGTTTCAGGATATTTCGATATAACCTTGAAAAAGGGGTCATATGTGGGGTCAATGTTTGTATGGGATCTTTTTAACCTGGTGCGATTGGTCTGAAACTTTGTTTCGTGTTTCAGGATTTTTCAATAAAACCTTTAAAAAAAGGGGTCAAATGGGGGGGTCAATGTTTGTATGGGAACTTTTCAACGGGTGGTGCGATTGGTCTGAAACTTAATTTCGTGTTTTAGGATTTTTCAATAAAACTTTAAAAATGGGGGTCAATGTTTATATGAAAATTTTTACCGCGTGGTGCGATTGGCCTTAAATTTTGTTTCCTGTTCCAGAATTTTTCAATATAACTTTAAAAAAGGGGTCAATGTTTGTATGGGATTTTTTTAACGGGTGGTGCGATTAGTCTGAAACTTTGTGTACTTACTGTAAATACAAAATAAATGGACACGTGTTTCAGGATTTTTCAATGAAACTTTCAAAAAGGGATCAAATGTGGGGTCAATGTTCTTATGAGTACTTTTTAGAGGGTGGTGCGATTGGTCTTAATTTTGGTTTGGATACTTTAAATGCAAAATAAATGGAAACGTATTCCTGGATATTTCAAAATAGCCCTCTAAAAAGGGTAAAATTGGGAAAATTTGACTTTTCTCTCGGCGCTCGGTGGAGCAACACCAGTGCGGAGCGAGTCAACGGTCCTGTGGATGCTTCGTGGAAAAGCGAAACACGTGTCGAGTTTCTATTTGGTGTTGGGATTATTAATATTAATAATATTTCTATAAGGCATTTTGTGGGGCTCATTAATATTAATAAGCTTAATTAATAACCTCATTAGATAATAGTTTTAGCGGGAAAATACTAGACATTTCCGTCCTTTTCAGTATTTGTAATGGATTTCCGCAAAGTCACGCCTGAATCAATCATTTATCTTGGGTGTCAAAGTTATTATGAGATTTTTTTATTAGTGTGATTTGTTTGAAACTCAGTTTAGTTAGATACCTACTTTAAGTGAACGAAGTCGCGGGCGGGACAGCTAGTTTCATAATAATCCTACTAATATTTTATAAACGCGAAAGTTTGTAAGAATGTATGGATGAATGTTTGTTACTCTTTCACGAAAAAACTAACGAATGGATTTTGATGAAATATGGCACAGAGATAGATTATAGTCTGCAATAAAACATAATATGCTACTTTTTACCCCGAAAAATTTTAAGGTTCCCGTGGAATAGATTTATTTTTGTTTTTCAAGGTAACACGCGGGCGAAGCCGTGGGCGGAAGCTAGTAATATTATATTTTCATTAACATTTCAAAGAAGGCCATTTACCGTAAACGTATGGAAAATCGCTTATTAGGAATTATTTTCTTAGTGTATCTATCTCTAAACATTAAAAAAGGATTTTTAACACCTAATTTCAGCTTTCTAGAAATCATTGTTTATGTTGTATGTAATAACATTATAAATGTATTAATTTAAATAAAATATTATACGTAATGATATTCAAGTGTGAACGTCACATTATCTTCTGTTCATTAGTTCAAAAGTATCTTTTAGACTGATGACGTACATGTAAGGTATAAGTATGTTTGAAAAAAACTTAACAAATCTTGATGAGTATAAAAAACTAACTTGTTAAATAGGTAAGTACTTGGAGGTTTTCATGCTTTGTGGCCTTCCTCAATAGTATGATTCACATTATTTCATTTAATATTCTGTTCGCGACTTTGCTTGAAATACATAAGGTATCTACTTGAAGTATATAAAGTATAGGTACCTAATCTTTTTTCCCACCAAAGACAATCCTTCTGTTCATCAGACATCTTGGCGTCGCTGCTTTTAAAACCAGAAACAAAAATCCACACAAAAAACAATTTTACTAGCGTGAAGTTTTGTGTATCTTTATCTATACTTCTATACTAATAGTATAAAGAGAAAAGTTTTGCATTTTTGTATTTTTGTTTGTAACGAATAAACTCAAAATCTACGGGTCCGATTTCAAAAATTTTTTCACCGTTAGAATGCTACGTTATCCCTGAGTAACATAGGCTATATTTTATGTAGGTATCTCGCGAGCAAAGCCGCGAGAGGAAGCAAGTCTTAAATAAACCCCATAATATATAAAAATGAATCCCTATTTCCCTTGGTCACGGCATCACGCGTGAACGACTGGACCGATTTCGCTAATTCTTTTTTTATTGTGTTTGTTATTTTAAGGAAAAGGTTTTAAGACAGGACAACGTCTGTCGGCTCAGCTAGTAATTAATAAACTAAAACTTCAAACAGACATTGCTACTGGGACAGTTATGTTGTCAGTATTTTGAATACACAATAGCGATACTGTGATAGTTATGTTAAACTTTAACATTATCGTTTTCGTGTTTATTTATTTTGTATTTAAATATAAAAGTGTAGCTATTTAACCATACGTTCATAATTGCGTGACAGTCAAAACCTAGCTATAACTAGTATTAATTGCAAGAAATCAAAAAACCTGACTGAACAGAACTGGAAATAGATTTTTATAGTCACCATATTAGATTTTTTAGTAATTTGTATAACCTTTATCACACTTGTGATTCAAACAAATTCAACAACGCCTCATTTGTCAAAATCCGTCGTCATTTGAGAGCCAAAGAAACTCGCATACATACAGAAATACATACATACAATCCCAAGCATTTTTCCCTTCTTCTTCGCTTCGCAGTCTGGTAAAAATAGCCGTGACTAAACCGTAGGTCACACACAAAGGTTGAGAACCACTTGGTCAAAATTAAAATTAATCTCAACTTCGCATTGGTACAAACTTTTTGCTCCAAAAACTGACATCTTAAATCATCGAAAATTTGACAGGTGTGTCATTAAAGTAATAAAAATCTGCAATGTCCATTTAATGTTATTTACGAGTTTTATCTTCAATGAAACATACACTTTATTTGTTTGTTATAAAATTGTTTTTCGGAAGTTTGAATTTGTGATAGAATAATTTATGACTCAATTTTCAGTAATGGCGATTAGAATAATTTACTTTTTGGATATTGATAATTTACAAGCGGATTCAATTTCAAATTTTTATTTTAGGGCTTTATGACACCTTTAATTGTATATTATAATTAACAAATATAAAATAAAATAAAAAAATATAAAAATATTTTATCGATAATTCAAATTGAAATATGAAAATAATACTATATTATCTGGGCAGTGGTTACTAGATTCATGGGTCAACTCAGCCCGCACCCCACTCAGCCCGCGGGCCGAAAAGTCGACTAAGAATTTTTTAAATTATAATAAGTAAAAAGTACCAACCTACTTAACTTTCCAAAATTGTTTATGTAGAATACACGCGAATTACAAAGTTTTTATATAATTATTATCAATACTAATTGTATAATAAAATAAAAAATAATTATGTACAACTTTACAATATCTTAGTAAATACGAAATAAAATAATAATACGAAAAATTATAAAAATATCTTTAACCTTTTAAAACCATCGACAAAATCTATTAAAAACATTAATACCACCCCAACACTAGTTCATAAAACCGCTGTTGCCTAGCAATTATCTAAATTGTTATCTCGCTCGTAAATAATTTTGGAAATAATTATAGAACAGTCGGCCTTAGCAACAGTTTCGGAATGCTGAGGTTTTGAGAAAGGCTTTTGAAGCTTTTGTATTACAGCTTTAGTGAGCACTGGTGTAAATTTCTAGTTATCCTTGCCTATCTTATTTAAATAAAACTATAATTTATATTAAAAATTGGGGACGTTTTAGAGAAAGGCCAGGTCCAGAGTACCTACCCTAAACCGACGCGCATGTATGAAGAGTGTAATGAGAGTGAATGAAGCAAGAGGTAGGTAGTAAGGGTATGTCAGGGGGTCTACTCCGCAAAACGACAACGATACTATCGGAGTCGAATGTTCGTCGAATTCAGTCGAATTAACAGTTGTTTCGTTGTCAAATTGGAAATTGGTTTACGAGATCGATTATCAAAAGTAATGTCGGTCGTTCCATTGTTCAAATAATAGCATAAACAATGTTACTAAGAGTAAGTTTTGCACGATTATTGTGCCGATATATCGTTGATCGTTTTTCGGAGTAGACGCCCTGGATCGTAGCAAGTGGAGATCCGTGGTCTCTGCCTTTGCCTACCCCGTCGGGAAACAGGCGTGATTTTATGTATGTATGTATGCATAAAACTAGCTTCCGCCTAAGACTTCACCCACGTGGCACCTTGAAAAACAAAAACAAAACTATCCCGCGGGAACCATACATTTTCCGGGATAAAAAGTAGCCTATGTGCTATTCCAGACTATAATCTATATCTGTGCTAAATTTAATTCAGATCCGTTCAGCCGTTTCAGCGTGAAAGAGTAACAAACATGGATGTTGTTACACATACACACATTCTTACAAACTTTCGCATTTGTAATATTAGCAGGATTTAACGTTGCACTAAAATTATTTGAACGGAAAAACTCATTGGTGCACGACCAGGTTTGAACACACGATCTTCGAATCGTGAGTCGGGGGCTCTACCACTACACCACCAGTGCTCTGTTTTTAATTTCACAACTAACTTATAAAAATCGATATTTCACACAACACTACGCGATAGTAATTACATAAATTAAATTCAAATAATACGCAAAGTCACTGTCAAGAAAGCTGGTAGAATGTATGACTCATTGACAGCTTGAAGAAAGAAGTAAAAAAAACATGGCCGCCGCAAAAAGAGCGCGAAAAAACTTAGCAGGTGTGCTTCGAAGGACAGACGACGAAAGTAAAGTGGAGAGGATAATGGGGATCAGTAGTTATTTTTTAAAACACTACCCTACCCCTAGTAATGTATAAGTACTAATAATTATAAAGCTGAAGAGTTTGTATGTTTGTTAAACGCGCTAATCTCAGGAACTACCGATTCGAATTGAAATATTATTGTTGTTTTGTATAGTCCATTTATCGAGAAAGGCTAAGGCTATATAATATCACGCTACGACCAATAGGAGCGGAGCATCAATCAAAAATGTTGCAAAAACGGGAAAAACTACTTACATTACCAAAAACGCCTGCGCGTTTTTGGTAATGGCGCAATTTAAGCGAGAGTCAGCTACTCCGTAATATAGATTGAAATTTATATTTGTAAGTAGCAATGGGCTTAGAGTTTGTTATTTGTAAGCGTCAAGTGACAAGAGTTTGAAATTTTCTGTCTGCTTCTGTTGGCTTGAACTTAGTCACGTATTACTAATCACCGTGAGAAACTTTATTATAACTTTTTATTCGTTTTATCATGTTGTATCTACCTACATAAATATTATGCAAATGTATATCTATTGCTATTCCAGATCACAAACTTTTGGTTCTGAAATCCATGAAAATCAATCCAGCCAGTGCATCATTATTGAACCAGTGACAAAATATCCAAAAATTGGCACAAACTTTTTTTTTAATTTAAAAAGTAATACAGAACCATTACACCAAACAAAATACTTCCTTACCCACTTATTAAAAAAAAATACAAAAAAAAACTTCGAAGATAGCATTTCTCAATGGCCAGAGCTCGGCAAAAAAAACGTAAAAAAGCAAAAACCAAAAGATGTGATAATGACGTAAGCTCGGTTTCGTGGAACTGTGTAGACGCGGCCTTACTATATTGAACCTTTTTACATTGACTGTTTGTACGTTGAAAGTCAGCCTCACAGTTCAGTTGGTAGTAGCTCTGCCTTCTGCGCTGCAGGTTGTGGGTTCGATCCCCCAGGACTGACATTTGTGTGATGAACGCAGTTGTTTGTTCTGTGTCTGGGTGTTATTATTCATTCTGTTATGTATTTACAAAAAAAATTATAATCAGTATTATAAGTAATATCAGCTATTTGGTACCCATACTAAAAGCTTTGCTTAATTTGGGGCTGGAGGATGTTACTACAGTAGTAATAGTACGTCCACGGACCTGCTAGGTTCTCCTAGTGGGCGGGGAAGTGAACCCCGACGTGGCGCGTCCCCAGGTGGCGGATAGGGGAACGGCTCCCAGAAATGGGAGTTACCGGTATACCGGCGCGGACCAAATCACACAGGGCCCCTCTGCTTGTCTTTATGAAGGTAGCATAGAGCACGGCAGATGGGGCAGGAGGAGATGAGAGTCTCAGTGGACTTTCGAGTCAGTGGATGGCTGGCCTGCAAGGCCGGCGGCGCGGCGGGGAGGGTCAACTCAGCCACCTCGTCGGGCAAACACCAAGGTGCTCCTAGATCTGTTGGCTTTTCGTAGTCCTGCTTGATTTCCTGCGAGTCGGCTGTATGGGTCAGCTTTCTTGCGGAACTTCGGGTGGGGCGGCGTCTTGCTGGCGGATTTGGGGGCATTAGGAGGAGGGCCCATTTTGGGCATCAAGCTTTGTTACGCGCTTGCGCGGATGAAGCAGAGTTGGGCCTGGCGTGCGCTTACCCCGCCGTCGGGCAGGCAGTAGGAGACTAGTCTCCTCTGCCACCAGCTCGAAATCTTACGATTTCGAAAGACCTGCAACGGTTGCGGTCATGACTGCATGTCTCGTAATCGGAGCGGGACCGATGGCCTTGGCTGCGAGGAGTAAACCTCTATAAAAATCCCGTAAGGGGGTCTTGGGCGGTGGGTGCGGGGGCGCCTGCTGTCCTGTGAGAGACTCTCCGAGGAGTTAGGAGGGGTTCGCCCCTCTGTGGAGGTCCGCCTATTCCATCGGGCGGTATGTGGGCTATAGGCAAGGTCACGCGGACTGTTGAGTCACCGCCAGCCTTGCCTTTGCCTAACAGTGGTGGAAACAGTGAGGTTTTTAGTGGGTACACTCGAAAGGGGAGTCCCACATACCTTGCCTTTGCCCCCCGGCAAGGCGGGGATGCGTAACGCATTTTCCTCACTTAAAAAAAAAAAAAAAAAAAAAAGTAGTAATAGTACGTTACTATGGCATCTGTCAAAATTGTTACTCATGGTACCAAATTCTAAGCAAATGAATGAAGCGCAAACTACAGTCGCTGTAGTACGCTGTGACGTAGGATAGTTAGCTACGTGACGTTTTAGTACCCAACTATCCGCTAGAGACGCTGTACAAGTTTTCATACATTTTTTTAACTACAGTCGCTAGCGAGTGTAGATTGTGAAAACTCATGGTAGACCTACGGGATACTGTCGTGATATGTGGCGGTAATGAGCGCAATTTTTCAATACCAGTAGATACAGGTGAAGCCAGGTCCAACAACTAGTCGCCACCTTGGTCTTGACCTCACTTTTTGCTTATTATTTAACACTCACTCTGCAAAAAGTGGGTAGCATGAAATAAAGACGCAAATGTTTTTTATTTATTTTCTTTGACCGTGAATTCAAGGCTTTATATAACCGTGATGTCACCGATTTATAATAAGATCGTAACATTGTACTGACTTATGATTACTACTAGCTTCCGCCCGCGGCTTCGCCCAGACTATAATCTATCATTGTGCCAAATTTCATCCAGATTCGTTCAGCCGTTTCAGCGTGAAAGAGTAACAAACATACATCCATACATAATAAAAACTTTCACGTTTATATAATAGCTTCCGCCCGCGGCTTCGCCCGCGTGGTACCTTGAAAAACAAAAACGAATCTATCCTATGGGAACCGTACATTTTCCGGGATTCAAAGTAAGGTAATGTGCTTTTCCAGACTACAACCTATCGCTGTGTCAAATTACATTCAGATCCGTTCAGCTTTTCAAGCGTGAAAGAGTAACAAACATCCATTCATCCATACATACAAACATTCACGTTTATAATATTAGTATAATGCCTTGTTTAGACAGCTCGAGTATTGCTTTCTTATTTGCGTAGGTACGACGCAAAATGTATCAAAATATTAATAAAGTCTAAGTAATATGGCGACTGTACGAAAATATCCTACTAATAATAGATAGAATCGCGAAAGTTTGCAAGAATATAATATTAATGTATGGATGTACATATGTTTGTTACTCTTTCACGCTGAAACGGTTGAGCGGATCTGGATGAAATTTGGTACAGATATAGATTATAGTCTGGAATAGCACATAGGCTACTTTTTATCCCGGAAAAATGAATGGTTCCTGTGGGATATGTGTTTTTGTTTTTCAAGGTATAAAGCGGGCGAAGCCGCGGGCGGAAGCTAGTATTATTTAAATTTTTGTTAAACTTACGCGATCTGTACACATTATTATTAGTAACGGGTATTCATCGCGTTTTATTTACCTATTTTTACCAACGTTTCGACAAGTTTACACACCAGTGTCATCCCGTGACCACGACGGTGAACACGTCACGAGACGGTTTCTATGAAATAAGTGTAAGCTGGGTTCTCTATTTGACGTCGGATCCCTAAAAATATATCAAAACGACCACATGATAATATCGTTTAGAAATGTAATTCCCATACATTTTGTTTAGTTTTCTATTCTCTTTTGTAGAATGTCAACTTCAGAAGTTCTGCCCCTTTAGACAAGCGGCATAAACGTTATAGAATAGAAAACGAATAGAATTCTCAATGTATGGGAATGACACTAGATTACGAAATTAATTTCGTAAGCTAGTGTCATTCCCATACATTGAGAATTTCATTCTATTCTATTCGATTGACGTTTATGCCGCTTGGCTAAAGGGGCTGGTATGTCTTATGACGCAAATTCAAATAGGTAGATGTAAGTAAGATATGCGCGTGACCCACTTACCTACGCTTACAGTATTCAATATCTAACTTTACACAGTTTAATAAACATTTTTTAACACAGTTAATGGGCGATTTAAGACATTTTGGCTTCTTTGTGGGATCCACAAATCGTCACGGTTCGAAATGTCAAAGTTATATTACTTTGAAGAAGTTACATCCTTCTAATATTATAAACGCGAAAGTTTTTAAAAATGTATGGATGTTTGTTTGTTACTCTTTCACGCTGAAATGGCTTAACGGATTTGGATGAAATTTGGCATAGTTATAGATTACTAATATTATAAAGAGGAAAGATTTGATTGTTTGTTTGCATTGAATAGACTCCGAAACTACTGAACCGATTTGAAAAAATCTTTCACCAATGTGTAGAATGAACTTTCAGGATGAACATAGGCTATATATTTTATGTAGGTACTTCGCGGGCGACGCCGTGGGCGGTAGCTAGTAGATTATAGTCTAGAATAGCACATAGGCTACTTTTTATCATAACATTATAAATTAACAAGATCCCAAGCGACATGCTTGATTTATCGATTGGGAAATTCAAAAATGTAATTAAACAAAAACTGTCTCGTAAAGCTTATTATAGAATATCAGAGTACTTAGATGACAAAAAAGCTTGGGACGAATCAGCTCCAACTATGCTAGGTGTCCCTAACAATGTTCACAAGGATCATAATACAAAAAAAGCGCTAGGGCCCAGCGAGTTTCTTGTCAGTTCTCCTCGCACTGGGGATAGGACTGGAATTGGCACCTAGACTCACCTAGTATGTAAGACGATTCAAGATGATCCTTGTGATATTACTGAATAAAGATTATTGGCTATTGACTATTGACTATTGAAAAATAACTTAGTAAGTATGAGTTTTTCACAAATCACAACTTTGACCGTTACGTAAGTACATTGTAATTTATCTATGACGCTACTCAGCTGAAATGTAAATTTACCCAGAGCAATTTTAATTTACTTTAAATTCAGTTATTTCAATAGGCCCGTTACGATGACGTGAGTTTTCTAACGGCCTTGTGGCAACGTTACGACCGTCAACGTGGAACCAAGAATCAAATCAAATTAATTTGTTGCATGAAATACAATTATCGCTTTAGTGTGGTATAATGTCACAATGTATTCTGCCTTATCGGGCATGCAATTAATAAATATTTTTATTTGACTGGCCCCATAGCTCAGTATATCATTGATAGTAGCTGTGCCTTCTGCGCTGTAGGTTGTGGGCAGTGCTGCCAGCCGGGTCTTGTCAAAAGTTACCTAAATCGGGTAAAAAAGTAACCCTTTGGCATGAAAAATCACCTTTTTCCAGTTGTACCTAATTTTCAAAACTGATAAAGATGTTGGTGGCATGAACTTACAGGAATATGAACATTTATGATTTTTTTTTCTATATTTTGTTCAATTTTTAAATACTTTAGTATCTTGGTTACCACTTGTGGGGGTAAAACATCGTGAGGAAACCGGCATGCCCTAGAACCGAAAATTCGAAGGTGTGTGTCATAACTCATAAGCTCCAAAGCACACAAAAAAAAGCGCTAGGGCCCAGCGAGTTTCTTGTCAGTTCTTCTCGCACTGGGGATAGGACTGGAACTGGCACTTAGACTCACCTAGTATGTAAGACGTTTCAAAGTGATCCCTGTGATTCTATTGAAAATAAACATATTTTGTTTTGTTTTTTTGTTTTCTCCATATTCACATACGGGTTTGCTCGATCGAGCTATCATGCCGAGCCTACATTTGATGGGGATTACTTACTGGATGCGAGCCTTCGAGCTGTGAGTTTTGCGGTCCACACGTTAGTATTTACTCGTTTTGGAGTAAAACAATCGAGTAAACATGAAAAAACATGATATTGTGCAAAATGTGGGCATGTACCAAATGTCATGTTTGGACTTGCCTCTGACTACCCTCTTTAGATATCCTCAAAGATCTAAGTAACTAAAGATCTGAGGAGATATCTACCGAGCCTGGGGATTACAGTCGTGATCATATTTTTTTTTTTTTTTACAATCTAGTTATACCGAATGTGAGTACGGAGCTATAGGTTAGTATTTATAAAAAAGGCGATGGATTTATTAGAGCGCTGGTGGTGTAGTAGTAGCACCCCTGCCTCACGATCCGAAGGTCGTGGGCTAAAACCTGGTCATGCACCAATGAGTATTTCTATTCGAAAAAATTATGTGCGCAATGCCAGTGCTCTTAAACGGTGAAGGAAAACATCGAAAGGAAACGGGCATACCCTTGAACTAAAAATTCGAAGGTGTGTGTCATACGTTAGTATTCTTATAAGCGGCGATGGGCTTGCAACCTGTCACGTACGGAATACTAACTACTGTGCAAAATGTGGGCATGTTTGGACGTGGATTACAGTCGTGATCATAATTATAATATTTATTTATTTTATTTATCAAATGGCTTAAACAAGTCATTATCAACTCTATTCACTACCAAATAAGGCTCAACAGCCATGTGCTATGGAAACTATTAACATAGGTACATAAAACAAGCGAGTGTCAATGACAACAGATGTGGGTTCAATTCCCGATGCGTGACAAATGTTTGCGTGATCGAAACATTGATCCTAGAATCTAGACTTAAAGACGACCTAATTACCTTGAGCACTAATTGAGTCGCATATGTACCTATACATGTGTTCTTATGTATGTCGTTACACACATACACATGTATATATGCACACACGTGCTAATTAGTCTTGTACACGTGTTTTATGTAATGAGAAATGAGTCATAGCTTGGAAACTGGTAATTTCATGGTCACTATAAAAGGTAAGTAAGTAAGTAAAAATTTTTGATAGTATTTTAAGAGTGTGATGCTCTTCTGGTGTAGTGGTAGCTTGTCAAAGAACCGTCGTACCGTTTTAATCCGTTCCGCAGCGTCATCATCAAGCCTTACTACAAGCTTTTCGGGCAATATCAAAGTAACTTTGATATTTCGTACCAAGATATACAAAAATTTTATTAAAGTAGTGTTACTTCATGCTCGAAACCTTGGCGTTTTTGAAACATGTTGGTTAGTAGATAATAGGTTGTGGTAAGACCTGTGTAATACATCTCCCCACTCGTAATAATATAATATCATGAAAATAAATGTAGACACGTCAGAAATATTTTAAAACTACAATTTTAATAAATTGTATCAGTGTCGTAATATTTTTTATCTTAATTATTTTTTGTAAACCTAAGTTTATACCATTTTAGTACCTACGTAGGTACATAGAGTATTAAAAACGCAGGTGCCTACTTACGAGTAGATATTATTAATATTCCATACAACGTAACATTGATAAGGTACAGTAAGAAAAAACTGGCCCCCATTACATTTTATTTGGCCCTTAATGAAGAAGTTTGCCCAACCCTGGGTGACTACTGACTACTCCAAAAAGCGACACCGATATAATCGGAACGAAACGTTTGTCGAATTCCGTCGAATTCAGTTATTTCGTTATCAAATTCAAATCATCGTCAAGTCTTCTTGGAGAAAAATTTTATTCCGAGTCGAAACCACCCAGAACTAACCATGTGTGACTGTTATAACTATCCAATAACTTCAGTTAACTTGTCGACACAATAAACACTATTGCATCATTTATATCATTTCAAAAATTGAAATGCATTTAAAGCAATATACCGACCACACATTGCACTGGGCTTGAATTGACAAAGTCATATGTCAATTAAACCAGACTGCATGGCGACAGGAGTAGCTTCATTATGCCCGGAGTCATACAAACGGGCGACATAGATGATCTGCGAACATGTTAGATACCTACATTCTTGTGTCACTAGTTCTTTTGAACCAGTGTGGTGAAAGGATTAAAGAGCACTTCAGAAGCGTTTCAGAAACTCATTGTCTCCGAACTTTGACGTTCTGGGGACCTACTCCGCAAGACGAACATCGATATAATCGGCAAAATAATCGTGCAAAACCTTATCTAAGTTACGTCTTTTAAATACTATTTGAACGATGGAAAGACCGACATTACTTTTGACAATCGATCTCGTGCACCTTTTGTAACACGTGACTACTTATGGACGACACAATATTTCCAATTTCACAACGAAACAACAGTTAGTTCGACTGAATTGGACGAAAATTCGACTTCGATTAAGTCGTTTTCGTTTTGCGGAGTAACCACCCTCATCACCTCAGTAGTGTACTAGCGGTACTTACATACATTTTTCGAATAGAAAAATCCATTTATCAAAACTTTTTTTCACTTTCGCACTTTTGGTTCTAAGTTAGGGTATGCCGGTTTCCTCACGTGTTCCTTCACCGTTTATGAGCACTGGAATTACATACATTTTTCGAATGAAAAAACCGCTATATCGATTTTTTCATATATCGTTTTGCGTTTTTTCATATAACTGATGCCCTTGGTGATAGTGATAGTCGCTAGTTGGTATGATAGCCGTTAGCAACAGAGCCGAGTCCTGCCTCGAGCCATTCTCGAGGGATGTGAGCTAGTTACTTTGAGTTTGTTGCCGAGATGAAATCACGACTATCGATGGTAATTTAATTACGTTGTTTGACTAGTTGACTAGTATTTATTTAAAAAGTAAAGAAACTCTACTGAAAGTAATTGAAAATGACTAATTACACAGCCGCCATATTGGGTTTTTTGACATTATAATTAAGTAATTGAAAATGGCTGAGTATAGCCGCAATATTGCATTTTTTGACATTATATTAAGTAATTGAATATGGCCTAATATAGCCGCCATATTGAAGTTTTTGATATTATGTTAAGTTACTGAATATAGATTAATATAGCCGCCCTATTGGATTTTTTGACAATAAAGTAGGTAATTGAGAATGCCTTAATATAGCCGCCATATTGGATTTTTTGACATTAGCAGATGTCACTCTCGTGATCTAGACTATACGAATCAAAAAACACTCCGAGATCGTCTTCTATTATTATAAAGCTGAAGAGTCTGTTTGTTTGTTAGTTTGAACGCATTAATCTCAAGAACTAGGTACTGGTTCGAATTGAAATAATTATTCCTGTGTTGTATACCTAGTCCATTTATCGAAAGCTATAGGCTGCATAACATCACGTTAAGACCGATAGGAGCGGAGTATCAATAAAAAATGTTGCGAAAACAGGAAGAAAATATAATACTTAAAACGCGCAAAGTTGCGTGAGAGTTAGTTTATAGAAAACTAGCGTAGCGACCCGTCCGAGCTTCGCACGGGTGCAATGCTGATAATAAATACACTAAAATGTGCTTAAATACGACATCACATTTGAAAAACCTCTAAAATTATCAGTGTCCCTCTACTATTATGGATGTATTATACATAAAAACGTTCCTCTTGAATCACTCGTATCTATTAAAAAAAACCGCATCAAAATCCGTTGCATAGTTTTAAAGATTTAAGCATACATAGGGATATAGGGACAGAGAAAGCGACTTTGTTTTTATATGTAGTGAAGATACAAATCTTGTACCTACCGTACTTCGAGGAATGTCTGTCAAACCGGAAGTCAGATGACGTTATTATTAAGTCGTTCAAATGTCAGCACTTCCTATAACTGGGCCACGTGTAGGTAGACTACTGATACTAGATTACATGGCGTGATTCTTGTTGTAACATGTTTATTCAGGAAATCTAGTGATTACATTGAGTGACTTTTTTAGTATTCGCGTATTTCATACATAAATACTGAAAAGGATGGAAATATCTAGTAGGTACTTTCCCGCTAAACTATTATCTAATGAGGTTTTTTTTAATTAACCTATTTTGTCCCACTGCTGGGCAAAGGTCTCCCCTTAATTATTAATTATTATTAATTTCTTAATCTCTCCTACCTAATGCGGTTATAAATTATTATTTCCGTCCTTTTCAGTATTTGTAATAGATTTCCGCAAAGTCACGCTTGAATCAATCATTTGTATTTCATAAGTTAATAGGTATATATTTTACAAAGTTAAAAACTTCACAGGTACGACCCGGTTTCCAAAGCAGAGAGGAGAGGAAACGAGAGGAGATGTGCGGCAAAGCTGGCAGGTTATTTCCACCAAGGATTTGCTCCCGAACAAAATTTGCTTCCGAACAAAAATTGCTCCCGACAAAATTATTATAATTTAAGAATTTGTGTAGAGGAAGCAATTGTCTCATAGAAACAAATAAAAGCAATTCAGGAGCATTTTTTGGGTAGCATTTCAACGTTAAATACGAGAAGCGATTCATCATACTGACGGCAACACTACTTCGATATTGCCCGAAAAACTCATGGTACAGAATTTGTAACGTTTTATTCTGTTTATTTTGATGTCGTTAAGTAAATATCCGGTTAAAAAAAGGTGATCTTACTGGACGCCATTACAGCAACAGGAATCGTGCAATCAGGCCCCTATTCAATAAACATTACAAATTGTAAAATACAATTAATTGTAAGCGGCTACAATTCTACAAGTTTCTGTTTAGTGAAAAAATACGAATTACTGGAGGAAAATTTACAAAATTGTAAAATTTTCTTACAATTCTACATATTTGTAGGTTTTATTAAACAGCACTTGTCATAAAATTCGACAATATTGTCACTTTTTTACAAATTTGTAGACTTGTAATGTTTATTGAATAGGGGCCAGGTCAATCGCTCACAACTAATCAGATCTGGAGTGTAGTGGATACACTGTGATTATCTGGAGAGAAGCAGATCTGTGAGGCAACCAGAGATCGGAGACTGGGTATGTAAAAGTAAACGGTTGGTATACCTACTAATCCCTATCGTACACCTTATTATGGTATGGAATAGTATAAACATATAAAAATGTCTTCAAGGGAAATATCCGCGAAACATGCACGACACTAAATTTCACACATAGATTAGATACCTACTTATTCTTTTGTGGATTGCATTTTGAAAACAAATATTGACTTTATTCTCTCGACGATTACCGTGTTTTACGTGTAATAAGCTTTTGTAAATCTACACTAATATTATAAAGAGGAAAACTTTGATTGTTTGTTTGTTTGTTTGTTTGTTTGTTTGTTTGAAATGAATAGGCTCCGAAACTACTGAACCGATTTGAAAAATTCTTTCACCAATGTGTAGAATGAACTTTCAGGATGAACATAGGCTATATTTTATGTAGGTACTTCGCGGGCAACGCCGCGTGCAGAAGCTAGTTTTTGATATAATTCTTTGGCAAAATTGACAAGCCACGCCTACCAGGGCTTTATTTTTCACTATAATGTTCAAATAATACCTATACAAGTATAGTCATAGGTAAGTATAGTATTCTTATAAGCGGCGATGGGCTTGCAACCTGTCACGTATGGAATACTAATTAGGTAATGTACAAACGGGGCATGTGCCAATCATGTTTTTTTCTTACGATTACAGCATGAAACAATCAGGTTACGATGGTCTCGCTCGCACTTGGCCGCTTTTATTCATTCAGAGTCATATCTTTTTTATTGTTATCTGTTATACTCACCACCGTTATATTTTACGATGTGAAATCTTGCGCACTCCAAAAATAACTTGAACTGGATTATGTTGATGCTTTTATTTCGTGAACTTAACATGAGTTTATTTTTATTTCTCCCAAAAGTTCTCAAACTTCTCGAGCTTTGATTGGTTGACATTTTCCACAAGGAGTTTAACATTTGAATAATATACTTAAGTACCTACTACACCACTACCTAGTACCTACCGTAGTTTTTCCGTTCACTGTTAATAGAAAGTACCTGGTTGACCGAGCTTTGCTCGATTTTTTTTGGTAAATCTTGATTTTTTGAAAATGAAACTTAGCTAGATCGATTTATCACCCCCGAAACCCTCTGCATACTAAATTTCATGAAAATCACTGGAGCCGTTTCCGAGATTCCGATTATATATATATACAGGGTGTCCCAAAAAGTAGTGTCAAGCGAAATTCCAGAGATAGAACACCCCTTGGGGTACCCGAATCACCCCCATGTATGTTCCGCGATTTTCTATAGTTTTCGAGTTATTAATTTTTTTCCGAATTTTTGAAAATTTTCGACTTGAACAACTTAAAACATTCTTACAAAAAAAGTAGAAAACTTTCTTGAGATTTTTTTTTTGCTACTGAATTGTTATGAGTTGTTCTTTTATGCAAAAAATAATCAGCTACGTGACTTTGATGAAAACTATGAAAATGTTGGTGTAAAGTCAACTAATTACATTCGGTGAATTATGACTAAAATTTTCAACTTCAAATTAAAAATCTTAAAAAGTGATTTCATGGTTCCTAAATAAGTCTAAAGAATTCTCCAGACTCTCAGCTTTCATAATCATTAAAAAAAAGTAGTACTTAATAGGCTACTTTTGCTAAAATCGGCCTTCAAAGACGGTGAGGTGGAAAATTCTTAAAATTAGCTACCTGATTAAAAAATAGATTTTGGCCATTTTATCATTCCTAAGCTTAATTAGTTTGTGAACTAACCAAAATGACTGCAGGAAAGTAAGATTTCATTAATATTTGAAGGTTTTATTTTTTTAGTTTAGCATAATTTATGAAATAAAACAACAAATAAAATTTATTAATTTTTTACAAAAAGTTTTCAAAATGTCAACCTTCTAGGTCGATACAAATCCTACATCGTCTTAAAAAGGTTTCCTTAAATCGTATGAAAGCTATTTTAAGTTCCTTAATTTTTTCTTCGGCCTGTCTCAATTTTGTTCTTAATTCGGCCATATTGCTGGTTTCTTTGGCATAAACTAATTCTTTGTAGTCGTTTTTGGTTAGTTATCAAACAAATTAAGCTTAGGAATGATAAAATGGCCAAAATCTATTTTTTAATCAGGTTGCTAATTTTAAGAATTTTCCACCTCACCGTCTTTAAAGGCCGATTTTAGCAAAAGTAGCCTATTAAATACTACTTTTTTTTTAATGATTATGAAAGCTGAGAGTCTGGAGAATTCTTTAGACTTATTTAGGAACCATGAAATCACTTTTTAAGATTTTTAATTTGAAGTTGAAAATTTTAGTCATAATTCACCGAATGTAATTAGTTGACTTTACACCAACATTTTCATAGTTTTCATCAAAGTCACGTAGCTGATTATTTTATGCATAAAAGAACAACTCATAACAATTCAGTAGCAAAAAAAAAATCTCAAGAAAGTTTTCTACTTTTTTTGTAAGAATGTTTTAAGTTGTTCAAGTCGAAAATTTTCAAAAATTCGGAAAAAAATTAATAACTCGAAAACTATAGAAAATCGCGGAACATACATGGGGGTGATTCGGGTACCCCAAGGGGTGTTCTATCTCTGGACTTTCGCTTGACACTACTTTTTGGGACACCCTGTATATACAGTCGTGGTCAACTAATTAGGGACACTCTTTGGTTAAACCGAATTGTGAATTTATTTTTTATTTTCCAACGAGTCTAAACCATATTCCATATCTCTTACATGTAAGTATAATTAGTCATTTATGTGCCCGATTATACAAACAATAACAACTTCTTAAACATTAAACCTCTTTACAGTATAGCTGATAGATTATCGTAGTGCTATTTGTTCAAATAATGCTGGCTGGCCATTTAATTAGGGACACTGAGATATTGCGTTCTATTTTCAAAATTTGAATCTCAATACTTTTTTACTTCTTCTCTTATTGTTTCGTGGTAGTTTTGGCGGCAATCCCGATATTTATTTTAAGTTTTGAAAAATATTTTGAAGAAAAATGGGTAAAAATAAAAGTTGCGATCCAACACTACGAAAAATTATCATGAAGTTTGTTGTCGAGCATGGTTGGCCATACCGAAGGATAGCAGAACATTTAAATTGTTCAAAAACTATGGTATACAATGCAGTGCAACATGTCAGACGCAATAACACAGATTTAAATGTGCCCAGAACAAAAAGATCGAGAAAAACAACTCCGCAAGAAGATAGAATGATAGCCAGGTTAGCTAAGAAAGATCCGTTTCTAGGCTCTATTTTAATTAAACACGAAGTGTTTGGGACAGACGAAAGAGCTGGTGTCTCAGCTAGGACCGTTCGACGACGTCTGGTAGAAGCAGGGTTGTTCGGAAGAGTGGCTCGCAAAGTACCGTTGTTCAAGAAAGAACATAGAAATGCTCGTTTGGCGTTTGCACGTAAATATGGACATTGGACCTACGCCCAATGGCAACATGTATTATTCTCTGACGAGACCAAGGTTAATTTGATTTCTTCAGATGGAAGGCAATACGTACGGCGTCCAGTAAAAGCGGAAATGAATCCAAGATTCACAAAAAAGCAGGTGAAACATGGCGGTGGAAACATTAAAATGTGGGGTTCATTTTCTGGACGTGGAGTGGGACCTGTGAGGAAAGTTCAGGGTAACTTAGACCAACATCAATACAAGGCAATATTGGAGGAAACGATGCTTCCCTATGCTGAGGAGCATCTCCCTATTATATGGACGTTTCAGCATGATAACGACCCAAAACATACCGCCCGTTCAGTCAAGTCGTTTCTTACCAGTCAGTCAGTATCGGTGCTAGATTGGCCAGCAAATAGCCCGGACCTTAACCCAATCGAGCACCTTTGGCACGAAATCAAGAAAAAAGTAGCCACTTATCGTACCACAACTTTAGATGAACTTAATGAAGCTTTTTGTGAGGCATGGGCAAACATTCCTGTCGAAACATGCCAGAAACTGATAATGTCTATGCCACATCGGTGTCAAGCGGTAATTACTAACAAAGGTTTTGCTACTGGGTACTGATTTTACACGTAATAAAATGGAGCTGTTAAAGATATTATAATACTGCAGATTATTAGTTTTGTTTAACTCTATTTTTCATTATAGTTTACTGTCCTTAATTAAATGTCCAGCTACAGAATTATACCTTAAAATTGAATACTGTTCAACCTTTGATATTAAATACTTTTTTCTATTTATTTATTCTTTTATTTACAGCCATTTAAAGCATAATAATCGGACCAAATTATGCAAATAATAGTTACTGAGAAATCAATAGGGTTTTATATTTGTATGTACATAACCGGTTATTGTTCTTCACTATCTTGCATGTCCCTAATTAGTTGACCACGACTACACAAGAATTGCTCGTTTAAAGGTATAAATATGAATATTTATGTTAAATCTGTGTCAGCGTAAATCAATAAAATCAGGTCAAAAAAAGAAATGGCTAGATTTTAAAGAAAACGGAAGAAATTAATTTACATAAGACTAGCCAGTGAGGTCTATAGACTATATTAGCCTGCTCAAATGAGCGAATAATGTAACCAAATGTCCAAAGACCTTATTATATACCATACAAACTCTTTAAGCAAAGAATACCCGACCTACAAAACTCCTTATTCAAATAACTCCTCGTACTTTGATTGGTTGACATTTTCGTCAAGGGTTCTAACATTTGAATCATACTATTTTTTCCGTTCATTGATAATATTGATAATAGACTACTGAATACTTATGTCAAATCTGTGTCAGCGCAAATCGCCACCGTCATAGCGATTAGAATTGGGCCAATTGGAGGTCCAAAGGCGCGATGTTTTGCGTCGAATTCCATCAGGTTCTGCGCATCAAAATATTATTATGCGCATCAAATAGGATATAGATCTAAAACGCTTCTTATATTCTCCTACGCGCCAATGTGTGCGAAACTGCGAAGTTAATTAGTTTGAAGCTATAGATAACACAAAATGTATATAATTAAGTTACCTAGTTTAAACTTATTACTCGACTGCGAAGAAGGAGGGTAATGTGTTTGAGGTGTATAATGTATGTACCTACTTATAGTTCCTTTGGCTGTCGAATTTTCATAAAAGTGGATACAAGTTTTTGGATTCGTCTGAATTACAAAAAATACAGAGGCTATACAAATTAAAAAAAAATCCAATATTGCGGCTAGAAGCCATTTTCAAATGATTTCAGTCTGTTTTTTTTTTTATTTTTGCTTTATTTTTTTTATTTAATATATTTTTCAAATATTTTACTAAAAGTATTTTACGACAGGATTTTCCTCACTGATTTAAAACAGGATCACAAGAGTTATAAGACAAATTTTACCATCTTATTTGATGGGTCTTTGAGGATATCTTAAGAAGGTAGAGAGAGTCAGAGACACGGCCAAAAATGAAATTTGGTACTTGCCCACATTTTGCAATGTAGGTAGTTTTATTCCGTACGTCACATGTTACAAGCCCATCGCCGCTTATGACTCAAAAATCCAAGTACAGAGATCTGAGGAGATATCTACCGAGCCTGGGGATTACAGATCATGTTTGGTTTTTGATGAGATTTCCGAGGGTTTATTTTCATTAGTGTGATCCGCGGATGCCCCTTAAGCTTAAGGGGAAAATCTACAAGACGATCATTAGACCTGTCGTATTGTATGGATCTGAATGTTGGACAACTAAGGCGACGGATGAAAGAAAAGTGCATGCGACGGAGATGCGAATGTTAAGATGGATGTGTGGAGTGACGAGGATGGATAAGATAAGGAATGAGCATATTAGAGGAAGTTTGAAAGTAGCGCCGGTGACAGAAAAGTTGAAGAGTAATAGGTTGGCGTGGTATGGGCATGTTATGCGGCGGGAGGAAAGTCATCTTACAAGAAGGGTGATGGATTTGAATGTGGATGGATATAAGAGTAGAGGTAGATCTAAAAAAAGATGGATGGACTATGTGAAAGACGACATGTGTAGGAAGGGAGTGAGTACTGAGATGACGGATGATAGGGGAGAGTGGAGGAAGAGAACCTGTTGTGCCGACCCCACCTAGTGGGATAAGGGTAGGAAGATGATGAGGATGATGATTTTGAGGGTGACTGTACCAATTGTCATCTCGGGCCGTTAGCCTGGTCTATCTGATGGACTACGTGATGTGTCAGTCATTGAGATGACGCATCAGACCTCGATGTTACATAGTTGCAAACGGCCTTCTGTCCCCCTATTCACTAAGAAGCGGTGCGAGCCTGTAGTAGCCAAAGATTTAAATCGTATATATGCCCGTACGGTACTAAGACTTTAAGTTGCCACACGAAATGAGATAGCTCGCTCATTTGGCACACCAAATATTTTCAATTTCAGGGTACAAAAGGAATAAGTATATTTTTTTACGAAAGATGATCGTGCAATATAATTGCACAATATATGGTGAAATAACTGTTTGGTTCATTTTTTTACTAATCATTAGTGTGCGTGCATCGGCATTTTGTTAACACAGACAAGTAAAAACAGTGCCAGTTTTTGGCGTCCGGGCATATCTACGATTTAAATCTTTGGTTGTAGCGCGGTGCGGTGCGATATTGTTCGGAGAGTCAATACCTATGTGTTTAAGGAGGATTTGATCAACCCTGGTATAAATATTCTCAGATTAATGTAACGTCAAATGCAAGTAAAATCTCAATTTAAAAAACAAATCTGTCCCGCGGGAACCGTACATTTTTCCGGGATAAAAAGTAACCTATGTGCTATTCCAGACTATAATCTATATCTGTGCCAAATTTCGTCCAGATTCGTTCAGCCGTTTTAGCGTGAAAGAGTAACAAACATATACATTCTTACAAACTTTCGCATTTATAATATTATAGTAGGATATTTTTGAACAAAAAATTAACTGGAATAATAAAAATATTTAGGTAAAATGAGGTTGCAGTAGCGAAAGGATTATCTATTGAACGTGAACCATAATTGCGTTTTTTGTCGTTTGCTTTGAATTGTCTCGGCTTCTTTGAAAATAAGGGGGCTTACAACGTTGACCCGCCTCCAGTGACGTCAGAGACAGGCCGGAAAGACCACAATATCCATAAGTGATGGATTGTGGGAACCGCACCGAAATCGGCGCAGGAGTTTCGAGGATTTTGCACGATGACAATTCACAGTCTACGTAGTTTAAAGTACCTAGAAGCTATTGTTTATGGCTTCGCTTGTAGTAAGTTCTGAGTTTTATACAAATCAGTCCAGCTGTTGTAATTGAAACACAAAAATTCGAAGAAAATTAACGGAATAGCACAATTTAAAAATTTACAATGCAATATTTAAAATTGCTGTACCTACATAAACCGCATTCCAACATGTAAAAATCGATTTCTCGCTGATTACGATACACAAATCGATTAAACAATCGATGAAATGAAACGATTGATATAAAATAATGAAAGTATTCTTGGAAGTTGCTTTCAATTACCTAAATGGTGAAGAAAATGAACGGCAAACCAAAAACTTCAAAATTGAATAGACAATGTATATTAAACTCACTAATTTAAGTGACTCACAACACCTCTCGATTAAAACTAAGAAAGTTTCCCAAAAGTGGGAAGAAATAGCAAAGCCGGTGGCGTTCGCTAGTCTTTTATCTACACTTGAGAGCAATAAAATGGCACACCTGCAAATTTATACTTAAAGTTCTAGTACCTGGGTGACCGAGCTTTGCTCAGTTTTTTTTATTGGTAAACGACGTTTTCTAAAAATGAAACCTAGCTAGATCGATTTGTCGCCCCTGAAACCCTCTGCATACTAAAATTTGTTTTATTTGGAGATAAAAATCTATGTAAGTACAAATATTTTTTATGGTTGGTATATCTATACTATATTATTATAAAGAGGAAAGGTTTTGTATTTTTGTTTGTAACGAATAAACTTAAAAACTACTGGTCCGATTTCAAAAAATCTTTCACCATTAGGTAGTATGCTACATTATCCCTGAGTAACATAGGCTATATTTTATGTAGGTACCTCGCGAGCAAAGCCGCGAACGGAAGCTAGTTTTTAATAAATTAATTTCGGTATATCTAATAACATTTTTGATCGTCATCTATTTCTTATTTTACTAACAACATACGAGAGCTATTCTCAAACCATGTATAAAAGTCATAATTATCTCGCACGAACATATTTATTTAGTTATATTTTTCTCGGATCTCTAAAAATGTGAATTAGAAAGTCACTCTCCAAATAAGAATAAGAATAAGAATAAGAATAAGAATTTATTTGTCCAAAAAACGCACACAGGGAAAAAAAAAATAATTAAGTAAGTAATACAAAATCAGCTAAAGAAAATAATAATAATACTAATACCTAATGACATCTTAAATAATTAAATAAAAAATTAGGAAGATAATATAAGTACTAACATGCAAATAAAATTTAAAAATAGAACTACCCACCTACAATCCGTAAAATAATGATGATTACACATTCCTCACAATCAGTATCTATTATTTGAAAACTTTTTGTTACGTAAACAACAAAACGTTATTGTGTGACTTTATATAGTAAGGTCCTACTTCCTACTAATATTATAAACGCGAAAGTTTGTTAGAATGTATGTATGTATGTATGTTTGTTACTCTTTCACGCTGAAACGGCCTAACGGATCCGGATGAAATTTGGCACAGGTATAGATTATAGTCTGGAATAGCATATAGGCTACTTTTTATCTCGGAAAAATTTACGGTTTCTGTGGGATAGATTTGTTTTTGTTTTTAAAGGTACCACGCGGGTGAACCCGTGGGTGGAAGCTAGTATTTTAATAATATCACTCGAAGAAGAGAGATGACGTCATAATATGTGTCTTAAAGTTGATTATCACTAATTTTCACTGAGATTTAACGCATAGTACCTACGTTGATCTCACTTTTCCGAAGTTCTGGGGCCTTACCACGAAGTGTTCCAGAACGATTACGTGACGATTGCATTATAGATACGTAACTACTTCAATACAATTTGCATAGGTCATGGTACAAAATAACAAAGTAATATTAATTCGGTGAAGTATTATGAATTCGTGGTGAGGTATAGCGCACGTACATATTTAGAAAAAAATCATTAGTGCACGACCGGACTGAACCTACGAACTAAGGATCGGAAGCCGGGCTACCATTGTGTGACCGCAGCTCTAACAAAAAAAAAACAAAAACCTGATCACGACTGTAATCTCCAGGCTTGGTACATATCTCCTCAGATCTCAAGCTACTTAGATATTTCATGATATCTTAAAGATGGTCAGAGGCACGTCCAAATATGATAGGCACATGCCCACATTTTGCACAGTAGCTAGTATTCCGTACGTGACTGGTTGCAAGTCTTTCGGCGCAGAGCTCTCTAGTCGTGTAAAAAACCTACTCCAATTCATTTTCCACGTGCAGCACTAAACGGCGGTGACTTTCAATTGGAGACAGTTGCTGGCCGGTGTCACAGACTAGCTACCAGTACAATGTCATGCAATCATACCATCCTGCATCATCATTTATTATCGTGCATCCTACAGAACATATAGACACGTTATACATGGTACCTATAGCTATCATCATCATCATCATCATCATCATCAGCCTATAGCAGTCCACTGCTGGACATAGGCCTCCCCTAATGAGCGCCATTGCGCCCTGTCTTCAGCTCGACGCATCCAGCCTCCGCCAGCAGCCTTTCGCAGATCGTCACTCCACCTATAGCTATAGGGGGCAGTATCTATACCTATAGGTATAAGAGCTTAACCTGACTGACTGACCATCGTCGAACGAAATCGCTGAAGCTAGAAAGATGAAATTTGGATGGTGGCTTCCTTTTATAACAAAACCACCCCCACAAAGGAGTAAAAACGTTAGTATGAAACTTTTTAACATTTTTTTAACTTTTTGGAAGATGATATGAGTAAGAAAGAAGTGAGTACTGAGATGACGGATGATAGAGGGAGAGAAGAAAACATGTTGTGCCGACCACTCTTAGTGCGTAGAAAAGGGCAAAAAGAAGAAGAACTACCCAGTCCCGGAATCGCCTCTGAGACGCACTTAACCTCTCACCACACTGGTTTAATTAGATTGAGTCGATGACGTAAAGAAGATAGGGGGAAAGTCTTGGATGCGATCCGCCGTATCAAGATCTATGAATCAATCAATCTATCTATCTATCCATCTAAGGCACAAAATGGAGAAGGCCTATACCCAGCAGTGGGTAATAGACACAGGCTGAGAATGATGATGATGATGAATGACAAGATAATATGAAGAAGCGAAGATAAACGACGTTATTTTTCTAGAATCGGAACGTATTGAAGAGGTTATCATTAGAGATAAGTGGAAGTGTGCCATAATTGACAATTAAAATTAATGATTGCATCATGAGTTGGCGTCATAAGCTTTATTAAGGCGATAGTGGACAAAAGACGAAACTAAGTGTTTTATGCAAGTTTTCTGAAGAAAATTTATAGCATGTGGAGGTAACTATAACAGTAGGTACGTCGATTCTGTAAAATTCAAACATCAACTCGCATCTCACATCGCAATTCAGTCAACTTCGCCTAGGGTTCAAAATGACATTTGACATTGACCTTTTTATTTGACACTTTGAATCGGGTTCGAGTGCGAAGCGAGCGTCGAAGTGACTTGGGAATTACCGTATAGAATGCCCTTCTTACGTCATCTCATACTTTATCTGTCAAAATCTCCCCGTCAATTTAGTTCAAGTCGCTGACACGCTCGCAAGAGTGGCGTTAGTGTAAAATCGAATTATCAACCGAGTTTTTAGAATGCCAATCAAGAAACTCACAGCGGATTCAGATTCGAAGTTTAGAATGAGGTCTTACAGAATCACACTGCTGATCACTGATGTGGAGCTTTGAAATTAATCTATCCTGTAACACATGTTGAACTAATGTCTAATGTTTTCTGTTTAGGCATTCGAAACTATTTTTAGGTACCTATAAGTTTTGTAAAAGTGGGTAAAAGAGACACGTTTATTTTCGGAATGTCCTATTTATTTCGTACCACAGTTGCTTTTGAAAGTCAAAAATGTTGTTTGCTCAAGATTTTTCGCATAAATCGTCACCTTAACACAAGTGTGAAAGATAATTAATATGAGTAAGGAATATGTGAGTAGAAACTTCTTTAATTTAATGTTCGTAGCTTTGTATCGTCATTCTCCACTCGTGGGGTTGGCACAATATGTTTTCTTCTTCCACTCACTCTTATCATTCGTCAACTCTGAGTCTACTCCTCTTACATTCATATCATCTTTCACATAATCAAACCACTTTTTCTTCGGTCTTTCCATACTTGCGTATCCAGATACACTCATACCCATAACTTTTTTGGTGACATGGTTTTCATCTCTCGTCATCATGTGTCCAAATTATGCTGTTCGTAGCTTTGTAATGTTTATAAATTGGGATGGTAAACACTGACACTACTCATCCAATTTAAAAAAAAACTTCATTTGTCTGTTTTTGCCATCTCTTAGGGAAAGTATCCACCAGACCGGAGGAGGATAGTTTGATAAACCACTACGTACTAATCATGGCATCCAAGGCTTGGAACCGGTTAATAAATTACCAGAAAATTACTGGTATTAGCCGGTATTTCGTACGGTACGCAACCTCATTCAAAACCTTAACTCGAACTTAGATTAAGCGGTTAAAGCGAGCAGAGCGGTAAGAGCGGGCGCGTCGCGGAGCTCACTAATATGGAAAAGAACGAAATCATTTCGTTCTAACCGGTTAATTGAGCGAAACCATTTTGGATTTATCGTTGACTAGCCGTTTTAATAGAGGTAACGGTAGAACGTAACCGAAAGAAAAGGTTGTAGGTATTTAGAGCGATACCGGTTTGAATTTCCGGTTTCCAAGCCTCAATGAGCTTGTCTTTAAATATATAACAAAAAAAATCTCTAGATGTTTTTTCCAAAGGTTTAGTAGATGCTGGCCTTATTGCAGTGTTAGAAGTGTACCTGGCATTCTCGCCTTGAAACGGTTAAGTGGTCAGTGATCTCAACCGGTGTGTAGGTACTTACTGCATCTGTGACCTTGCATAGAGCGGACCTAATGTGTCGTAATGACCTACAGACCCTAGCTCTGATCCATTGCTTATAGTGTCTAAAGATAGCACTTCACGTGACCATTTGTGTTCGCTATCGTGTGTGGTTTTAGGGTTCCGTACTCAAAGGATAAAACCCGCAGGGTGATTACGATACTCGCGACAGGTTTGCAACAGGCGTAAATCGCGCAATTATCGCTGTCAAACGTGTAAAATTTTGTTTTAGCTAAGAGGCAACAGCAACCGAACACTGTCTCCCTCTGCCGGACAATCGTTGAACCATTTGTTTCCACCAATTGCTGTTCTGTCCTTAGTGGCGCTACTGTTCAAAGAGAATGTGCATTCAGCAACAACTCAGCGATAGGCGGGTGACTGCCTTCCGTGATACCGTTTATGGCAACAACTTGCAACCGATCGCGTAGCGGTCGCTGTCGCGTTACTGCTGCTGTCGCTCTGCTGTTGCTAGTAGCAACAGCAGAGATAAATTTTGCAGTAGCAACTTGCTACTGCAAAATTTAAGGCCAGGTATTCCAGCCTTAAATTTCGCCAAGCTTTGTAGTTATTTAAACTTTAATAGTTATTTTTTAGTGATTATGAAAATAATGTTATCAAGCCAAACTCTGCGAATTCGTCTAGAAATAGTTCTATTCTTTAGTTTAGTTCAAAAAAATATGTAAAATGTTAGTTTTTCAGTCATAATATTGAAAAAAACAAATACAAAAAAGGGTAACTTTGGGACTCTTTTTTAGCAAGTGAAGTTCATTAGATCTTGTAACTGACTGCGATTTTGACTAGATTAGGTCCTTAAGTAATATTTTTTTTTTCAGAACTCTAAACACTATATTCCATGCTTCAGGTGATTTTAAAAATCATAAAAGCGCAGCCTCTGTCGGACTACACGGCAAAATAAGGCAGCGGGCCCTTTTACTAAGACTCCGCTGTCCGTCCGTCTGTCTGTATCTCATGAACCGTGATAGTTAGACAGTTGAAATTTACACAGATGATGTATTTCTGTTGCCGCTATAACAACAAATACTAAAATACAGAATAAAATAAATATTTAACGGGATCCCATACAACAAACGTGATACTTTGAATTTAGATAATGGTACGGAATCGTTCGTGCGCGAGTCCGACTCGCACTTGCCCTGTTTTTTATTTATGTATGGCCACGCATAACTTTTTACAGAGTAGTCCGATTTTGTTAATCTCTTTTTATTTGCTACCCTTAGAGATAAATTTTATAACAATCCTTAAAAAATGTTTTGCATTACCCACTTTCTAAACAAGAGTAAGCATAGCTATGTTCTGTGGTTTTTTCTTGAGAAAATTACTTTCTATTGTTGCTATGCAAGATAACAGTCGTTTGTAGACATCAATTATTCTTTACTTCTTGTGTTTTGTCTCACCTTGAAGAATCTTTAGGCGATGGCGGCAATAGGCTTGCAACCTGTCACTTACGGAACATTATTTAGTAGGGGCGCTCCAAGGTCATGAGTTAAAACCTTTATCACCCCTTTTCACCCCCTTGTGGTTTTTTTCCGGAAAAAAATTCAACCTGTTATATCCAGGATAGTTATGCTATGTCTATAGTTATGTTATATGTTGTGTGAACTGTCTACCAATATTTATTATTATTTATCTACTTCTCATTCATACATTTAAAGTTTAATCAAAATGAGTTTGATCGTTATTATGTAGTCAAACAATCATACAACTGCTTTCACTTATTTCGTACAGTATTTAGTATTCTGTACGTGACAGGCTGCAAGCCAATGGCCGCTTATAAGAAAACATAAATGACACACACCTTCGAATTTTCGGTTCTAGGGTATGCCGGTTTCCGGGTAGAGGTAGGCCAAAGAAAAGATGGATGGACTGTGTGAAAGAAGATATGGGTAAGAAAGGAGTGAGTACTGAGATGACGAATGATACAGATAAATGGAAGAAGATCACATGTTGTGCCGACCACACATAACATGGGAAAAGGGCAGGAAGATGATGATGGTATGCCGGTTTCCGCACGATGTTTTCCTTCACCGTTTAAGAGCACTGGCATTGCGCACATACATTACCACTTGAGGACATACTCGTATAATATACATACATATGTACGTATAAAGTAAATGTATGTTATCTGAACCTATAGTACTAGATAAGTTAATTTCTACGATTTCTTATCGCTTGTGATAAAATTGTTTAAATAGACAGACAGATAGTATTTAAGTTTATATTGTAGTTGGGATAATACGAGTATGTTACTAGCTTTTAGCCGCGGCTTTGGCCGGGTGATACCTTGAAAAACAAAAACAAATCTATTCCGCGGGAACCGTACATTTTTCCGGGATAAAATGTAGCTTATGTGTTATTTCAGACCATAGATTATGGTCTGAAATAACACATAAGCTACATTATATCTAGGCTATCTGTGCCAAATTTCATTTCGATTCGTTCAGCCGTTTTAGTAGTAACCAACATACATCCAGACATCCAATAAACTTTCGCGTTTATAATATTAAGTAGGATTACATGAAAAGTAATGTCTAGGATATGAATTGATAAAAGCGATTGATACAAGTCATAATTTTGGTAAACACTGGTGGTGTAGTGGTAGCACCCCTGCCTTACGGTCCGGAGGTCATGGGTTCAAACCTGGTCGTGCTCCAATGAGTTTTTCCATTCGAAAAAAATATGTGCGCAAACAGTGAAGTGCTCTTAAACGGTGAAGTAAAACATCGTGAGGAAACCGGCATACTCTAGAACCAAAAATTCGAAGTCATATATATGTGACATATATTAGTATTGTTATAAGCGGCGATGGGCTTGCAACCTGTCACGTACGGAAGACTAACTACTGTGCAAAATGTGGGCATGTGCCAAATATCATGTTTGGACGTGCCTCAGACTGTCTTGAGATATACTCAAAGATCTAAGTAACTAGAGATCTGAGGAGATGTCTTCCGAGCCTGGGGATTACAGTCGTGATCATAGTTGTTTTATTGTATAAATGTGAGCATTTCCGGTGCCATGTAGGTCGCCTGTCACCACTTCCGAAGTGAACGGCCAATGTCACAGAAATAATCCTACTATCCTACTAATATTATAAACGCGAAAGTTTGTAAGAATGTATGGATGTGTGGAAGTATGGATGTATGTTTGTTACTCTTTCACGCTGAAACGGCTGACCGGATCTGGACGAAATTTTTCATAGATATAGATTATAGTCTGGAATATCACATAGGCTACTTTTATCCCTGAAAAATGTACGGTTCCCGTGGGATACATTTGTTTCGGTTTTTCAAGGTACCACGCGGGTGAAGCCGCGAGCGGAAGCTAGTGTATAGATGAATTAAATGGTAATATCAACTGTAGCCTCTAACTACTGTAAAAATGAAGGTCAAATATAACTAAGTACTTATAATATTGTTTTGACCTTGACCGAAGATTCTTTGTGTTTGATCGCCAAAATAAATATTATTGAACATCACATCTTTTTATTTAAAACTGGACAAGTTCGAGTTTGACACGCGCATCGAGGGTTCCGCAAAACATATTTTTTTTTACACTAATCTATACCTTCAAATGAGCAATTCGAGAGGGACTTTCAATACCAATACCACTTGCTCTTAATTATTCCATCTATATATACCTTACCCTGGTTTATAATTACATGGTATGAAGTGATAATGTTTAAGACAATACCTGTTTAAAACTTAACCGGTAGGTATAAGATAAAAAAGGTACCTATACCAAATCAAAGTTAAGTTTTAAGGCCAAGGACTCACCAGAAAGATATACCTTACCCTAGTTTATAGATACAATGTGATAATGTTTCAGTCAATACCTGTTTTAAAATTAATCATACATAGCCTTATCTATCTATCTATATAATATATAAAAATGAATTGCTGTTCGTTAGTCTCGCTAAAACTCGAGAACGGCTAAACGGATTTATCTTATCTTGGTCTTGAAATGCTCGTGGAGGTCTAGGGAAGGTTTAAAAGGTAAGAAAAATTCGAATAACTGCCGGGAAAACCCTAAAAAGCCCATTTCTATTTCCTATACAAACGTTTTCTAAATAAGTACGAAGTCTGCCGGGTCAGCTAGTAGGTAATATATTTTTAAACTTACGCGATCTGAACACATTATTATTAGTAATAAACGGGTATTTATCGCTTTTTATTTACTTATTTTTCCGACGTTTCATTTGAGTCATCCTGTGAACACGACAGTGTGTAAACCTGTTGAAACGTCGGGAAAAATAGGTGAATAAAACGCGATAAATACCCGTTTAATAATTAACCAGTATAAGATTGAAAAAAGGTACACCAAATCAAAGTAAAGTAAAAACTCACCAGAAAGCTGCCACACGAACGATCCGAACGAACAAACAAATTGTTATTTTATAGCGAAATAATGGAAATATTGTATTATATAGAATACATATAACATCATTACAACCACCACGTGCTCAGTACATGAATCGAACCCGCGAATTTATAGCCGGATAGTAGCAAAGCGAATAGTGACGTCTCGATAATAAAATAGCCGGAAAGTGACTCGAAAGCGTGACGTGTCAAAAATAAAATAGCCGGAACGAATATAAACACGTCTTACTTTGAACGCGGAACGTGAATGAATGAAACGAAATAATAATCAAAGTAATGCCAATTTTTTTTTATCGCAAGTAAATTTTGCATATCAAAGTTATTTCTGCGAGTCAACGTTTTCGGAAAGTAATTGACACTGGTTTTGTCTTTATTACACCGTAATTGAGGTCAATGACCCAGAATTATTTGTAATGTAACACAAATGCTTAGATTTTCAATAATTATGTTTAATTAGAATTATAATCACGCCACTATCACGTTTACATAGTAAGGCTTTTATGTACATACATAGTAAATAAAATTGTGTTCATTCATTATGAAAGCGCTGGTTTGTAGTGGTAGTACCCCTGTCTCACGATCCGAAGGTCGTGGGTTCAAACCTGGTCGTGCACCAATGAGTTTTCGAAATGTAATGTGAAATATCTTGAGGAAACCGGCATACCCTAGAACCAAAAATTCGAAGGTGTGTCATAGGTTAGTATTCTTATAAGCGGCGATGGGCTTGCAACCTGTCACGTACGAAATAATAACTACTGTGCAAAATGTGGGCATGTACCAGATGTCATGTTTGGACGTGCCTCTGACTACCCTCTTTAGATATCCTCAAAGATCTGAGGAGCTATCTACTGAGCCCCGGTATTACATTCGTGATCATATTTATTTTAATTTATTATTTATAATAATAATCACGCCACTTTACATAGTTATATATTAACTATTGTGAGTTGTGTAAATATAATTTTAATTCATTATGTTTATCAATCTTGTTCATTCAATTAGTTTATCAATCTCTAAGGTCATTGTAGCTCATCATATCAACATTACCATTTAACGTGGTATCCCGCCAGCTTCTTAAAGACACTTCACTTTACCAGTGATTTGGATCAGTTGATCTATCTATAGATATATGTAACGGTTCTTAGATAGCCCCTACGTTCCTTTTTTCAGTAATGAAGGTTATTTATTTACAGAAATAAACAGATAATACTCCATACATCTTAATATATCCATACTATTATTATAAACGCAAAGTAACTCTGTCTAATACGCTTTCACGCTTAAACCGCTGAACCGATTTTGATGCAATTCAGTACAAAGATAGACTAGAACTTGAAAAAGGACTTAGGTTACCGCTTTTATCGCGAAAATGAGTGAAGGGGTTGAAATAAGGGATGAAAGTTAAGTGCAAAACCCCGTCGTGAAACAGGCAGATTTTATGAATGTTTGTATGTATTTATATTCTAAAGTACCAAGATCTTTGAGGATATCTAAACGGTAGTCGAAGGTACACGATAAGTGTGAGTTATGTTGGTATTCTTATAAGCGGCGATGGGCTTGCAACCTGTCAATAACAGCATTCATTAAAAGGTCATTCTAAACATTCGTGAAATAACAAACAAACTTACCCTCTTTATAATATCCTACTAATATTATAAACGCGAAAGATGTCTGGATGTCTGGATGTATGGATGTCAAGATGTCTGGATGTCTGGATGTACTTACTCGTATGTTTGTTACTCTTTCACGCTGAAACGGCTGAACGGATGAAATTTGGCACAGATATAAATTATAGTCTGGAAGAACACATAGGCTACATTTTATCCCGGAAAAATGTACCCCGTTGGTTCCCACAGGATAGATTTGTTTTTGTTTTTCAAACAGTGAAGTGCTCTTAAACGGTGAAGTAAAACATCGTGAGGAAACCGGCATACTCTAGAACCAAAAATTCGAAGTCATATATATGTGACATATATTAGTATTGTTATAAGCGGCGATGGGCTTGCAACCTGTCACGTACGGAAGACTAACTACTGTGCAAAATGTGGGCATGTGCCAAATATCATGTTTGGACGTGCCTCAGACTGTCTTGAGATATACTCAAAGATCTAAGTAACTAGAGATCTGAGGAGATGTCTTCCGAGCCTGGGGATTACAGTCGTGATCATAGTTGTTTTATTGTATAAATGTGAGCATTTCCGGTGCCATGTAGGTCGCCTGTCACCACTTCCGAAGTGAACGGCCAATGTCACAGAAATAATCCTACTATCCTACTAATATTATAAACGCGAAAGTTTGTAAGAATGTATGGATGTGTGGAAGTATGGATGTATGTTTGTTACTCTTTCACGCTGAAACGGCTGACCGGATCTGGACGAAATTTTTCATAGATATAGATTATAGTCTGGAATATCACATAGGCTACTTTTATCCCTGAAAAATGTACGGTTCCCGTGGGATACATTTGTTTCGGTTTTTCAAGGTACCACGCGGGTGAAGCCGCGAGCGGAAGCTAGTGTATAGATGAATTAAATGGTAATATCAACTGTAGCCTCTAACTACTGTAAAAATGAAGGTCAAATATAACTAAGTACTTATAATATTGTTTTGACCTTGACCGAAGATTCTTTGTGTTTGATCGCCAAAATAAATATTATTGAACATCACATCTTTTTATTTAAAACTGGACAAGTTCGAGTTTGACACGCGCATCGAGGGTTCCGCAAAACATATTTTTTTTTACACTAATCTATACCTTCAAATGAGCAATTCGAGAGGGACTTTCAATACCAATACCACTTGCTCTTAATTATTCCATCTATATATACCTTACCCTGGTTTATAATTACATGGTATGAAGTGATAATGTTTAAGACAATACCTGTTTAAAACTTAACCGGTAGGTATAAGATAAAAAAGGTACCTATACCAAATCAAAGTTAAGTTTTAAGGCCAAGGACTCACCAGAAAGATATACCTTACCCTAGTTTATAGATACAATGTGATAATGTTTCAGTCAATACCTGTTTTAAAATTAATCATACATAGCCTTATCTATCTATCTATATAATATATAAAAATGAATTGCTGTTCGTTAGTCTCGCTAAAACTCGAGAACGGCTAAACGGATTTATCTTATCTTGGTCTTGAAATGCTCGTGGAGGTCTAGGGAAGGTTTAAAAGGTAAGAAAAATTCGAATAACTGCCGGGAAAACCCTAAAAATAGCCCATTTCTATTTCCTATACAAACGTTTTCTAAATAAGTACGAAGTCTGCCGGGTCAGCTAGTAGGTAATATATTTTTAAACTTACGCGATCTGAACACATTATTATTAGTAATAAACGGGTATTTATCGCTTTTTATTTACTTATTTTTCCGACGTTTCATTTGAGTCATCCTGTGAACACGACAGTGTGTAAACCTGTTGAAACGTCGGGAAAAATAGGTGAATAAAACGCGATAAATACCCGTTTAATAATTAACCAGTATAAGATTGAAAAAAGGTACACCAAATCAAAGTAAAGTAAAAACTCACCAGAAAGCTGCCACACGAACGATCCGAACGAACAAACAAATTGTTATTTTATAGCGAAATAATGGAAATATTGTATTATATAGAATACATATAACATCATTACAACCACCACGTGCTCAGTACATGAATCGAACCCGCGAATTTATAGCCGGATAGTAGCAAAGCGAATAGTGACGTCTCGATAATAAAATAGCCGGAAAGTGACTCGAAAGCGTGACGTGTCAAAAATAAAATAGCCGGAACGAATATAAACACGTCTTACTTTGAACGCGGAACGTGAATGAATGAAACGAAATAATAATCAAAGTAATGCCAATTTTTTTTTATCGCAAGTAAATTTTGCATATCAAAGTTATTTCTTGCGAGTCAACGTTTTAGGAAAGTAATTGACACTGGTTTCGTCTTTATTACACCGTAATTGAGGTCAATGACCCAGAATTATTTGTAATGTAACACAAATGCTTAGATTTTCAATAATTATGTTTAATTAGAATTATAATCACGCCACTATCACGTTTACATAGTAAGGCTTTTATATACATAGTAAATAAAATTGTGTTCATTCATTATGAAAGCGCTGGTTTGTAGTGGTAGTACCCCTGTCTCACGATCCGAAGGTCGTGGGTTCAAACCTGGTCGTGCACCAATGAGTTTTCGAAATGTAATGTGAAATATCTTGAGGAAACCGGCATACCCTAGAACCAAAAATTCGAAGGTGTGTCATAGGTTAGTATTCTTATAAGCGGCGATGGGCTTGCAACCTGTCACGTACGAAATAATAACTACTGTGCAAAATGTGGGCATGTACCAGATGTCATGTTTGGACGTGCCTCTGACTACCCTCTTTAGATATCCTCAAAGATCTGAGGAGCTATCTACTGAGCCCCGGTATTACATTCGTGATCATATTTATTTTAATTTATTATTTATAATAATAATCACGCCACTTTACATGGTTATATATTACATATTGTGAGTTGTGTAAATATAATGTTAATTCATTATGTTTATCAATCTTGTTCATTCAATTAGTTTATCAATCTCTAAGGTCATTGTAGCTCATCATATCAACATTACCATTTAACGTGGTATCCCGCCAGCTTCTTAAAGACACTTCACTTTACCAGTGATTTGGATCAGTTGATCTATCTATAGATATATGTAACGGTTCTTAGATAGCCCCTACGTTCCTTTTTTCAGTAATGAAGGTTATTTATTTACAGAAATATACAGATAATACTCCATACCTACATCTTAATATATCCATACTATTATTATAAACGCAAAGTAACTCTGTCTAATACGCTTTCACGCTGAAACCGCTGAACCGATTTTGATGCAATTCAGTACAAAGATAGACTAGAACTTGAAAAAGGACTTAGGTTACCGCTTTTATCGCGAAAATGAGTGTAGGGATTGAAATAAGGGATGAAAGTTAAGTGCAAAACCCCGTCGTGAAAGAGACAGATTTTATGAATGTTTGTATGTATTTATATTCTAAAGTACCAAGATCTTTGAGGATATCTAAACGGTAGTCAGAGGTACACGATAAGTGTGAGTTATATTAGTATTCTTATAAGCGGCGATGGGCTTGCAACCTGTCAATAACAGCATTAATTAAAAGGTCATTCTAAACATTCGTGAAATAACAAACAAACTTACCCTCTTTATAATATCCTACTAAAGATGAAGAAAGATGTCCTAGAAAGATGTCTGGATGTCTGGATGTATGGATGTCAAGATGTCTGGATGTCTGGATGTACTTACTCGTATGTTTGTTACTCTTTCACGCTGAAACGGCTGAACGGATGAAATTTGGCACAGATATAAATTATAGTCTGGAAGAACACATAGGCTACATTTTATCCCGGAAAAATGTACCCCGTTGGTTCCCACAGGATAGATTTGATTTTTTTTATCAAGGCACCACGCGGGCGAAGCCGTGGGCGGAAGCTAGTTAGACAGTATAACTTAACAATACTTACCTATTGAGGTCAGTGATGACGTCAGCGGTGTCTCGTGTCAGGGTTCCGCTGAATTTCCTGAATATGACACCATTTGGGCGGAACCCGCTGTCCATGTAAAGACTTGACCGTTGGTACTAGTCACTAGTTTTTTTGAGCCAGTGTGGTGAAAGGAACATGGGTTATTTCGTGCAAAAATGTCAAGTTAAGTCAAAATCTTTTTATTCAATACTAGCTCTCGCTCGCGGCTTTATTCGCAAGGTACCTATATAAAATATAGCCTATGTTACTCAGGAAATATGTAGCATTCTAATGGTAAAAGAATTTTTGAAATCGGATACCTAAGAAGTTTTTGAGTTTATTCGTTACAAACAAAAATACAAAAATACAAAACTTTCCTCTTTATTATATTAGTATAGACTAGCTTCCGCTCGCGGCGTCGCCCGCGAAGTACCTATATAAAATGGCTTATTCCCAAAGTACTCCACGTTTTAGTTTCAAAGTACTCCAAGAAATATTCTCAAACTACTCCACGAATAAAATATTGTTTTTTTTAGTTTAATTTGACTCCACCCAACTGGTGTCCAAAAATAATTATCTCATACATTCGTTCTCAAACTACTCCAAACATTTAAATGTTCATACTGAAAGTTAATTCTACACATTGGTGAAAGAATTTTTCAAATCGGTCCAGTAGTTTCGGAGCCTATTCAATGCAAACAAACAGTCAAATCTTTTCTCTATAATATTAGTTTAGAAAATCACAGGGATCATTTTGAATCGTCTTACACACTAGGTGAGTCTAGGTGCCAATTACAATTCTATCCCCAATCCGAGAAGAACTGACAAGAAACTCGCTGGGTCCTAGCGCTTTTTTTGAATGATCCTTGTTAATATTGTTAGGGACACCTAGCAGAGTTGGAGCTGATTCGTCCCAAGCCTTTTTGTCATCTAAATACTTGAAATATTTCTCAAACTTTTTAGGTTCTGTGACATGCTGGCGCGCCGCCGTTTTCACGATGTTCTTCTTCTTCTTTTAGATATGGCGTCTGTGGTTGAGTTTTCCACAATTTTGCCAATGATGTCAGCAAGATTTAATTGTGTAAGACAATATGAAGTCTGAGCAAATCGAAAGATGTTATGTTTCTCATTAATTTCACGATGTTTTTCTTCACCGTTGTATTGCCACCGAAGCTGTTGATTTTGACAGGTTTATTTACTCTATTATTGGTATTAATGACGTCGTGCTGGGCCACAATTGAAGAGTATAGCCAATTATTAATAATTACTTTGATGGTGGGTGGTAAGTCCAAATAGACCGCAAACAACAAAGTTAATAAGGTTGCTAGGTAATTACAGTTACCATAAAGATGCCAAAATTTTCTCGAAAACAAGAAAAAAAAATTAAGATCACGACTGTAAACCCCGGGCTCGGTAGATATCTTCCTCAGATCTTTAGTTACTTAGATCTTTTGAGGATATGTAAAGAGGATAGTCAGAGGCACGTCCAAACGTGACATTCAGGGACTGATTAAGAATATGTACTTTTAAACTTACGCGATCTGAACACATTATTATTAGTATTAGACGGGTATTTATCGCGTTTAAATTACCTTATATTTTCCCGACCACGACAGCGTGCAAACCTGTCGAAACGTCGGGAAAATATAAGGTAATTTAAACGCGATAAATACCCGTCTAATACTAATAATAATGATTAAGAATACTTGATGCCCTAAGCAATCCATGCCTGAGGTCCCCATCCGTCGATGTCAACTAGAATCGGTCTTTAAACCATCACCGCCTAAAACATTAGTTTTTTGTAAAATAAGATGATGAGATGTAACGTACCTTAGGAGTGGAGTACCTACTCCAACAATAAAAACCAAAGCATTTATTTATTGAAATGCGCCTTGCGGCTTAACTTTTTTTTTTGAAAATTATCAAATACTAGCTGACCCGGCAGACTTCGTACTTATTTAGAAAACGTTTGTATGGGAAAAAGAAAAGGGCTATTTTTAGGGTTTTCCCGGCAGTTATTCGAATTTTTCTTACCTTTTAAACCTTCCCTAGACCTCCACGAGCATTTCAAGATCAAGATAAGATAAATCCGTTTAGCCGTTCTCGAGTCTTAGCGAGACTAACGAACAGCAATTCATTTATATATATATAGATAGATAGATTAGTCCTAGAAACTTTTTTGGTGTGGTTCACCAAATGACGTGAGAGTGAGACGGATTTTTTTTGGTACTTCTTCTGGTGCCCCTCCAGACGTGATGCCCTAGGCAATTGCATGACATTTGACACATGCCCACATTTTGCCGCGCGTGGTTGCAAGTAATTAATAACTATCGCCAAAATATATCCGGATATTTACTTACCTATGTACATACGTTAGTATATAGGTATAATTCTCGAGTGCTAATTTTTTACTTAACTAAATCGTTTGCATAACCATTATATAGTTTGTTTAAAAGGATTGAAAAGTAATTGTTCAAATTGGTCTGCCAAGTCAAGGTTCGTATAACGACCTCCTTAGCATAGCGGGTGACTGGCCGGCTGACGCAAAAAGGTTTGATTCCCGCATCACCAATATCTACAAATACTTATTCAGATTCTTTATGGACGGAGTTAAGACAACCTTTTGGGCACAATACTAGCGGTCAGTGATCTCAAATCGTTTTTTATGTACAGGGTGTTACCAAACTACTTCCGAAAACTTCTGGGGGTTAAAGTACCCATCAATACAAACAACTTTTTTTAAGAAACCAACACTGTGAGCGCGAAAAAAATCAATTCAATTCAAATTCAATTCAAAATATATTTATTTTCAATAGAATCACAGAGATCACTTTGAAACGTCTTACATACTAGGTGAGTCTAAGTGCCAATTCCAGTCCTATCCCCAGTGCGAGAAGAACTGACAAGAAACTCGCTGGGCCCTAGCGCTTTTTTTGTATGATCCTTGTTAATTTTGTAAGGAATACCTAGCAGAGTTGGAGCTGATTCATCCCAAGCTTTTTTATCATCTAAGTACTCTGATATTTTATAATAAGCTTTTCTAGACAGTTTCTGTTTAATTACATTTTTTAATTTTCCAATTGATAAATCAAGCATGTCACTTGGGATCTTGTTATAGAAGCGTACACATTGCCCTATAAAGGATTTGCTTACTTTAGTGAGCCTAACCGTGGGAACAGCGAGTTTATTTTTATGTCTGGTATTAACATTATGAAAATCACTATTTTTCTTAAATAAATTAATGTTTTTATGAACATAAATCAAGTTTTCATATATATACCAGTTACCAGACTACGTCCGAAAACTTCTGGGGGTTAAAGTACCCATCAATACAAACAACTTTTTCGAAGAAACCAACATTGTGAGCGCGAAAAACAAACTGTCTTCATACATTTTAGCCAAGTAGGTATTGAACTTTTGCATGCATGGAACAGCTATTTTTTTCGCGCTTACAGTGTTGGTTTCTTAGAAAAAGTTGTTTATATTGATGGGTACTTTAACCCTCTGAAGTTTTCGGAAGTAGTCTGGTAACACCCTGTATATAAAAAAACAAACATGATCACGACTGTAATCCCCAGGCCTGTTAAACATATTTTTGGAACTCTTGTTACTTAATTATATAAACGGGAGAAAGAAAAGACTAGCCTAAGACAAGACATGCGACATTGCGACATGCTTGATTTATCGATTGGGAAATTAAAAAATGTAATTAAACAGAAACTGTCTCGAAAAGCTTATTAGGTATAGAATATCAGAGTACTTAGATGACAAAAAAGCTTGGGACGAATCAGCTCCAACTCTGCTAGGTATTCCTTACAATGTTAACAAGGATCATACAAAAAAAGCGCTAGGGCCAGCGAGTTTCTTGTCAGTTCTTCTCGGACTGGGGATAGCAGTGAATTGTAATAGTAACGGGGATAGGACTGGAATTGGCACCTAGACTCACCTAGTGTGAAAGACGATTTAAAATGAATGTGTCAACGTCACAGAGTCATAGTCAAGTTGTCAAGTCAATTTTAAACAAAATATGGCTGTTTTGTTGGAAATTCTCGGGATTTCCTCCGATGGAATTTGAAGAGAACTATTCACTTTAATTCACATATTTTACACTCGCGTCAAGAACCCGGGCTTTATTGGCAAAATAACCACCAAAATTACGCAATAAAACTCAAAATAACACGAGAAAAAATATAAAAACCAGAGCGACGTAGTTGTCAGGCAAATGCACCGCAGAAAATCCAATCCTGTGCTATAAATGACAGTTTGAAACGATGTTTGACAGTTTTAGACTGTATTGATATTATCATCATCTTTCTGCCCTTTTCCCAAGCTATGTGTGGTCGGCACAACATGTGATCTTCCATCTCCCTCTATCATCCGTCATCTCAGTACTCACTCCTTTCTTACCCATGTCATCTTTCTCACCATCCATATTTTCTTTGGCCTACCTCTACCCCTGTATCCATCCACATTCATACCTTACACTCTCGTCACATGACATTCATCTCTCCTCATAACATGCATCATCTTTTCCGTCACTTTAACACCTGATTTACTGGTTTCTGAACAATAAAACTACACAAAGGGTTTGATTGGAATCCGCAAAAAAATTAAGTAAAAGAATTAAAATAAACTAAAAAAAATGAAAATTTAACGTCACATTTTTACCAATTGCTTTATTTTTTGTAGAGAATATTCTAGAGCAGGTAAGTGCAAAAAATCTTAATATATACCTAAACAGAGTCGGGTTTGTCAAGCATGTCATGTCAAATAGACCTATTATTTCGATACCCGCTCGGATCGCCTTCGTCGTCAAACCCCGCTCCTGTACCCGCACGAGCGACCGAGGATTATGTTAATAGAGATAATGAGAGATAAACATATTTTCTTCTTCTTTATTTCTTACAAGCAGCAGGTCTATGACGGTGGCTCGGTACCATGAAGTGACACTTGGATTGACCCATTCACAGCTGATACTACCCATACCCTTGCATATTACACCTGCTTTTGATGTTGATGAAGGCAAGTTTAATATCTTGATAATCAGCACCTAATTTTGTGTGGCTGCTAATGCCATTTTTTTCTGTTTTAATTATTATATTTGTGTAATTGCATGTGTAAGATAAGATTTATGAGATGAAAGTATACACCCACCTACCTATTACAGGGGAATGTCACTGATGTTTGATAATTTATTTATAAAAACTAGATAGTCGGTACTTAACTGGTTTCAATCAGTTTTTTAGCATGACTGTACTTTAAAATGTGTGCGCGCGAGTTGACGACAGAAAAAGTAGGTAAAATCGAAAAGTGCCAACTCGCGCGCACTCGCGAGATTCACGCTCGCCAGTTGACGAATAAGTCGTTCGAACACTTACCTATAATTCTTTGATTGTAATTTTGCTTCTTGATTATTATTTTTTTTATTTTTGATTTTTGACTTATAATATGTATAAATAACTAACATTTAATATTTGCATACCTGCTTGCGGGTTGAATACATTTCACATTACTCTAGTTATAAGACCTTACCTTTATTAATGTATTTGACAAATAAATAATTTGATTTGATTTGATTAGGACGGCTGGACCGATTTTAATGACTTTTGATTTGTTGTATTTGTCTCCGTCCCGAATAGCAGAATAACTATTCAAAACATTGGGAAATTTTCCCATTAGAATGTTCATGGGTTCCGCCATAAATTATTTATTAACACAGACGAACTCGCGGCCAATAGCTAGTCCTGCAAATATTATAAACCTGAAGGTTTGTATGAATGTATGTTTGTTACTCTTTCACGCTAAAACGGTTGAACGGATCTGAGTGAAATTTGGCGTAGATATAGCTTTTAGTCTGGAATAGCACATAGGCTACTTTTTATCCCGGAAAAATTTACGGTTCCTGTGGGATAGATTCGTTTTTGTTTTAGAAGGTACCACGCGGATGTATGGATGTTTGTTACTCTTTGACGCAAAAAATACTAAATGTATTTCAATGAAATTTGGCACAGATATAGATTATAGTCTTGAATAGTACTTAGAATACTTTTTATCTCAGAAAAATGTATGGTTCCCGTGGGATAGATTATTTTTTGTTTTACAAGGTACAGCGCGGGCGAAGCCGTGGGCGGAAGCTAGTACTACTCGTATTATGAATACCAGGTTCTATATAACCTTTGTAGGTTACCTATCTACACTATACCGTCATAAGTTGAATAATTTATAGCAAGCCTGTCTATATTAAGAAAGGGTCAACAAAACAAAATTAAAACGCTCTAGAAATTTTTGTCATTTTTTAATTTTAATATTGCTGTTATGGAATGTTATGCGACGATTGGATTATATTATAATGATTGCTAGAGCGCTGGTGGTGTAGTGGTAGCACCCCTGCCTCACGATCCGAAGGTCGTGGGTTCAAACCTGGTCGTGCAGATCGTCAGATCTCTAGTTACTTAGATCTTTGAGGATACCAAAGAAAGTCGGGTAGTCAGAGATACATTTAAACATGATATTTGGCACATGACCACATTTTGCACAGTAGCTAATATTCAGTACGCGACAGGTTGCAAGCCCGTCGCCGCTTATAAGAATACTGACCTACGAAAAACACCTTCGAATTTTTGGTTCTAGTTATTGAAGTTTTAGTAGGGATACCTATTTTTTTCTAGTAATAAATATAAATTTGAGCGCTGGTGGTGTAGTGGTAGCACCTCTGCCTCACGAACCGAAGGTCGTGGGTTCAAACCTGGTCGTGCACCAATGAGTTTTTCCATTCGAAAAATTTATGTGCGCAATGCCAGTGCTCTTAAACGGTGAAGGAAAACATCGTGAGGAAACCGGCATGCCCTAGAACCAAAAATTCGAAGGTATGTGTCATAGGTTAGTATTCTAATAAGCGGCGATGGGCTTGCAACCTGTCACGCACGGAATACTAACTACTGTGCAAAATGTGGGCACGTACTAAATGTCATATTTGGACTTGCCTCTGACTACCCTCTTTAGATATCCTCAAAGATCTAAGTAACTAAAAATCTGAGAAGAAATCTACCGAGCCTGAGGATTACAGTCGTGATCATTTTTTTTTTTTTTTTTTAATAAATATAGCCTATGCTACTCAGGTATAAAGTAATGGTGAAACAATTTTTGAAATCGGTTTAGTAGTTTTTGAGTTTATCGTTAAAAACAAAAAATACAAACCTTTCCTCTTTAAAATATTATAAATGGTAATATAGTATATTATAGTACAGATAATAATGTACCAAATCTGAGATATGGCGTGGCCCGATTATTTTGCACGCAAGTATAGTTATGTAAAGAGAAATTACGAAATATTCCAGTCACTGAATTATAATTTGAAAGCTTGACATCAAAGCTCTAGGCTTAATAAGTCTAAGACTACCTAGAAAACAGGGTGAACGACCTTTCAAAGTATTAGGTGGATCATACACCACTGCACGCTCATTGGCGTTGTGTGTAATTTCGGTCTTTAGGTCAAAATCAAAGTCAAAATCAAAATTAAAGGCTTTGGGGTCAACGAAGAATGTAATAAGTAAATAAAAAATAAAAAAAAGGTGATCACGACTGTAACCCCGGTAGATATCTCCTCAGATCTTTTAGTTACTTAGGTTTTTTGGATCTAAAGAGGGTACTCAGAGGCACGTCCAAACATGACATTTGGTACATGCCCACATTTTGCACAGTAGTTAGACAGAAATGTAATAAATAATATTGCTGCAAATTTGTTGAAATATTTAGTGCTGTTGTGCGTTGTAGTGTGTGATCTGCCCTAAGTAAATAAATATATAAGCCTTGTAACTATATACCCCACCCTTTTGTGTTAACAAGTGTTTAAGGTTTAACCATTTCTATAATCAGATTTCATTTTGTATTATTGACTTTCATGGCATAGTGACTGTCAGATACGATGCCGATTTGAATGCCGTAAACACTAAAATACATTTCGAATGTGCCTTTTGAAAATGGTCGTTATCTTCTTCTTCTTCTGCCATTTTCCCACGCTATGTAGGGTCGTTAGAACACGTTTTCTTCTTCCATTTATCTCTAAAATCCGTCATCTCAGTACTCACTCTTTTCTTACTCATATCATCTTTCACACAGAAATAATGGTCATTATAATTTTGAATAAATATTTTGAAAATTTTAATTAAAATTTGACTGCAGAATCTTTGAATGGTATCCTAATAACTCAAGATATAAAAAAAGTCGAATAAAAAAGGTACTAAGCTTAAAAATTAATTCTGATAGTAATTCTCAAGGAGGGAGTATTGCGTCAGAGATTGTAACGTTATGCGCTTACGCACGTAGGCCGGCGTGCGGACAAGTTAGCATTGTTAGGAAATCACTTTGTTTTTTTTTATCTTATATTATTGAAATTGGAATTAATACTCTACATTGCTAACAAATATTTATCTTACCATTGGTCTTCTAAAATGACCTTTCCAAAGGGGTGATAAAGTTCGCCCCTCAAAAAATTGCTACCCCTCAGAAACTACTATCCCTAGAAATTTGGAATCCTTTCCTTCAACTTACTAACTTGAAAATTGGCAAAAATATTCTCTAGAATAAATAAATAGATACCATTTTTTTCACAAATTAGGAACCATACAGACTAGGGCCTTGGTTCTGTCGTTAAAAATACAAAATTAGCCAGTTATCTAATGGAAACAGAGTTCAAGTCAACTTGAGGGAAATTCAAATATGTAATTAAACAAAAACTGTCTCGAAAAGCTTATTAAAGAATATCAGAGTACTTAGATGACAAAAAAGCTTGGGACGAATCAGCTCCAACTCTGCTAGGTGTCCCTAACAATATTAACAAGGATCATACAAAAAAAGCGCTAGGCCCAGCGAGTTTCTTGTCAGTTCTTCTAGCACTGGGGATAGGACTGGCATTGGCATCTAGACTCACCTATGTTTACAACGATTTAAAATGATCCCTGTGATTTTATTGAATAAAAATATTTGATTTGTTGGATAGCTTCAAGTAACACTGCTTCAATACAGTTTGTTCAGTAATGGTATGAAATATTATAGCTAGTTAGATATATTACTTTGATATTGGTCGATGAGTTTGTGGTAAAGCCCCAGGTCTTAATAGATACTAGGAGTAATACAATTAATTTAATGTAAGTATATCTATAATTCATGCATCAGTATTTTCCTTAAATACAAAAACGTTGTTCTAATTTCAACCTCAACGTAACTCGATAAGAGTTATATTTATTCTTATGTCTCCGATGAATTTTTTCACAGAATTTACGGGTTTTTAGAAACGGACGCTGACTCAGAATTTCCGTTATTTATATACTTACGATGTATGATGCAATAGATATGACAAGTTACTTACCTACTGTTGAAGAAAACGTAAACTTTATACTCGTTGTACATGATTACTGGTATCACAAAAAAAAGAGCGCTGGTGGTGTAGTGGTAGCTCCCCCGCGTCACGATCCGAAGGTCGTGGGTTCAAACCTAGTCATGCAGCAATGAGTTTGCCTTATCCCACGCGTGGGGTCGGCACGACATGTTTTCTTCTTCCACTCACTCCTATCATTCGTCAACTCTGAGTCCTCTTACATTCATATGATCTTTCACACAATCAAAACCCTTCTTCAGCCTTCCTGTACTTGCGCACCCAGCCACACTCATACTTATAACTCACTAGCTTCCTCTCGCGGCTTTGCTCGCGTGGTACCTACATAAAATATAGCCTATGTTACTCAAGGATAACGCATTCTAACGGTGAAAGAATTTTTGAAATCAGACCAGTAGTTTTTTAGTTTATTCGTTACAAACAAAAATACAAAAATACAAAACTTTCTTCTTTATAATATTAGTATAGATACAGATTTGGGATGACAACCAAGTCAGGTTGTCATCCCTCCTCATCACATATCCATACCATGGTAATCACTCCTCATCTTTTCAGTAACAGTAGAAAAAATAGAAGAAATACATGATGAATTTGTAATCTCCTCAGCATCATAGAAATGGGAGCAACAGGCGGAATAGTAATCCCCAGACAAGCAAAGCTAAAGGCACGTCTACACAACGTGCGGCATGTCACACCGAAAATACCTCACAATAAGGGTATTGTCGCCTATAAAACGCCGCCTTACAAGACGGGTATTTGTCGCCTATAAAAGGGTTGGTTTTCAACAGGAGCACATAGTTTCGAGTTACTGAGCAAACGAGACACATCTGTGTGTACCGGAAAACGTGAGAAACTTTACTCTAAGGTAATTAGTGAAGTTATTTTTTTTGCAACGAAAAAATCACTTTTTTAAGGTTTTAGTGACCCAAAACTGTTTTGTGATATAATTGTTTTTTTATTAAAAATATGGTATACGTCATAAACCGGTGCGACTTATTCATATTCATTTAGTTAAATGAATAGTTTTTTTTTGTTTTTATGTGAACAAACTTGATTGTTAAAAAGGTACGCATAAATTGCGGTAAGTATCTATTTTTTGTTTATTTTTTACGTTAGACCTTTGGTTTTTAAGATACAGAAACTAAGATTATTTTAAAGACTATTTTATCGGAATCATAACAATACCATACGTTATCTTCAATAATCTAAGATTTATTAATACATTATTAATAAATAAATAATAAATAAATAAAATAAATAATGCTGGACAATCCACACAGCATCATCTAGCCCCAAAGTAAGCTACTCAAAGCTTGTGTTATGGGTACTAGACAACTGATATACTTAATATTTAATACATTATATACAAAGATAGATATTTTTTATTATACATAGAAAACACCCAGACCAACGGAACAAATTTCTGCAGATCGTACACAAATTTGTTCCGCGGCGGGAATCGAACCCGCAACCTCTTGCGTCGCAGGCGGACTCTCGCCCGCTGCGCCACTGAGGTCGTCGGTTTAATGTAATCAAATATGTAGTAAGTAACTAAGCACTTAAAATATACCTAAATAAATTCACATAAAAACGCACAGATCATCAACTCACCTAATATACAAAATAATTAAAATGATTCCTATGATCTAAGTGAATAAGATTTATTTTACTTCGACGTCTCTTAACAATGTAAATGGATGTGTGACTTCAAAAAACGAAAGGGACCTTGAAGTCCTCCTTTCACCACACTGGTTTAAAAAAAATATATGACCACGACTGTAATCCCCAGGCTCTGTAAATATCTCCTCAGATCTCTAGTTTCTTAGATCTTTGAGGATATCTAAAGAAAGTCAGAGGCACGTCCCAACATGACATTTGACACATGCCCACATTTAGCACAGTGGTTAGTTTTCCGTACGTGACAGGTTGCAAGCCCATCGCCGCTTATAAGAATACTAACATGACACACACCTTCGATTTTTTGGTTCTAGGCTATGCCGGTTTAGTCATGATATTTTCCTTTTAGGAGCACTGGCATTGCGCACATAATTTTTCCGAATGGAAAAACTCATTGGTGCACGACCAGGTTTGAACCCACGAGCTTCGGATCGTCAGGCAGGGGTGCTACCACTACACCACCAGTGGTTTAAAATATCTCTAAGTAACTAGATATGAGATGTCTACCGAGCCTGGGGATTACAGTCGTGGTCATAATTGTTCGTTTTGTATTTAATACCAGTACGTCGATTCTGTAAAATTTAAACATCAACTCGCATCTGACATCGCTATTCACTCTCACTTCGCTTAAGACGCTTTTTATTTGACACTTTGAATCGGGTTCGAGTGCGAAGCGAGCGTCGAAGTGACTTGGGAATTACCGTATAGAATGCCACTTCTTACGTCATTTCATACTTTATCTGTCAAAATCTCTCCGTCAATTTAGTTCAACTCGCTGACACGCTCGCAAGAGTGGCGCTAGTGTAAATTCGAAATATCAACCGAGTTTTTAGAATGCCAATAAAGAAACTCACAGCGGATTCAGATTCGAAATTTAAAATTAGGTCTTACAGAATCACACGGCTGATTAAAAAATAAAATGACATGAACCGATTTAATCGATCATTTTAAAATAAAATTATAAACAACAACTTTAAACTTTAAAAACAAACGTCACATTATGCTGTCAGGTAAACTAATATTTATTGCAAAAATAAAAAAAAACGACTGGAAATGAATTAAATAGCTTTTTACGGCAGCCATGTTGGATTTTTATCATTTTTTAAAGCATAACCTCTTCAGATTTCTAGTTACTTAAATCTTTTTGAGGATATCTAAATAGGGTAGTCAGAGGCACGTCTAACCGTGATATTTAGCACATGCCCACATTTTGCACAATAGTTATGTTACTTGTAATCCGACAAGTGAAACGACACCTCATTAGTCAAAATCTGTCCAGCCGTTTAGGCTCGAACTAAGGCCAAAGGAACTCTCTATTATTAGTATTAGACGGGTATTTATCGCGTTCAAATTACCTTATATAATGTGTAATAATAATGTGTTGAGATCGCGTACCTAAGTGTAAAAGTACATAAAGGAACTCTCATACATACCACATAGGTAAGTACATACAATCATAAACCTCCTTCTTCGCAGTCAGGTAAAAATGTTGGCCTACGTGACGTAGTAAACGTAACCATAGTTTTTGTTTGCATTCTATCTTAAACAGCCTTTTTATCTACTCCATTACCATAGAGTCACGTATACAATCGTGAGTGCGGAATTGGCCCAATTTAAAAAAAAATATCACGACTGTAATCCCCTGGCTCGGTAGATATCTCCTCAGACCTCTAGCTACTTAGATCTTTGAGGATATCTATAGAGAGTAGTCAGAGGCACGTCCAAACATGACAATTGGTACATGCCCACATTTTGCACAGTAGTTAGTATTCCGTACGGGACAGGTTGCAAGCCCATCGCCGCTTATAAGAATACTAACGTACCACACACACCTTCGAATTTTCGCCGGTTTCCTCTCGATATTTTCCTTCACCGTTTAAGAGCACTGGCATTGCGCACATAAATTATCTATTCAAATAGAAAAACTCATCGGTGCACGATCAGATTTGAACCCACGACCTTCGGATCGTGAGGCAGGGGTGCTACTACTACACCACCAGTGCTCAAAATAAATAAAAAAACACGAAATTAATTTTGAAAAACCTTTTAGGTATGTTTGTTTGTTTATACTCTTCACACAAAACATTTAACTATATTCTTGGCCTACTTACCACCACAGCAACGTAGCAACGTTCGTAGAAGTCATCATTTGGATGTGTGACTGTTTCCGCTTTGAGTCGATCCCGGCTATAGTAAGAATCAACTCGTCTCGGTATCCATAGTAAAATTAATAAGGTCAAAAAAGCGCTAGGCCCAGCGAGTTTCTTGTCAGTTCTTTAGGGATTGACACCTAGATTCCGTTACAATTTTGAATTCTAATTTAGTATAATAATAACTTTAAATACACAGACTCCATTGTTGATAGGTGAAAATGGAGGCTTCTAGGGCTAAGAAATCGGTCAATAAATATCAACATGATCACGACGGTTATCCCCAGGCTCGGTAGATATCTCCTCAGACCTCTAGTGACTTAGATCTTTGAGGATATCTAAAGAGGCTAGTCGGAGGCAATAAAGTGGGCACTATAACGAATTTACGAAGATTTAATTTTATATCTTCATTTATTTCAGATCTGTACGTTACATACCTACTACCGCCATCTACCGCCGAGTAGCAAAATGATAAGCGCAGTGTCACTACTCATCGCCGCGGCGCTAGTGTCGCAGCACTACGGGTTCGAGGCGAACGCACAAAGTGAAGACTCAAAACTAACATTGTCCAACAGTTTGGAACCAAATGGTATGTTTATAGATATTTATAAAATATATCTATCTATCAGTAGACGTCCACTGATGGACATAGGTCTCCCCCAAAGAGCGTTGTAACGACCGATCTCAAGCCTTCACCAAAACTCGACATATCAGAAGCCCCGTTAGCATAAACATTTGAGACGGCATTTTCTTCTATGAAAGAAAAGAAACAGGATCTTTTTTAATCTCTATTTTTTTCAATAAAGTTATAATTTTCTTTGGCCACATCACAAATTATCTTCAAATTTTCTTACGTAATTTCCGATATGGCAATTTTATCATCTTTTACTGTTCTTCTTTTCCATAAACAAATTAATAACTATAGTAACTATAATATCAATGAGAAATAGACTGTCTATGATAAATGATTTCAGCCTTTTCAGTAATAGACTGTCTATGTGCACATGCTAAGGACAAAATATAAATTCACCCATATACGTGTAAGTCCCTAGTTTACACGTGCAGACAGAAAACCAATTGCATATCATATAACAGGAATATACCTAGTACAAAAGGCTGTCTTGTATTGAATTGCAAAACATTAAAGCCATTACAAAGTTAAATCAATCATGAGAATTGAGTGTGTCGCCTGCTTAGTACGAGGTCACATTATTACTGTTACCATGGTAAGAATGAAATGAAATGCGGAATGAAAATTGAAAAATTATTATACATAATATAATCACGACTGTAATCCCCGGGCTCGGTAGATATTTCCTCAGATCTTTAGTTACTTAGATCTTTGATGATGCGGGTAGTTAGAGGCACGAACGCAGTTTTCACTAATGTCTTGAGATAAGCTTGGATTAAAACTTAGGTTTTTTTTCATCGAGATTGGTTGACAAAGAAAGATATGATAGTTTTACTTATTTCCCACGCGCGCTGGACGCTATGCTAAAAGTTTTTTAAAACTCGGAATACAATTCTCGCTTTGTAGTTCTGTTTACACGGAGACCGATATATTCTATTGCGAGGCAATTGTCGCCTAAAAGGCAGGGCGACAATCGTGAATGTTACACGAAGAGACTTTTCTAAGGTTCTTTCGATAATTTTATCTTCGATTCGAGACACTCTCTCCATCTAAATGGCCCTTTACGTCTACTTAGATCGGCTGACGTTACTTCATTAGTAGGTAGTATGTTACTATGACATCTGTCAAAATTGTTACTTAAGGTACCGAATTCTAAGCAAATTAATGAAGCGCAAACTACAGTCGTTGTAGTACGCTGTGACGTAAGATAGTTAACTACGCGACGTTTTAGTATCCAACTATCCGCTAGAGGCGCTGTACAAGTTTTCATACAATTTCTTAACTACAGTCGCTAGCGAGTGTAGATTGCTAAAACTCATGGTAGACCTAAATGAACGCGTACGAAGTCGCGGGTAGAGCGGTTTCAGACTAGCGTTTTATACGCGCGTATTAGCTCGTTTGTGGAAGCGCATGTAGCGCGTATATGCGCGCCTTTTGGCACACGCTCAGTTCGTACGAGCGTTGACGCGCGACAACGCTTCTTCTAATCTTCCGATACTCAAATTCAAATTCAAATTCAAATTCAGTTTATTAAACTCAGAATAACATAACAGATAATAATTATCCAATGCGTTATATAGGAACAGATAAAATATAACATATACTAACATTTAAACATACTAGTAGGTAATTATTTAAAATAAACTTAACATAAAAAAATATACAAAACAAACAAAACATTATACAAAACAAAAACAAAAATACAAACTTTAGCATTACTAACCCTAAAAATAACAAAAATATTCACAAATAAAAACAAAAAGTTGGATACTAACTAATAAACAAGACACCACCGGTTCGAGCGAACACACCGAAATATGCCCGTTTATGCGAATACGGTTTTTTAAGCGCGTAATGTAGCGCGCGTATAAGTATGCTAAAACGACCGTATACGCGCAGAAAAATACGCTAGCCTGAAATCACTATAACAGCTCGTGTATAATATTTTGTATTTTTGTATTTGTAGTGATAGAACCGATAAAGCGCGTGCGCCGGCTCAAGAAATATGTCCGCATTTGGAGCGCCCCTGCTGAGGAGCTGAAGAGACTTGCTGGTGAGAGGGTGGAACTGGAGTGCGTTGCTATGGGCAACCCCCCTCCCTCCATATACTGGATGAAGAACGGAGAGACCATCCAAGACGTAAGTTCATAACTTATCCAATTTCATACAGGTCACGACTGTAATCAAAGAAAGTCACATACCTACATACTTAATTATTATGTATATCTTATACCTTTAAACGAGCAATTCTTGTATATATATATAAACATATATAATCTGAATCTCGGAAACGGCTCCAACGATTTTCATGAAATTTAGTATGCAGATGGTTTCGGGGGTGATAACTCGATCTAGCTAGGTTTCATTTTTAGAAAACGTCGTTTACCCCAAAAGAACGAGCAAAGCTCGGTCACCCAGGTACTGTATATTAAAGAACAATATGGCAGTTGAAAGAAGCAATTTTCAATAACAAAAACAAATCCCTTCACGGAAACCGTAGGTACTTACTCACATTTTCCCTTATATTTATTAAAGTAGCCTATGTCTAGCCTATTCCAAACTATAATCTATCTCTGTGGCAAATTTCATCCAGATCCGTTCAGCCGTTTCAGCGTGATTGAGTAACAAACATCCATACATCCATCCATCCTAACATATAATAGTAGGGCTGAAAACTTCAATTAAGTATGTTTAAGTTACGTGGCGTAAAATTATCTCTTATAGGTATGTCACTAGCTGATGCCCGCGGCAAAGACATTCCGACGCCTCCAACAAAAATCATTATATTTTAGCCAATGTATACAAAAACTTGACAAATTATATACTAAAGCCTTCCTCGAGATCCACTCAATCCTTTGTTGAAATTAGCTTGAAAATCGGTGCAGTAGTTTTTGAGTTATCGCGAATAGACGAACAGACGCGGCGGTAGACTTTGTTTGATAAATGTAGTGATATTTATGTATTTATTTAACACTTTCACACAAATTATTTATGCTAGGAGAATTTAATGCTAAAAGCATTCTCTACCAGTCATCCTGGGCGTGCTGAATGATGGTGAGGCGTGATAAATATAGAGAAATACCTATAATAATAAGCATATATATACCTACCTATTTAATATAAATAAAAATACCTACACAATCTACAATTACTTAAATAATATAATATATAATCCTATTAATAATACCTACTTAGTGATAGTTATTCTTCTATCCCAGCCGACAGAAGAAGTGAACGATATTCTGCCCGCACCAGCTATGGGTATCGCCCAGCTGACTTCCAAGCTCATCATCAGCTCTCAAACTCCTGGAGAAGACGAGTATACCTGTGTGGCCGAGGGGGGTGTGAAGAGAGCGACGGCTACTTCCATTGTCTATACCATTCCATGTAAGTGATGACCAGGGGGGGCGATTATGGATCTTTTCTTACAATCAATGTCAATACGTTTTAATTATAATTGAATAACGGGTATTTATCACGTACCTATTTTGTTTTTATTCCCGACGTTTCGAACACATTACAGCGTTCGTGGTCGCGGGCAGACTGTTATTCAATTATAATTATGTCATCAAATCACGGAAGTTTAAAAAGTTTAATCAATACGTTTTCATTGTAATCAAGTGATTTGGTATGATATAAGAGTGTTTATTCAATAAATTTGAGCCAGTTTTGACAAGTGTCGATTGTATCAGAGTTTCGTAATCGCACTACAGGGGCCGTACCACGAAGTCTTTCAGAACGATTCCGTTTGAGAAACGTCACATTGAAGCTTGAAGTAACACTAATTCATTACCGAGTTAAAATTAAATTGTTATTTCGTACCATGACCTATGCAATTGTATTGAAGTAATGTTACTTCAAGCTTCAAATGCGATGTTTCTAAAACAGAATCGTTCTGGAAGACTTCGTGGTGAGGCCCCAGCAACAAAATAGGAATTTACGGAACATAAAGAAGTAAGTAACTGACAATTTGTAATTTGTCTAAAAGAAAAAGGCACTTTTGACGGGTTTTTTTGGTTATTTATCCAAATAAAGCGTAATTCAATAGGGAAATTAAAGTGAAAGTTCCTTTCTATATCTATCGGAGGAAATCCTGAGAATTTTGAACAAAACAGCCATCTTTTGTATAAAGTTGACTTGACAATTTGACTGTGAAGTAGGAAAGTAGATGTAGAGTTTGTTATTAGTAGGTATTACGTGGCTCAATATACCATTTCTGTCAGACATTACGAATTTAAGACATTTATAAAATCAGTCATTTTGGAAATAGTTCATTTTGGGATTTGTACGAAAGAAACGAGATTAGTACTTTATGAATTTCAGTCCATTCTTCTTCTTCTTCTTCAATTATGGCATCTGTCTTTTAGCGAACAACTTTGCAAGTGTCAATACAATATGTAAATATTGTCAACGTCACAGAGTCATAGTCAAGTTGTCAAGTCAATTTTAAACAAAACATGGCTGTTTTGTTCAAAATTCTCGGGATTTCCTCCGATGGATTTTGAAGGGAACTATTCACTTTAATTCACATATTTTACACTCGCGTCAAGAACCCGGGCTTTATTGGCAAAATAACCACCAAAATTACGCAATAAAACTCAAAATAACACGAGAAAAGTTTAAAAACCAGAGCGACGTAGTTGTCAGTCAAATGCACCGCAGAAAAACCGAATTTCAGTCAAAACAGACCACAAACTTTGTGACATTGACAATACTACAAAGCTATGTTTGCAGTAGTATTATTTATCGTTTTTTTTTCAAGTTTGGTATGTGTTTTCGCTAGTGATGTCACTTCTGTTAGGTCCAATCCGAAAACCAGCGCTACCTCCTTAACATTAGGTGGTAGCATTAAGCTGAGATTGGTCCTATTCAGCCACGCGACTTGCATGCAGGAAAGACAATTTATATCTTTTTTATTTTACTTTCTGTGTTACTTTTCTAATTTTGTTTGGTTTTACCTTTGTTTTGTTTTTTTTACCTACTTTATTTTCCTGTATGTAATTATTAGTAATTAATTTATGTAATTAAAAGTGTCTGAATAAAAATCTATTCTATTCTATTCTATTATATTCTACTACTAATTTAAGCAATTGACACTGGTAAAATTGATGTCGAATGAGACAGATACCATAAACAAAGAAGAATAAGAACATTACTAGATTTTGCTGATTAAAACTTTCTTTTTCAGCTCATGATGATGCAGAAGAACTCCTGGAACTCCAAAAGCTGATCCTCTCCACCAAGCCAACCATCACCTACATATACAATGAGCTGTTCCAGGAGATGGGTAGTGTGGCTATTCTCCCGTGCCGAGTTCACAGCCTCACCACCTCGCAGGCCGTGTGGCAGGACAAGAACGAACGACCTATCCTTGGCAATTCTAGAATGAGAGTAAGTATATTTACAGCCTATATAAAATAAGGAATGAGTATATCAGAGGAAGCCTGAAAGTGGCACCGGTGACAGAAAAGATGAGGAGTAATAGGTTAGCGTGGTATGGGCATGTTATGAGAAGAGATGAATGTCATGTGACAAGGAGAGTGTTAGGTATGAATGTGGATGGATACAGGGGTAGAGGTAGGCCAAAGAAAAGATGGATGGACTGTGTGAAAGATGACATGAGTAAGAAAGGAGTAAGTAATGAGATGACGAGTGACAGAGGGAAATGGAAGAGGATCACATGTTGTGCCGACCCCACATAACGTGGGATAAGGGCAGGAAGATGATGATGATATGTAGGTCTTCTTCTATACTAATATTACTAGCTTCCGCTCGCGGCTTAGCTCACAAGGTACCTACATAAAATGCCTATGTTACTCAGGGATAATGTAGCATTCTAATGGTAAAATAATTTTCGAAATCGGACCAGTAGTTTTTGAGTTAATTCGTTACAACAAAAATACCAATTAGGTTTTAACCCACGACCTTCGGATCGCAAGGTAGGAGTGCTACCACTACACCACCAGTATCCTTCTCTATAGACCTCTGTCAAACGGACTAATAGGATGATTTCTTTGATATACCTACTCTGGGTGAATTGCTGAATACAGCGCCTAAATAATATAACAAGCAATCAAAATAATTTGCTATTTTATATTTCTTTTCAATTCATTGCTTCTCTTACTCCACCTGTAGGACTACCATGAGTTTTCACAATCTATACTCGCTAGCGATTGTAGTTAAAAAAATGGTATGAAAACTTGTACAGCGCCTCTAGCGGATAGTTGGGTACTAAAACGTCACGTAGCTAACTATCCTACGTCACAGCGTTCTACAGCGACTGTAGTTTGCGCTTCATTCATCTGCTTAGAATTTGGTACCATGAGTAACAATTTTGACAGATGTCATAGTAACGTACTATTACTACTGTAGTAACGTCAGCCGATCTAAATGTGACAACTCATGGTAGACGTACTGAAACCATTAAAGGATTCTTACCTTATCTTCACAGGTGCTGCCATCTGGTGACCTGATGATCACCCGTCTCCGGTGGTCTGATATGGGTAACTTCACCTGCATTGCCAAGAATATGTACGGAGAGGACTCAGTTAACACATTCGTTTATCCTGTCAAACCTTAAATGGTAAGAGGCAACCATATTAGTCACTATGAGTAGGTTATATTTAAAAAATAATTTATCACGACTGTAATCCCCAGGCTCAGTAGATATCATCCTTAGATTTTTAGTTCTGTACCTATGCCGGTTTCCTCACGATGTTTTCTTTCACCGTTTAAGAGCACTTTCAGTAACGTTCTACCGTAACCTCTATTAAAACGGTTTGTCAAGAACGATAAATCCAAAAGGGTTTCGCTCAATTAACCGGTTGGAACGAAATTATTTCGTTTTCCATATTAGTGAACTCCGCGACGCGCCCGCTCTTACGACGACAAACGAAATTCGCTTCGGTTAATCTAAGTTCGGGTTAATGGTTTTGAAAGAGATTGCGCTCCGAACGCTATTATCGAATTACTGGTTAATACCAGTTTTTATCTGGTAAATTATTAACCGGTTCCAAGACTTAACGGTTTCGTGTTAGTTTGTTATTTTCACAGCATGGGAACATAATCTTATACATTATGTTATCCTACCATGATACGCTTCTGATCAAAAAAGTACCCCTGCATTTTTCATTTAGGTAACTTACATTCAGTGAGCGCTGGTGGTGTAGTGGTAGCACCCCTGCCTCATGATCCGAAGGTCGTGGGTTCAAACCTGGTCGTGCACCAATAAGTTTTTCCATTCGAAAAATTTATGTGCGCAATGCCAGTGCTCTTAAACGGTGAAGGAAAACATCGTGAGGAAACCGGCATACCCTAGAACCAAAAATTCGAAGGTGTGTGTCATAGGTTAGTATTCTTATAAGCGGCGATGGGCTTGCAACCTGTCACGTAAGGAATACTAACTACTGTGTAAAATGTGGGCATGTACCAAATGTCATGTTTGGACGTGCCTCTGACTACCCTCTTTAGGTATCCTCAAAGATCTAAGTAACTAAAGATCTGAGGAAGATATCTACCGAGCCCGGGGATTACAGTCGTGATCATATTTATTTTTTTTTATTTTTATTTTACATTCAGTGATATTACATGAACTTTTTAACGAGATTGACGAAACAGGTGCATGAGGAGAGTGTGAATGGGACAGTTGGAAGGGGAAGACCTCGGCGTACGTACCTCGAGCTAATTGGGGACGTTTCAGAGAAAGGCCAGGTCCAGAGTACCCTAAACCGACGCATGTACCTATGAAGAATGTAATGAGAGTGAATGAAGCAAGAGGTATGTCAGGATCGTAGCAAGTGGAGATCCGTGATCTCTGCCTACCCCGTCGGGAAACAGGCGTGATTTTATGTATGTATGTATGTTTTTTTTTCATTCTCAGATATCAACATAACACGAGAAATCCCGCCGATTCTAATCTTCCTACGAATGTTTTACTTTAAGAGAAATTACTATTATTATTAAGTATTTTAAAGTTTATTACTTGTACTTAATTGATTTCTAGTCAGTTGCATTTTAATATATTTCTTGGTCTAATTTAATATTCAATGTTTAAATACTTAAATATATAGTAAAATTTTAGTACCTACTATGATTTTTTGTTGCTTTGGCAAACTTCGTTTATCATAAAAAATACGGACGAACGAAAACATATATTTTAATATTATATATTTAAATAATATTATATCATCATCATCATCATCTTCCTGCCCTTATCCCACGTTATGTGTGGTCGGCACAACATGTGATCTTCTTCCATTTCTCTCTGTCATTCGTCATTTCAGTACTCACTCCTTTCTTACCCATGTCATCTTTCACACAGTCCATCCATTAAATAATAATAATATTATATATGACATTTATATATTTAAACATTTTGGACGAAGTTAGCTACTTGGCTATTTTTATTATATAAGTTTACTTTTTTATGAATTAATTATTATGAATTTATATGAATTATATTATAAATACCTAAGTATTATGTAAGTTTGAACTTACAGTGACTTGTGACCGATCTAGTGAATGTAATATAATAAAAATGTTTTATTGAAGTTAATACTGATTATTTTTATCCCTACTAATAATCAATTTGCGAAATTTTATCTTTATGTTCGCCTGTTTGTTTGTTAACGGCAGGACGGATTTGGAATAATAAAATTGGCCTACTTTTTAAGTAGGTATAGATGCCACGCAAAACCGTAGAAATAAACTAATAAAAGTGGGTAACATGAAATGAAGGAAGGAGGGCCGCCACCCGTCATGTTACGGATGCTGCGAGAGAATAATGCTATAGAGATGACTTCTAAATATTATAATAGTATTAAAGTATTTATTTTCCTAAAATGCTGTAACATTATCGACTGCCTTGAAAAAAAAAAAAAAAAAAAAAAAATATGATCACGACTGTAATCCCCGGGCTCAGTAGATATCTCCTCAGATCTTTTGGGGGGTAGTCAGAGGCAAGTCCAAACATGACATTTGGTACATGCCCACATTTTGCACAGTAGTTAGTATTCCGTACGTGACAGGTTGCAAGCCCATCGCCGCTTATAAGAATACTAACCTATGACGCACACCTTCGAATTATTGGTTCTAGGGTATGCCGGTTTCCTCACGATGTTTTCCTTCACCGTTTAAGAGCACTGGCATTGCGCACATAAATTTTTCGAATGGAAAAACTCATTGGTGCACGACCAGGTTTGAACCCACGACCTTCGGATCGTGAAGCCGGGGTGCTACCACTACACCACCAGCGCTCTGACAAAAATAAAATAACGAAATAAATCTATCCCTCGGAATCAGTAAATATTGACGGGATAAAAAGCGACTCCATCCAAACTATAATCTATTTCTGTACCAATTTTCATGTAGATCCGTTCAGCCGTTTCAGCGCGATTGAGTAACAAACATCCATACATCCAAACAAACAAACTTTCACGTATTAGTAGAATTAATAAATAAATAAAAAAAGTCCGTCTCCATGATACTTGTGTCCTGAGACACGCGGTTCATGACCAGCTAACATTTGGAAAGGTTAAGTTTAACCGGCTTATAACTTAACCGTTAACTTGAACTATGTAAAGGTGCGGTTCTGCTAATGTTTTGCACTACACATTACACAAAACATTTATGTTTATTGGTACATCTCATAAAAAAAAATTGCTATATTTCGTAAGTATTATATTTCGCAAAAATTAATCAATATTTTTTAATAAAAGTTAGACGTGTGTAGTGTGTGTGTCTGTGGCATCGTGGCTCCTGAACGAATGAACCAGAATGAACTGATTTGATTTCGTTTTTTTTTTGAAAAATGAATTAGTCTGTAGTGTTCTTGGCTATGTTTGATGGAACTCGGTCCAAGATGGCCGCCGGCACAAAATGACGGATAACAAATTTTTCACAACCCTCTCAATATAGTATCAAATCAAGGGCTTGAGTAGAACACCGACAAATTTCCAACCCAAGATGGCCGCCATTACAAAATGGCGGGCAAAAATTCTGTCGGGGTTTTTTAAATTTTGAATATAATTGAACTTGTTTACTAAGCTGGCAACATTATAGGAGATTGCCAGCTCTCATCGCTTTAGATTTGCGACCTGATTCCGATGCGCTGTTGAAAGGCAAAGCTCGAAGGACCATCGGTGAATGCGACCAGCGGTCATTAGAGCGGTGAGACCGACCTTTCGGAGAGGTATTGTGGTAGGTACACCTACTCAGCGTAATTATATCATGTTTATTTAAGGCCGAGTATTGTTAGAACTTATTATGACTTTGACGACCTCAGTGGTGCAGCGGGCAAGAGTCCGGCTGCGACGCAAGAGGTTGCGGGTTCGATTCCCGCCTCGGACAAATTTGTGTACGATCTGCAGAAATTTGTTCCGTTGGTCTGGGTGTGTATGTATAATAAAAAATATCTATCTATGTACCTATATCATGTATTCAATATATCAGTTATCTAGTACCCATAACACAAGCTTTGAGTAGCTTACTTTGGGGCTAGATGATGCTGTATGGACTGTCCAGCATTATTTATTTATTTATTTATTTATTTATGATTAAAAAATAAACAAAAAAAACATTAAAAAATAACACTCACACGACTGTAATCCCCAGGCTCGGTAGATATCTCCTCAGACCTAAGATACAGAAACTAAGATTATTTTGAAAGACTATTTTATCGGAATCATAACCATACGTTGTATTCAATACTCTAACATTTATTAATACATTATTTAATGTAATCAAATATGTAGTAAGTAACTAAGTACTTAAAATATACCTAAATAAATTCACATAAAAACGCACAGATCATCAACTCACCTAATATACAAAATAATTAAAATGATTCCTATGATCTAAGTGAATAAGATTTATTTTACTTCGACGTCTCTTAACAATGTAAATGGATGTGTGACTTCAAAAAACGAAAGGGACCTTGAAGTCCTCCTTTCACCACACAGGTTTAAAAAAAATATATTGATCACGACTGTAATCCCCAGGCTCGGTAGATATCTCCTCAGATCTCTAGTTACTTAGATCTTTGAGGATATCTAAAGAGGCCGGTAGTCAGAGGCACGTCCGAACATGACATTTGGCACATGCCCACATTTTGCACTGTAGTTAGTATTCCGTACGTGACAGGTTGCAAGCCCATCGCTGTTTATAAGAATACTAACGTATGACACACACCTTCGAATTTTTGGTTCTAGGGTACCAATGCCGGTTTCTTCACAATGTTTTCCTTCACCGTTTACAAACACTGGCATTAGGAAGTATTTATTTATAATATAAATCATTATTTATAGAAATATACTTACGGCCTTTTCCAGTAAACATTGCGATAATCCCTTGCGAAGGGGATTACTGGACTTTTGATCCAAAAATCCCCTTCCAGCTCTCAAAAAGAAAAAAAGGGGATTTCTGGACAAAAGTTCCACAAATCCCCTTGTCTATTATTAGTATTTCAACATATTTTAATTCACATTTTGAAACGTATTACAAGTCCGAAATGAACAGATCTAAATACCTAAAACTCACGGGACTTTCACATAAATTACATATTAGTCTATGTAGGTACATAATGTAAATGTATATTAATTATACTACAAGTATATAATATAGTAGATAGATATATCTGTAGAGATCGTAAAGTCTGTATTTACATAACATTCTTCTTATATTATCGTATTATATTAAGTATTATAAAACTCACGTTACTGATTGACTGATTGACAGATCGACAAGTTACGGAGCTGACCAAGCTCATTCTCCATGATGTTTTCCATCACCATTTTAGAATTCTTTCGAATACCTAAAATCGTAATATCTTTGCCTTAAAATACCACCTATTTATTAAACAGTTAAGGTACACATCAATTAAACATTCATCTCTCATTACATTACATAATGTTGATTAAAAGCTGCCTCTGACAGACAGACGAACATGTTATCATTATATTAAAATTAGATAGTTACAAAAAACAATGGTGGCGATTCTGTAGTTCACTAATTTATTAAAATTTCCTAACTATGTAGTTTTTATTGCAAAAATTTCAAAAATCTGTAACTAAAAATAGATTTTTACAGTCGCTGTATTAAATTTTTTGACTTTTTGTATAACTTGTCCCTTTTGTGATCCAGACGAATCCAACGACACCATTTGTCAAAATCCGTCCAGCCCTTTGGGCTATCGACAGCCAAAGGAGCCCGTATACAAACAAACAAACAAACATACATACATACATACTGGTATTATAATTAAACGCACTAAGTAGGTATAGAAAACTCTCAATTTATTCAGATTCTTACTAAGCTATTTATAGCTGGCCGTGTGTTTTCGTCAGCGCGATCTAGCCACGAGACAAATTTTAGAGGCGACATCTAGTTTCAAATTTGGTAAACTTTTAACAAAAGTAGCTATTTTATTATCTAAACACATACATACACCATTCAATTACGTACAATACCCATACAATTTCAATAAAACTATATCGCACATTTTACTTAATTTTAGGAATTTTAAAAGAACATGCTCAACTTGGTTATTAGCGTGAAGTAAATAGGAGCTTTCTATTTTTTTATGAAATTTAGCATATCAGTGAGCAACAGAATCACCACCCTTAGGTAAGGCTAACAAGTTACTCCTACTTCTAACTTCTCTTTGATAAAAAAACACTCACACGGCTGTAATCCCCAGGCTCGGTAGATATCTCCTCAGATCTTTAGTTACTTAGATCTTTGAGGATATCTAAAGAGGGTAGTCAGAGGCAGGTCCAAACATGACATTTGGTACATGCCCACATTTTGCACAATAGTTAGTATTCCGTACGTGACAGGTTGCAAGCCCATCGCCGCTTATAAGAATACTAACCTATGACACATACCTTCGAATTTTTGGGTCTAGGGTATGCCGGTTTCCTCACGATGTTTTTCTTCACCGTTTAAGAGCACTGGCATTGCGCACGTAAATTTTTCGAATGGAAAAACTCATTAGTACACGACCAAGTTTGAACCCACGACCTTCGGATCGTGAGGCAGGGGTGCCACCACTACACCACCAGCGCTCTTTTGTAAGTTTCTCTTTGATAAGTACATAAATGCGAAAGTTACATACATAATAGTAGAGATTTAAATGGTTCGCCATTCGCATCACTTATCTGAAACACATCACTGAAATCTTATTTATTATTTCAATTAATTAATTTATTTGCCTTGTTTGAATACTATTTATTTTTCAATGTTTAATAGCTATTTTATATTGATTTGAATATTTTTGATTATTTTTTTTTTAATTTTTTTATTTCTTAATCTTAAGTAACTTATGTAATTGGTTTTTTAAAATCGTGTAAGTTACTGTATAAATAAATCCCATCAAAAACATAAATGTGAAATGAGAGCCAAGTTCAATAAGTATGTTTTAGTCATTGACTTCAGCGACAAAAGAAGTGAGATCTAAACGGGTGCCAAGTACAATGGTCAGTCCTGAAACTTATTTATAACAATATGAAATATTTTTAACAACTTTAAAATATCATTTAATCTCATAACTTAGGATATTATATTGAAGCCTAAGGTCTAACTTGGCTAGTTCTCATTATACGAATTACCTTCCTATTATTAACTACTTACCTACTATGTCCGATCGCTAGTTTCTACCAGCAAGCCAAATTTTTAGAAGAATAAAATAAGAACTTGCAAAGGCTATACCAATATAGTATATATAAAATAATTCGTACTCTTAAGAAAACTAGCCAAGTCAGACCTTAGGCTTCAATATAATATCCTAAATTATGAGATTAAATGATATTTTAAAGTTGTTAAAAATATTTCATATTGTTATAAATAAGTTTCAGGACTGACCATTGTACTTGGCACCCGTTTAGATCTCACTTCTTTTGTCGCTGAAGTCAATGACTAAAACATACTTATTGAACTTGGCTCTCATTTCACATTTATGTTTTTGATGGGATATCATTACTTTTTGTACAGAACTTATTAGTAAGTAAGTACTTGTTCTTATATTATTACACTTATATAATCCTGCATAAACGGCTCAAACTATTGGCACATTGTAGGTATACGTACATACTAAGCAGGTAGGTAGGTACTTGAGTACTTACTGAATAAGTATACCTACCTACTACCTATCCGACAATCCAAGACACTACTTCCACTCGTTATTATATTCACGTTAAGACCCTATTAAAATCCACATAATGACCGACTGTCATCTATTTAGATTGCTATTCTTATATTACAAGCGCTAGTAAGGGTTCCTAGGAGAATCAATTAATTGAAAAAGTAGGTTAAAAATATAAAAATTTGCAAGTTTCAGATTTTTTCCTTTGTATCCACCCCACTACCTACCTGGATGCCAAATTTGAACGTTCTAGGTCATCTGGAACTGGGTTATAATTAACGTCTATAGGTCAGTCAGTGATAATTTTTTTCATAAAAAACCATTTTTGGTCGTTGATATCTAAATAACCGTTTGAGGTGTGTTTATGAAATTCGGAGTATATATTTTAATCGCAAGTGGCAATAGATGAGCCAAATTTGACTTGTTTATGTGAAATAGTTTTTGAGTTACGAGGGGGTGAAAATGGCTCCAAATGGTTCGTGTAATATTACACACGGTGCGCGCCTCGCCCGTTCGCTTGAACTTGGCTTGACACGCTGCCGCGTGTCTAGATAAATAAATAAAATAAATAAATCACTTGAAGTTTGTGGTCTGTTTGGACTGAAATTCATAAAAGACTAATCTCAAAATCATTTTTTCCCAAAATGACTGATTTTCGAAATGCCTTAGTTAGGTAGTTCTTAATTCACAATGACTGGACGATTTGATTATTATTGTAAAATGCGTTGTAAATACCTAGTTCAAATTTAGCGATATCAAATTGGAAAATCAAAGAAAAATTACTAGAAAAACTGACAGTGATTTATTGACATTAAGACAGGATAATGTCTATCACTCGACTGCTTAATAAAAATTACTTGACATTGGCAAATTGATCTTATATAACATAAATCATCTTTTCGTGTCAATAATCTTTTAAGCCAGTGTGGTGAAATAATAAAAAGGCGGGTATTTTAGATGTTTTGGACTGAGAAGTCATCGCCCTAGTTTATATATTTTTCTTGTGTTATTTCGAGTTTTACTGTGTAATTTTAGTGGTTATTTTTCTGATAAAGCCCGAGTTCTTGACTTGGGTGTGAAATATTATGAATTAAAGAAAATATATTTCCTTTCTTAATCCATCGGATGAAATCCCAAGAATTTTGAACAAAACCGCCATCTTTTATTTAAAATTTACTTGACAATTTGACTGACTTTGTGACATTGACAACACCGAAACTAATCTCAAAAGAAACAGATGCCATAAATATAAAGGAACACAGAGGCCAAAAATAAAGAAGTGAAGTGAAGTGAAATATAAAGGAAGAAGAAGAAGAGAATAAAAAGGCGCCTCAATGGCTCCTTTCGTAGCAAAATCTATATCAATATAAAATATTGATATAGATAGCATAAAATTTATAAGAAGATAGCTAAAAGGTAAGCTCATACGATTCTTGATTGGTGTCTGCCTAGGTTCAAAGCAATTTTCAAGTTCACATATTTAAAACTATAATTTTATTTCACGAAAAATCGTGACAAATAAACATTGCGGTTGAACGTTTATCTAAAATTAGATAATTATTTTGTAGGTATAAAGAATTATTAGGGTCAATGTAACATTTGAAAAAATAAATTTTATACCATTTTGGTCTATCATTTTATTATGTTATGAAATAATAATAACAAAAAAAACAATCACGACTAATCCCCAGGCTCGGTAGATATCTCCTCAGATCTATAGTTACTTAGATCTTTGAAAATATCTAAAGAGAGTAGTCAGAGAACCGTACAAACATGACATTTGGCACATGCCCTCATTTTGCACAGTATGCCGGTTTCCTCACGATGTTTTCCTTCACCGTTTTAGAGCACTGACACTTATATTTTTTTCGAATGAAATAACTCATTGGTGCACCAACAGGTTTGAATCCAGGACCTTCTGGTCATGAGGCGGGGATGCTACCATACACCAACAGTGCTCAGTGGCTTCTTTGTATTGGAATTTAATATTACATAATAAATCAATAAATATTCATTCTTAAATTATAAACTACAAATTGTTTCATATAAAGTGCAGCTGCTAAGTACCTACGTATAGACAGATGCGTGATAGGTGAGACCTTGAGTCAGTAATGTGTCAAAATTGGATCACCCTGGTCCAACTTACGGCTTAAGATGTTACGACTAATATTTACCACTCTTGCCTACATCTATAACATAAAACAAATCACGACTGTAATCCCCAGGCTCGGTAGATAACTATTTTTTATTCATCCCGTGACCACGACAATGTAAACCTGTTGAAACGGGAAAAATAGGTAAATGAAACGCGATAAATACCCGTTTAATAGGTACTAATACTAAGCGGTTGATATCTCCTCAGATCTCTAGTTACTTCGATCTTTGAGGATATCTAGACGGTAGTCGACGTCCAAACATGATATTACACATGGTATATTTCCATTTGTCTCCCTAATCTGTCCCCTTGGGGTGATAGATGGAACTAAAATGTTCCATTTGTCCCCCTATTGCCAAGAGGAGGGACCAATGAAACTTTTACTAATTGAAAAGGTCCCACGTGTCCCTCTGTTGCCAAGAGGGGGACAAATGGAACGTTTTAGTCCTATCTGTCACCTCAAGGGGACAGAGCAGGGGGACAAATGGGAATAAACCAGGCAAATACGAACGTTTTTCACAGTTATTAGTATTCTTACATCAATCTGTTACTGTAAACTGTTTTACCCTAATTTATAGTACGGTCTTTGTGATACAATTTTATTATTTAAGAATTCGGTGTTAGTTCAAGATCATAACGCAATTGCGCCCGCGCAAGTTAAGGTATGGTACCTACTGCCTGATTGACATTGGATGCATCCCTTTTTTAAATAGATAAGTAAATAATTTTTACCTTAAAAAAATCTATGTGTTCCCCGTAACAAATGAGAATAATTCAATTTATCAATATCTAAACAAAGTGATTCAAATATTTGTTGTATCATAATTAGATGTAATTAAATTAGATAAATATCTTTGTCATAAACTGACGTGTGATCGACGGCTTATTTTGGTGATGACTTATTAGGAATAAATGATGGAAAATAAATTCAATTTAGTACAAAATAAGAATTGTATTTTTTTAAGTTAGTCTATGGAACAACTATTTGTTTAAAGCGGCGGTTTTAGACCGACTGATGTATAAACACTAACATAAGCCATGAACTATACTTAAACATTAAAAAAAGAACTTTAATTTGTTCTACGACCTTTCAGCGTCAAATTGTATGGTAGCCTACAATCTATATCTATATAAGAGCTTAACCTGACTGACTGACTGACTGACTGACTGACTGACTGACTGATTGATCATCGCCGAGCCGAAACCGCTGAAGATAGAAAGCTGAAATTTGGAAGGTGGCTTCCTTTTATAACAAAACCACCCACTAAGGCGGGATTTTTGGAAATTCCACCTTTAAGGGGGTGAAAATGAGTGAAAACGTTAGTATGAAACTTTTTAACGCGTGGAGCGATTTTCATGAAACTTTGTTTGTGCACTGTAAATACAAAATGAATGAACACGTGTTTCAGGATTTTTCAATATAATCTTCAAAAAGGGGTCAAATGTGGGGTCAATGTTTGTATGGGAACTTTTTAACGTGTGGTGTGATTGGTCTGAAATTTTGTTTGTGTACTTTAAATGCAAAATAAATGATTACGTGTTTCAGGATTTTTCAAAATAACTTTCAAAAAGGGGTCAAATATGGGGTCAATGATTGTATGGGAACTTTTTAATGGGTGGCGCGATTAGTCTGAAACTTTGTTCGTGTACTGTAAATGTAAAATGAATGGACACCTGTTTCAGGATTTTTCAATATAACCTTAAAAAAAGGGTCAAATGGGGGGTCAATGTTTGTATGGGACTTTTTTAACGGGTGGTGCGATTGGTCTGAAACTTTATATTAGACTTAGATATTTTATGTGAACGAAGTCGCGAGCGGGACAGCTAGTTATTACTATAATTGTGTACATATCTTCTTCTAAATATATGTATAAATCTCTTACTGTCTGACTGACATTCATATCGACGTATAGCCTAAAGTTTAGCTGTCTAGTTTTTAAGTTTAGGCTCTAGGCTATGTTAGTCTTACACCATAAGTTACTGTTCTAGAGAGCTGAAATTTGGAAAGTAGGTAAGTACCTACACTAAAAAATTTCTTAAAAATTTGTATTTTCTATAATAATAACCACAAAGGTGGAAAAAGGTTATCTATGAAACTAGTATTTATTTCAAAATCAAAAAATCCGACTGAAAATAATTGAAATTGCTTCTCTCAGCCGCCATATTGTTTTTTGCCTATGTAATTCTTGTGGTCCGGACGAATCCAACGACAACTTTATTTATCAAAATGCGTTCAGCCGTTTGGGCTACAATAACTGTCAGTGGAAGTCACGTGCATATTATACCTCCATATTCAAACAGACTACCTATCTACCCTCTTTCTTTGCAGTCGGGTAAAAATAATATTACGCGAACCAAGTTGGGAGTTCCATTAGTATTATATACCAACTAAATATAGTAGGTAGGTATATAATTAAAGGTACATGATGGGTACTTTGCCGATAGGTTCAAGGTGATAGGTTCTGATGTGAACATCATTGGTATAAGCGATCGTCTCATTAAGTTTAATTATAAAACTAACTAGCTGTCCCGCTCGCGACTTCGTTCACATAAAATATCTAAGTCTAATATAAAGTTTCAGACCAATCGCACCACCCGTTAAAAAGTTCCCATACAAACATTGACCCCACATTTGACCCTTTTTGGAGGTTATATTGAAAAATCCTGAAACACGTGTTCATTCATTTTACATTTACAGTACACAAACAAAGTTTCAGACCAATAGCACTACCCGTTAAAAAGTTCCCATACAAACATTGACCCCACATTTGACCCCTTTTTGATGGTTATATTGAAAAATCCTGAAACATCATGTCCATTCATTTTGCATTTACAATGCACAAACAAAGTTTCATGAAAATCGCTCCACGCGTTTAAAAGTTTCATACTGACGTTTTCACCCTTTTTCACCCCCTTAGAGGTGGAATTTCCAAAAATCCCGCCTAAGTGGGTGGTTTTGTTATAAAAGGAAGCCACCTTCCAAATTTCAGCTTTCTAGCTTCAGCGGTTTCGGCTCGGCGATGATCAATCAGTCAGTCAGTCAGTCAGTCAGTCAGGTTAAGCTCTTATATAGGTATAGATTTAACAATTATGTATAGAAAAAATAGGCTTATAAAGTATATGTTTTCCATTTGTTTTGTGTTAGTTTAATACTAATAAATTTAAAAAAAAACTCGACTGAAAGTAATTTTTTTTAGGTGTCGTATTTGCCATTTACCTACAGAAAAATTAAGGAAACTAATCATAAAAAAAAATATGCGCGGGATTATGTAAGAACGGGAGAAGGATTAGGGAAGCTAAAAGTATTTATCAGCTTTTTACAGCCGCCATTATTGTATTTTTGACATTTCATTACGTCACTCTTAACCTCATCGAAATTCGCCACAGCCAATTCTTACAATACTTTGATTTATTGTAAGTATCTTGACAAACAGACAGACAATGAAGTCTATATATATAGAAATGAATTGCTGTTCGTTAGTCTCGCTAAAACTCGAGAACGGCTAAACGGATTTATCTTATCTTGGTCTTGAAATGTTCGTGGAGGTCCAGGGAAGGTTTAAAAGGTAAGAAAAATTCGAATAACTGCCGGGAAACCCCTAAAAATAGCCCTTTTCTATTTCCCATACAAACGTTTTCTAAATAAAATGTAGAGTCAATTTGAACTTTATTACTATTTAATAAAGTTCATATTAAATTATAATCACTCACTGTTGTCTAAGCAATGTAGAAGGCGGTACGAAGTTTGCCGGGACAGCTAGAGATAATATGAAAGTAGATTTTTTTTCTTCTGTACAAAATAAAAAAATGCATAATTTTCCCAATTTTCGAGGTTTGTATCGGAAACGGCTCTATTACGTTATGCAGGATTGTAGATAGGAATGAATAGGAATGTAGAGCACAATAGGTCGTCCTATTGTCTGCGCCTATCAACGACTAACTGACAAAGGGGAAATTTCGTAACAAAAGCCTTTATTACGTATCGAATGATGGTAATATAAAAGTATGGTATAAATTTTGCCAGTGTCAAGTGATTTTTATTGAAAAAGTATTGTCAATGTCACAAAGTTACAGTCAAATTATTGTGTCAGTTTTATACAAAAGATGTTTAAAATTCTCTGGAGATTTACCGTTGGACTTAGAAAGGAACTTATTCGCTGAAATAAAAAATATATTGCCAAATAATATAATCAATATAATATAATTTTTATATTAAAATGAATCCCTATTTCCCTTGGTCACGGCATCACGCGTGAATGGCTGGACCGATTTCGCTAATTCTTTTTTTGTTGTGTTTGTTATTATAAGGAGAAGGTTTTAAAACAGGACAACGCCTGTCAGCTCAGCTAGTTACTAATAAAATAAATGCTAGGCGAACATGAAAAAGGCACAAGGTTTTTATTAGGCATATTTGTTTATGTATTTATATGTTTGTAAGACGTTAGTTTGAAAAAAACAAAAACTTGAGAGGTGTCAAGGGACACCCGGATAGAACGAAGTTCCTTTCGATTAATTTGTGAGAGAGAGAGACGGACAGAGAAACACGCGCACGCCGCACTTTCAACTAGGTATAGCAAAAAATGTCGTTACAACTTTTCGTGAGAATTTTTTCCGTCTAGCCCCCTTTCACAACGCGCGATAAGGAACTTCGTTCCACCAAAAAAAATTGTAACAGCGTATTTTAGAAAGCAATAACACCACTTCCTTTCATCACACCTAACAAAACCTCACCCAATTTGAATAAGCCATTAAACAAAATGGAGTCAAGGTCAGGAAGAGGATCGCTATTGTTTCTCGACGAACTAACAATGGCAATAGGACATCTGTTAATGTTACTTGTGAAAACTTATTCAATTGGTGAAGGGTGAAACTGTTTCCTAATCATCTTTATTAGCTCAGCTACATACGTCTATAAGAGCGCTGGTGGTGTAGTGGTAGCACCCCTGCTTCACGATCCGAAGGTCGTGGGTTCAAACCTGGTCGTGCACTAATGAGTTTTTCCATTCGAAAAATTTATGTGCGCAATGCCAGTGCTCTTAAACGGTGAAGGAAAACATCGTAAGGAAACCGGCACACCCTAGAACCAAAACTTCGAAGGTGTGTTTTATAGGTTAGTATTCTTATAAGCGGCGATGGGCTTGCAACCTATCACGTATGGAACACTAACTAATGTGCAAAATGTGGGCATGTACCAAATTTCATGTTTAGACGTGCCTCTGACTACCCTCTCTAGATATCCTCAAAGATCTAAGTAACTAAAGATCTGAGGAAGATATCTACCGAACCCGGGGATTACAGTCGTTATCTATATCTATATAAGAGCTTGACCTGACTGACTGATTGATCATCGCCGAGCCGAAACCGCTGAAGCTAGAAAGCTGAAATTTGGAAGGTGGTTTCCTTTTAAATTCCACCTCTAAGGGGGTGAAAAAGGGTGAAAACGTTAGTATGAAACTTTTTAACGCGTGGAGCGATTTTCATGAAACTTTGTTTGTGCACTGTAAATGCAAAATAAATGGCCACGTATTTCTGGATATTCCAAAATAACCCTCTAAAAAGGGTGAAAGGGGGGGGGGGTCAAAGTTATTTATGGAATTTTTTTATTAGTATGATTTGTTTAAAACTCAGTTTTGATACTTTAAGTGAACGAAGTCGCGAGCGGGACAGCTAGTCTACTATATAAAAGGATAAGTCCTGACTGATTTGAATAAATACAACGCACAGCCAAAACCGCCGGTCGTACAGACTTGAGATTTAGAGGGTATGTTCGTCTTGGTATGTAGGCGAGCAATAAGACGGGATTTTTGGAAATTCCACTTTTAAGGGGGTGAAAAGGGCTAAAAACGGTTGTATGAAACTTTTTAACGCGCTGTACGATTTTCATGAAACTTTGTGTGTGTAATGTAAATACAAAACAAATGTACACGTGTTTCAAGATTTTTCGATATTACCTTTAAAAAGGGGTAAAATGGGGCCTCAATGTTTGTATGGGAACTTTTTAACGGGTGGTACGATCGATCTGAATCTTGGTTTGGATACTTTAAATGCCAAATCATTTAAAACGTGTATCTAGATTTATCAAAATAACCCTCCAAAAAGTGTTAAATGGGGTGTCAAAGTTTTTTCAACGAGTGGTGTGATTAGTTTGAAACTCAGTTTAAATACTTATTAGGGAAAATAAATGGACATCATATTTCTGGATTTTTCAAAATAACCCTTCAAAAAGAGTTAAATGGGGTGTCAAAGTTCTTTTGACGAGAACTCGGTTTTGATACCTAAAATGCAAAATAAATGAACACATACCTAAGGGTTTTCAAAAATAGCCCTCACAAATGGAAAAAAGGGGTATCAAAGTACCTATACCTATAGGACTTTTTAACGAGAGGTGTGATAGTAGTTTGAAACACAAATTAGATAAGTACATGAATTGCAAAATAAATGGACACTATTGGTTTTAATACACTACATAGAAAAAAGAGAGGAACAAGTAAAAGAGTTTAAATATTTTGGTACGCTGTTTAAGAGATGGAAAACATGATGACGATATTGAAAAGAGAGTGAATGCTGGAAATAGTGTGAATAGGGCACTTCACACATTTATGAGCAGACGGATCGTGTCAAAAAAGGCAGGTCAGGCTATGCACTTTGGAGTGTTAGTGCCGACATTGATGTATGGTAGCGAAAGTTGGGTATGGCAGAAGAAGCATCAAAGTAGAATAAATGCAGTGGAAATGAGAGCTCTAAGAAGTATGTGTGATTTAACTTTGAATGATAGAGCGAAGAACAGCGTGATAAGAGAACGTTGTGGAGTGAAAGAAGACGTAGTGATGAAAATTGAGAAGGGACCGGTATGTTAAGATGGTTTGGGCATGTAGAAAGGATGGATGAAGGGAGATTGACGAAACAGTTGTATAAGGAGAGTGTGAATGGGACAGTTGGAAGGGGAAGACTTCGGCGTACGTAGGTACCTCGATCAAATTGGGGACGTTTTAGAGAAAAACCAGGTCCAGAGTACCCTAAACCGACGCACATGTATTAAAAATTTAATGAAGCAAAAGAAGTATGTCAGGATCGTAGCAAGTGGAGATCCGTGGTCTCTGCCTACCCCGTCGGGAAACAGGCGTGATTTTATGAATGTATGTATGTACATAGAAAAAGACGGGTTGATTCGAACACTTATAACTCCAGAACGGTTTTCTTGGTTTTTGATTTGTTTTCTTTGTTTTATACAAAACATGAAACGCGGACGAAGTCGCGGGCAACCACCTAGTCATATATATTTTTTTTACATACCTACCTCTACTCTACAAAACTAACAGCATTCTTAACCAAAACAAAGTAGACTAGATTTATCTTCTTATTATTTACCAGCTTCAGCCCACGGCTTCGCCCGCGTGGTACCTTGAAAAGCAAAATCAAACCTATCCTACGGGAACCGCACATTTTTCTGGGATAAAAAGTAGCTTATGATTCCAGACTATTATCTATATCTGTGCCAAATTTCATCCAGATCCGTTCAGCCGTTTCAACGTGAAAAAGTAACAAACATACGTCCATAGATTCTTACAAACTTTCGCGTTTATAATATTAGTAGGATAGATAGATTATACGAATGAATTATATTGAATGTGGATGGATACAAGAGTAGATGTAGACCTAAGAAAAGATGGATGGTCTAATGAAAGACGATATGTGTAAGAAGGGAGTGACTACTGCTGTGTGATTCTGTAAGACCTCATACTAAACTTCGAATCTGAATCCGCTGCGAGTTTCTTGATTGGCATTCTAAAAACTCGGTTGATAATTCGAATTGACACTAGCGCCACTCTTGCGAGCGTGTCAGCGAGTTGAACTAAATTGACGGGGAGATTTTGACAGATAAAGTATGAGATGACGTAAGAAATAGCATTCTATACGGTAATTCCCAAGTCACTTCGACGCTCGCTTCGCACTCGAACCCGATTCAATGTGTCAAATAAAAAGCGGCTTATGCGAAGTGAGAGTGAATAGCGATGTGAGATGCGAGTTGATGTTTGAATTTTACAGAATCGACGTACTGAGATGACGGATGATAGGGGAGAAAGGAGGAAGAGAACCTGTTGTGCCGACCCCACCAGTAGGATAATAAAGAAAGAAAGAAGAATATTTAAATGTTTACAAAATGACTTAAAATCTAAATTGCACAATTATAGAAGGTAAACAAAATAGGCCACCACTCAGCTTAATGCTGCGGCAACCGTGCTGGTATTCTGTGGCGCCAGACGTTAGTGTGTACCTACTACGCAGGTAGGTACATTTTATAAATCTTAAATAAATAATAGACACTTAACATAAACTAAAACAAACATAAAATGAATACTAAAACAAAAAACCTAAATAAGGGCAGGAAGAATAGGAAGAAGATAGATTATACGAAACACTGTCTTAAACCCACGAGATGTGTCTTAAGCTCAAATACATCTCTGGGTCCGTCTAAACGAGTCCGGATCACAGTAATGTGCTTAATTTACTTATTTTAAACGACCAGACATCTTGAGAAAGCTAATTGAACATAATTCAATTGACTTGTCGTTAAATCAGTACTAAAACTAAAGTTTATTGAAAAACGTTGACCGTCATATGAACGCATCTAAACGCAGTATATATTTATCTATATAGGTACCTATACAAGGTGTAAAAAAATATCCCTATAAGGCCGGAACGGGAGTATTCTATACGTCATTGCGAACAACGTTTGTTCAACGACTTTTGAAGTTTCAAAGGTTTTCATTCATTAAATGTCTCTTAAACTTTGCTCCAATACGTAACTTGACACAACATGAGGCAACCCTATTTACAGCTGTTTTTTGACCTTTAGATGTGAACTCTAAATGAAATAGGTAACAGAACGGACACCAATTAATAATGTGCCGACCTAGCCTACTTAATAACGAGGTAGCTTAACCTGTGGTATACCAGGATTCCAGACACAATAGAAAATCTATTGTGTATCGCGTCGACGAGACGTCAGAGGTTAATAAGTATCTTCTGTTTTTTTGAAGGCCTAGTTGGATATAAGAGCTTAACCTGACTGACTGACTGACTGACTGATTCATCATCGCCGAGTCTGAAGCACTGAAGCTAGAAAGCTGAAATTTGGAAGGTGGCTTCCTATTATATTATTGACGACCTCTGTGGCGCAGCGGGCGAGAGTCCGCCTGCGACGCAAGAGGTTGCGGGTTCGATTCCCGCCACGGAACAAATTTATGTACGATCTGCAGAAATTTGTTCCGTTGGTCTGGTTGGTTTTCTATGTATAATAAAAAATATCTATCTATGTATATAATGTATTAATATATCAGTTATCTAGTACCCAGAACACAAGCTTTGAGTAGCTTACTTTGGGGCTAGATGATGCTGTGTGGATTGTCCAGCATTATTTATTTATTTATGTATTTATAACAAAACCACCCACTTAGGCGGGATTTTTGGTGATTCCACCCGTAAGGGGTGGAAAGAGGGTGTTAATTAAGAGTGTAGCGCACATTTTTGGTTCGAATAGAAAAATCCATTGCGGTAGGTGTTTTTAAGAGAACTAGGATCGAAACTAGTGTTTTATGATCGTACAGATCAGAGACATGTGATTTAAAATCAAATGATTTCGCAACTTTAACTGTCATGCCCTATTTAAAGTCGCTTTGTATGGACATTGATGTGTAAGCGGTAAAATAAAGAGTTAAATGATTACGTTTATAGCACTTGGTGTAGTGGTGCCTTTTGACTTTTTGTGGCTTCGAAGCTTGTTGGCAACTAATTGATTTTTCTATAAAACCGACTTCAAAATAAGAGGTTTGCCGATATCTCGTTCAATAGAGGACCGATTTCAAAAAGACTGGCCTCACAGTTCAGTTGGTAGTAGCTCTGCCTTCTGCGCTGTAGGTTGTGGGTTCGATCCCCACCCAGGGTAAACATTTGTGTGATGAATGCAGATGTTTGTTCTGTGTCTGGGTGTTCATATAATATTCTTAGTATGTATTCACAAAAAAATGTAAAGGTATAATTAATCTATCAACTATCTGGTTCCCATAGTACATGCTTTGCTTAGTTTTGGGCTAGATGGCGTTGTGTGAACTGTCCACCAATTTTTGGAACGAAGTTCCTTATCGCGCGTTGTGAAAGGGGGCTAGACGGAAAAAATTCTCACGAAAAGTTGTAACGACACTTTTTGCAATAGTTGTAAGCCGTGCGGCGTGCGCGTGTTTCTCTGTCTGTCTCTCTTTCACAAATTAATCAAAAGGAACTTCGTTCCATCCGGGTGTCCCTTGACACACCTCTCAAGTTTTTTTTTGTTTGACTTTAGATAATTTTTCCGGTCAGTAGGTACTGAAATTCATAATCATTTCCTTTGAGTGGACTACTGTCCTAAGCCGTGACTACGAAGTCTTGTCTTCTCTTTCTTCTTCTTCTTCTATTGGTTATGTCGCCTGATCTCCCTCTATCACCCGTCATCTCAATACCCACACCTTTCATACTTATAATCGTCTTCCACACAGTCCATCCATCTTTTCTTGGGCCTACCTCTATTTTTATATCCATCTACCTTCAAATGTATAAGAATATTTTTTTATTTTATTCTTTCACATAGTCACTTTTTCCATATTTTGTTTCATTTACCAACTATTTGGATTCATTAGTGCGAGTGAAACTGGAAGGAGTCAAAAATCACCTAAAAGGTTACAAAAGTAACCTTCTGGCAACACTGATAGTTTGTCATCTCCTAGATCAAAGAGATCCGATCGTACCTCTGGTCAGGGTCGTTAGTTATTGTCAAACCTTATTCGCAGTCATTGTGGCTGAGATGCAAATCTTTACGGCTCGTTTAGACCATACAAGAATTGCACTCTACCTAGTACGACCTTGTCAAAATAATATCAAAGATATTTATTAGGTACTAGCGGTTTTCCGCGACTTCGTCTGCAAAAATCCATTAATTATTACACCTTGGGTTACATTATTGAAGTTTTAGTAGGGATCCCTAACTTTTTCTAGTAATAAATATAACCTTTGTTACTCAGGGATAATGTAGCATTCTAATGGTGAAATAATTTTTTAAATCGGACCAGTAGTTTTTGAGTTTATTCGTTACAAACAAAATTACAACAATATAAAACTTTCCTCTTTATAATATTAGTAGGTACCTATAGATGTACTTACCTAGAGGCACATGCCCATTCCATAAACATGACTCAAAGATAGTACCACGACAAGTGATTTTAATACATACCCTGTCACATTTCATTAACTCATTTGTTTATTCACTTGTCCATTCATTCATTCACTCGTTCGTCCATTCAGTAATTAATTAATTCACTTGTTCGTTTAATCATTCATTTATTAATTCATTCATTTGTGCACACTAGGTACATTCCTAGTACCAAAACCCGGAACTAATCTAGCACACTTACAACTAGATATTTCTCAGTGCAATTTAATCGTATATGAGTCAAGTGATGCCGAAGGATAAAGCCAGTTACATACCTAAACAAACAGTCTCACGCACAAATCAGCTGCGCAAAATCACTGCGCATCTATATAGGGCATCGGCATAGAGTAATCATCGGGAACAGATGAGGCGTTGGTACTAAGGAACTCTATATGTTTACCTACAGAGTTGAAACTAGATGGTGCGTGGCGTAATACTGTGCTGTAGGTACGAAAAACGTTTTTTCAAAAAAATCACATGATCGCTAGCACAAATGGATTGACAGATTTGTATAAATGAGGTGTGGTTGGATTATAGACATTAGGGACTTGAGTGACATTAGGCTATACAAATTGTCAAAAAATCGATTATGGCGCCTAAACTTTGTGATACTTTAACAACAAAGAGGGCTGAGTATTTAAGATCAAGTCTGCAAAAAATACTTTGAAAGTATTTGAACCCTAGTTTTTGGACCAGGTTTGTAAGGTGGACGCACTTGCAAGCCTTGGTACAAGGTTTCATAAGTACAACCCATCGCTAGTGTCAAGAGTTTAAATTAGTAGTACTTAATATCACAAAGTCAGTCAAATTGTCAAGTCAATTTTAAACAAAAAATGGCTGTTTTGTTAAAAATTCTCGGGATTTCCTCCGATGGATTTAGAAAAAGATTTTCACTTTAATTCACATATTTTACACTCACGTCAAGAACTCGGGCTTTATTGGAAAAATAACCACCAAAATCTAAATATATATAATTCAAAGGTGACTGACTGACTGACTGACATAGTGATCTATCAACGCACAGCCCAAACCACTGGGATCAAGCTGAAATTTGGCATGCAGGTAGATGTTATGACGTAGGCATCCGCTAAGAAAGGATTTTGATTAATTCTACCCCCAAGGGGATAAAATAGGGGATGAAAGTTTGTATGAAAAGTCGCGATAATCGACATTCACGCGGGCGAAGCTGCGGGCATCAGCTAGTTAAATAATAAAACACAAAATAACACGAGAAATAATATAAAAACTAAAGCGACAAAGTTGACAGTCGAATGCATCGTAGAAAATTCTTCTGAATGACATGTCTGTGCGAAAACTCTATGACAATATGGCTTCTGTCTTCAATGCTTTATGACATTTGTAATAGAATGCTATCGCAGTCGTCACCATTTTACCTACGCACCGTCTACAAACAGACACACATTATTACCAACAATATGTATAATAATAAAATTAGCGTGGTATGGACATGTTATGAGAAGAGATGAATGCCATGTGACAAGGAGAGTGTTAGGTATGAATGTAGATGGATACAGGGGTAGAGGTAGACCAAAGAAAAGATGGATGGACTGTGTGAAAGATGACATGGGTAAGAAAGGAGTGAGTACTGAAATGACGAATGACAGAGAGAAATGGAAGAAGATCACATGTTGTGCCGACCCCACATAACGTGGGATAAGGGCAGGAAGATGATGATGATGATGTATAATAATAAAAACAAACACTCACACGACTGTAATCCCCAGGCTCGGTAGATATCTCCTCAGATCTCTAGTTACTTAGATCTTTGAGGATATCTTAGGGTAGTCAGAGACACGTCCAAATTGTGCTAGCACATTTTTAGCACATTCCCACATTTTGCACTGTAGTTAGTACTTATCCCGTACGTGACAGGCTGCAAGCCCATTTCCGCTAATAAGAAAACTAACCACACACCTTTGAGTTTAGTTCTATGGTATGCTGGTTTCCTCACGATGTTTTCCTTCACCGTTTAAGAGCACTGGCATATCGCATATCAGTTTTTGCGGATAGAAAAACTCATTAGTGCATGACCAGGTTTGAACCCACGACCTTCGGATTGTGAGGCAGGGGTGCTACCACTACACCACCGCTCACAACAAGCAGGAAGATATATTTGCAGAACATGCAATCACTTTAGACTGGCCTCACAGTTCAGTTGGTAGTAGCTCTGCCTTCTGCGCTGTAGGTTGTGGGTTCGATCCCCCAGGACTGACATTTGTGTGATGAACACAGATATTTGTTCTGTGTCTGGGTGTTATTATCTATCCTATGTATATATTTACTAAAAAAAAGTATATAATTAATTTATTAGCTATCTGGTTCCCATAGTTCAAGCTTTGCTAAGTTTGGGGCTAGATGGCGTTTTGTGAATTGCCAATCAATATGTCAATTTCATTTACACCGCCATGGGAATCGAACCGGCACCTCTCACGTCAAAATCGGTTAAAAAAGTACTATAGGAATTTATGTACACTCTAGAATACCGAGAGTGTAATAGCTTTATAAAATAAATAAAATAAATATGATCACGACTGTAATCCCCAGGCTCGGTAGATATCTCCTCAGATCTTTAGTTACTTAGATCTTTGAGGATATCTAAAGAGTGTCAGAGGCAATTCCAAACATGACATTTGGTACATGCCCACATTTTGCACAATAGTTAGTATTCCGTACGTGACAGGTTGCAAGCCCATCGCCGCTTATAAGACTACTAACCTATGACACATACCTTCGAATTTTTGGTTCTAGGGCATGCCGGTTTCCTCACGATGTTTTCCTTCACCGTTTAAGAGCACTGGCATTGCGCACATAAATTTTTCGAATGGAAAAACTCATTGGTGCACGACCAGGTTTGAACCCACGACCTTCGGATCGTGAGGCAGGGGTGCTACCACTACACCACCAGCGCTCTTTAATAGCTTTAATATGATTTAATACGTTATTATATAATAACGTAATACGGATACAATGTAATCAGTATAGAAATTGATTGATGCATTTTCTTATTACTCAACTAGATGCTAGCCCCGGTTTTACTCGCATGACATACAACCCACTCACATAATAATTAAAGCATTCAAAGATAATCCAGCTCCATATAAATGAAAGATTTATCAAAATCGGTACAGTAGGTATTTCTAAAAAATACCCCCTACAAACAAAACTACAAACCTCAATAATAAAAATATTAGTTAATAATGCGCTGTGCTTGCAACCCGTCACGTAAGGAATACTAACTACTGCGTAAGATGTGGGCATGTGCCAATCTCATGTTTGGACGTGCCTGACTACCCTTTTTAGATATCCGCAAAGATCTAAATAACTAGAGATCTGAGGAGATATCTACCGAGCCTGGGGATTACAGTCGTGATCATATTTGTTTTAGTTTAGATAATATTTGCATGTAATTTAGGTATATAATCAAGCTTATTTACTACAGCTGTCGACTTTTATTATGGCACATTATTATTATGGCAGAGAGCGCTGGTGGTGTAGTGGTAGCACCCCTGCCTCACGATCCGAAGGTCGTGGGTTCAAACCTGGTCGTGCACCAATGAGTTTTTCCATTCGAAAAATTTATGTGCGCAATGCCAGTGCTCTTAAACGGTGAAGGAAAACATCGTGAGGAAACCGGCATACCCTAGAACCAAAAATTCGAAGGTACGTGTCATAGGTTAGTATTCTTATAAGCGGCGATGGGCTTGCAACCTGTCACGTACGGAATACTAACTACTGTGCAAAATGTGGGCATGTACCAAATGTCATGTTTGGACTTGCCTCTGACTACCCTCTTTAGATATCCTCAAAGATCTAAGTAACTAAAGATCTGAGGAGATATCTACCGAGCCTGGGGCTTACAGTCGTGATCATAATTTTTTTTTTTTTTTTTTATTTATTTATTTTATACATTAAGTTTGTCTTCAAGAGCTTTTTTACCAACTGTGAAAAAAGAGAGTAATATGTTGACGGGGAAAGTATGCGAGTTCCTTTGGCTGTCGTTCAAGTCAAACGGCTGGTCTGATTTTGACAAATGAGGGTTTTCTAGTTTTGTCCAGATCACAAGAGTAGCATAAGGTATACAAATGTAAAAAAACTATGTTTTTATTTTATCTTGTTATATTTTGGAAAAATTACAGCTAGAAACATAGAAATAAATAAGTAGGTACTTAAATCAACATGTGTCTATTTCTGTATTACAAGAGTAATATAGAGTATACAAATGTAAAAAAAAACAATATGGCGGCTGAAGGACGCAAATAAAACAAAAAAACTTGAGAGGTGTCAAGGGACACCAGGATGGAACGAAGTTCCTTTCCTTGCTTTCTATGTGAGAGAGAGAGACAGACAGAGAAACACGCGCACGCCGCGCGGCTTACATCTATAGCAAAAAGTGTCGTTACAACTTTTCGTGAGAATTTTTTCCGTCTAGCCCCCTTCCACAACGCGCGATAAAGAACTTCGTTCCAATAATAACTTTTTAATAACGGCTGTTATGCCATAGCTACAGCCGCTACCTGTACATTCCACTTTACAATGTACAGATGACATCATTACAGCTGCTTGGATTGCTTACGATAGGAATGCACGCATTTAAATAGATTATAATAATATTATATAAATAATTAATAATAGGTAATTATATGTTTCACATATAATCTACACTAATTTTCGCCCAAGGCTTCGCCCGCGTGGTACCTTGAAAACAAAAACAAATCTATCTCGCGGGAATCGTACATTTTTCCAAGATAAAAAGTAGCCTATATTCTATTCCAGACTATAATCAATATGTGTGCCAAATTTTATCCAGATCCGAACATCCGTTTCAGCGTGAAAGAGTAACAAACATACATCTATACATTCTTAAAAACTTTCGCGTTTATAATATTAGTAGGATAAATAAAACATACATTCATAAAATCACTCCCGTTTCCCTAGACTTTTTTCAAGTAGGATAAAAAAGATAAATAAATAGTGGTGGATATTTTCTTATTAGCGGCGATGGTCTTGCAACCTGTCACGTAAGGAATACTAGTATTTGGTTGTTTATAGTTGGTCAACTATTTTGCAAAATGTGGGCATGTGCCAAATATCATGTTCGGACGTGCCTCTGACTCTAGATATCCTCAAATATCTAAGTAACTAGAGATCTGAGGAGATATCTACCGAGCCTGGGGATTACAGTCTTACCGTGTGATTCTGTAAGACCTCATTTTAAACTTCGAATCTGAATCCGCTGTGAGTTTCTTGATTGGCATTCTAAAAACTCTGTTGATAATTCGAATATACACTAGCGCTACTTTGGCGAGCGTGTTAGCGAGTTGAACTAAATTGACGTGGAGGGAGAAAAAAATGGCGGTTAGGATAGGTTAGATTAAGTTAGATTATAGAAAACGGAAGAAATTAATTTACGCAAGACTAGGCAGTAAGGTCTATGACTATAAGCCTGCTCAAATGAGCGAATAATTTAACAAACAATAAATTGACGTGGAGATTTTGACAGATAAAGTATTAGATATTATTTTTAATGGTATGTTTAGATGGATTTTCGCTAAAAGGGTTCGTTTAGATGGAAAGCTAAACATCTCACATCCAGGTCATGACATCTGAAGCAATGCTAATCAAGTTGTTTGCAGCATACCTAACTCATTTATTTCTCATTTGGCACGACCACAGTGGAGTAATGTCGGATGTCGGTAATGCACCTTTCGCCGCACTTGTCTATTCTTAGTCTACCTGTGTTGGTTTACAGTTATAAAACACTAGCTTCCGCCCGCGGCTTCGCCCGCGTGATACCTTGAAAAACAAAAACATCGCTATCCCACGGGAACCGTAAATTTTTTCGGGATAATATGTAGCCTATGTGTTATTCCAGACCATAATCTATATCTGTGCCAAATTTCATTCAGATCCGTTCAGCCGTTTCAGCGTGAAAGAGTAACAAACATACATCCATCCATCCATACATTCTTACAAACTTTCGCGTTTATAATATTAGTAGGATTATTATTAGTATTAAACGGGTATTTATCTACTATTTTTAGTCTACCCGTGACTACAGCGTGTAAACCTGTCGAAACGTCCGGAAAATAAATAGGTAAGTAATTAGAGCGCTTTTAATACTAATAATAATGTGTTCAGATCGCGTAAGTTTAAAAGTATATACCTACAGTTATAAAACCTTAAAAACTACCAACAGTAATCTAATAATCTTCCTATCCTACTAATAATATAAACGAGAAAGTTTGTAAGAATGTATGGATGTATGTTTGTTACTCCTCACTCTGAAACGGCTGAACGGATTTAAGTGAAATTTGGTACAAATATAGAATAGAACTTGAGAAAGGACATAGGCTAACTTTTATCCCGAAAAAATGTACGGTTCCCGCGGGATAGATGTTTTTGTTTTTTATATATATAAACTAGTAACTAATTCGCCCATCTTTCGAGTCTCTAGGACCAGCGGTTTAAGTTCTCACGTCAGTCAGTCACGACAAGTATTGTAACCTATTCGCACTTACCGCTAAATGTAGTAGCTTCATCCAACTAATATTATAAACGCGAAAGTTTGGAAGAATGTATGTTTATTACACTTTCACGCTGAAACGGCTGAACGGATCTTGATGAAATTTGGCACAGATATAGATTATAGTCTGGAATAACACATAGGCTACTTTTTATCCCGGAAAAATGTACGGTTACCGTGGGATAGATTCGTTTTTGTTTTTCAAGGTACCACGCGGGCGAAGCCGTGGGCGGAAGCTAGTATTATAATAAACTAGTAAACTAATTCGCCCATCTTTCGAGTCTCTAGGACCAGTGGTTTAGGTTCTCACGTCAGTCAGTCACGACAAGTGTTTTAAATTATTATGTGATGTAAATTCGCTCTTACCGCTAAGTGTAGTAGCTTCATTTATAAATAACAAAAAAATTATTCAACATCCACTCGGAAGTATATATCTATTATTATTATAATTATTAACATTAACAAAACAATTTGTTATTATGTATTGAATAGGTTTATGCGTGTGTGATAAATTGTCGATAGAATACAATCAAGTGTTAATTTAAGCCAAATAAGGAGCTTTTGTGTGGTTTGTTGGACGGCATTATGCAAGATAGAGACAATCACTAGACCGGCCTCACAACTCAGTTGGTAGGAGCTCTGCCTTCTGCGCTGCAGGTTGTGGGTTCGATCCCCACCCAGGACTAACATTTGTGTGATGAACGCAGATGTTTGTTCTGTGTCTAGGTGTTATTATGTATTCTATGTAGGTATGTATTTATCAAAAAAAAGTATATAGTTAATCTATCAGCGATCTGGTTCCCATAGTACAAGCTTTGCTTAGTTTGGGGCTAGAAAGCGTTATGTTAAAAAAAAATATATCACGACTGTACTCCCCAGGCTCGGTAGATATCTCCTCAGATCTCTAGTTACTTACATCTTTGAGGATATCTAAAGAGAGTCAGAGGCAAGTCCAAACGTGATATTTGACACATGCCCACATTTTGCAAGGTTAGTATTATGTGACAAGAGCCTTACCACGAAGTCTTCCAGAACGATTCCGTTACGATTACGTTCTAGAAACGTCATGAAGTAACACTACTTCAATACAATTTGCATCGGTCATGGTACGAAATAACAATGTACCTAATACTAATTCGGTAATGTATTACGAATTCGTGGTGAGGCCCCAGGTTGCAAGCCCATCGCCGCTTATGAGAATAGTAACCTTTTACACACTTTTGAATTTATAGCTCTAGGGTATGCCCGTTTACTTTTTATCCCGGAAAAAATTACAGTTCCCGTAGGATAGATCAGTTTTTTTAAAGGTAGGTACCACACGTGCGAAGCCGTGGACAGAAGCTAGAAAGTAACATGTCCGATGTCGTCCCTCGAAATCGACGAGATCAGAGCAAGGTCTGCAGGCCGAACTCAAACACTGCTTTGATGCACAAAAGTATATTCTACATGGCGCCTTCCATCTATAATAAACTGCCCAAATCGCTAAGGGAACTACCACGTTCGCAGTTTCATAAAAAGTTAAAAACCATTTTGGAACGTAAATGTTATTATAGAGTAAGTGACTTTATGGATGACAAAATTGTTTTGGATAGTAACTAGTTAGGTAACAAATAGGATAAGGTTGAATTTTTATATTTTTATTTTTTATTGCAACTTCTATTTTATTATTTATTATTAATTTATTATTAATACCTAATCATTGACATTGTATAAAAATATTGCACGCCATACCGGTAGAAATACATTGATGCTATATTACCTTAATGACATCTACATTATACATGTATTTGACGCAATAAAATATTACTTTACTTTACTTTACTTTAACATATTTTTTTAAAACTTACTCACCTTTGCATAACTTCATCCCTCCCATTAATTTTTATCTCACACATGTATTAGACATCCGTATAAGTAAATGATTGTACAAGTTTAGTATTGTGATGTACTCAATACAGATATATAATGGTGGATTTACACGAAGCCAGTAGCTCGGTCAAGCAACTAGCAAGAGTAGAATTTAAAAAAGTTAGGGTCCGTTTTGCAACATCTTTTATGTATTTGTTTTTTTTTCTGTGTGTTGCAAATAAACATTTTTCTTTTTTTTCTTTCTTTCTTTCTTTCTTTCTAAAATAATAATAGGATAAATATCAACTGGCCTCACAGCTCAGTTGGTAGTAGCTCTGCCTTCAGCGCTGTAGGTTGTGGGTTCGATCCCCACCCAGGACTAACATTTGTGTGATGAACGCAGATTTTTGTTCTGTGTCTGGGTGTTATTATGTATTCTATGTATGTATTTACAAAAAATATATTATATAAATGATCTATCAGCTATCTGTTCTCATAGTACAAGGTTTGCTTAGTTCGGTAATAGATGGCGTTGTGTGAAATGTATATACAATTATCATCTTCCTGCCCTTTTCCTACGTTATGTGGTCGGCACAACATGCGTTCTTCTTCCATTTCCCTCTATCATTCGTCATCTCAGTACCTATTTACTCCCTTCTATTAACAATATATTTTTATTTAATTGAATAAATATATCTCGAAATAACTGTTGCCCGCAACATCGGCTGCATTTAATTTTATTTAAGACAAAATGTAGCCTATGTCCTTTCCCAGGATACAATCTATCCCATATGCAAAATTTTATCTAGATCCGTTTAGCCGTTTCAGCGTGAAGGAGTAACAAACATCCATATATCCAAACTTTCACGTTTATAATATTAGTAGGATTTGTTGTTAGTGTATCTAATTAATTTTCAGATATTACCCATGAATGTCAATTTACGCAAGGTATTTAAAAGCCCCGTGTAGATTCACCTTAATATAACAACACATGCACTTATATGCAATTAGGGTTCCACAGCTATTAATCATAGGCCATTAGGGTGATTCGCTTCATATGTATTACTCATCGTAATATAACCTTACCGAGCAAATAGGTATGTAGCTACCTATCTAGTGATGGGCCGAATCGTGATTTCAATCAATCAGCCGAATATTCGGTAAAAACTTTACCGAATATTCAATAAACTATTACGGTAGAGTTCGGTAAAAGTTTATTGAATATTCAATAAACCTTTTACGGTAGGTAAAAAAAATCATGATCACGACTATACTGCCGTCATACTAAGAAAGATCTTCAAATCAAGTCAAATCAAATTATTTTATTTTGCAAACCATGGGTTACAGGGATGTTAAATAAAAAAAATAGAATAGGAACAGTCATGATCAGCTTTACAGCATGCAAAGTCACGATAGATGTAAGTATATAAAACAAGGTCAATATCAAAATTAATTAATCAATAAGTAAATTGTCTCATCTAGAATTTATCCATCAGATATTCATTGACATTATAATAGGCCTTCTTAATTAACAATTGTTTTAATATTTTAATATAATCCCCAATAATCTCCAAGCTTGTTAGATAATATCTCCTCAGATCTCTAGTTACTTAGATGTTTGAGGATATCTAACGAGGGTATGTATCTAAAGTATCTTCGGTAGAAAATACGTCATTTATTCTGATTAATAAAAGAACCGAATAATCGGCCGAATACGAATGTTCGGTAAACCGAACATGCCGGATACCGAATATAAAATGTATATTCAGCCCAACTCTCCGTATCTAGAGTGAGATTAATTTTATTCCTCTCACTAACATTACTAACGTAAATAGTTCTTTCCACATCATTCAAGGTCACTGGTGGTTTAGTGGTAGCCTTCCGATCCTAAGGTCGTAGGTTCAAATCCGGTCGTGCACCGATGTATATTTGCAAAAAAAATAATATAATTATGGTCCTAATCAAAAACAAATCTTATTATCCGACGTCAGACGTTTTCTTAATTTTACTTTTATCGTTATATTTCAAGAACTATCCATCTTAAAATCAAAATGAAAATCATTTTGGAATCTACAAGTAAAGCCCTTTCATTTGATACCACAATCAGCAAATTTAAAAAAAAATTTTTATTCAACTTTGAAACCCAATATCTTTACAACTACTTCACCGATTAAGCTCATATGCTTTCATATCAAATCTACACAGCAGAATCTCTAGACCTTCCAAATTTCATGCAAATTGGATTAACCCTTCTTAAGTTATGCTTTAACAAACGTATACGCAAACATACGCCAAATCGCTCTACTTGCCACTGAGATTTGGCTCGCTTCGCTCGCTCAATCAGATATTTTTATGGATTTGAACTTTGTAGTCAAAGAGCTATTATCTAAAGGTCGACAAGACATGTTCCTTTCGGCTAATCATCAGATTAGTTATCTGATGACTATAAATCAGGGTACTCTGTGGTACTTTCGCTTTTGGAATAGTGCAGGAGACGGCGGTGTCTGAGAGACATGATTACTTTTTTCATCAAAAGAAAAAACAAATACTTTTTGTGAAAAAAACACATTTAGAACTTAGCAACTCTTGGCTTTTCATTAAAATAGAACAATTTTTGTTTGTGAAAAAAATCACATGGTTTTATTTATTTATTTATACAGGTACGACCTAATACAACAGGATAGTCATTCAAATAAAATAAATAAATAATGCTGGACAATCCACACAGCATCATCTAGCCCCAAAGTAAGCTACTCAAAGCTTGTGTTATGGGTACTAGATAACTGATATATTTAATACATTATATACATAGATAGATATTTTTTTATTATACATAGAAAACACCCAGACCAACGGAACAAATTTCTGCAGATCGTACACAAATTTGTTCCGCGGCGGGAATCGAACCCGCAACCTCTTGCGTCGCAGGCGGACTCTCGCCCGCTGCGCCACTGAGGTCGTCATATAGATGGTCGTCAATACTTATAGATGTGTAAATTAACAAGTAAAATAATTCAAAAAAAAATAAAAAATATATGATCACGACTGTAATCCCCGGGCTCGGTAGATATCTTCCTCCAGATCTTTAGTTACTTAGATCTTTGAGGATATCTAAAGGGGGTAGTCAGAGGCACGTCCAAACATGACATTTGGTACATGCCCACATTTTGCACAGTAGTTAGTATTCCGTACGTGACAGGTTGCAAGCCCATCGCCGCTTATAAGAATACTAAACCTATGACACACACCTTCGAATTTTTGGTTCTAGGATATGCCGGTTTCCTCACGATGTTTTCCTTCACCGTTTAAGAGCACTGGCATTGCGCACATAAATTTTTCGAATGGAAAAACTCATTGGTGCACGACCAGGTTTGAACCCACGACCTTCGGATCGTGAGGCAGGGGTGCTACCACTGCACCACCAGCGCTCAAATAATTCAATAACTCAGTAAAACGATATGCAAAGTAATAAAATATAAATGTCAATAAGAATTATACTTAATTTTAGGGTAAATCTACTTTTTATTGCCTAGTAATGTTGATATCTTGATTTTTAAGTGGACAAATAAGGTTTTTAAGCATAAAAAAATGCCGAGTTATAAAAAAACACGGAATACAAAGTCCTGTATTGAAATTCGGATAGTACGTCTGTTGAGTCAGCTTATTGTAAGTATAAAAGAATTATTATTGGTTCATAAAAAAAAATGTTTTTAACTTCTACTAAGTGTTAACACTAAGGCTGGTTACAGTGCTTCACTGACCGTCGGTGCGTATGTCGGTCGCGCTTGTCATTAATATGAAAATCCATAAAATCGTACAGTGCTGGACCGACCGTACGCACGCGTATATTGCTACGCACTGCGTACGAGGACCGTCGGTCGAGCGCGTCCGCATGCGAGTCGGTCGGCCGACGCGCTATGGAAACGTATGTACGCGTTCAGTGCTGCACCGATCGTTGGACCGACCGTACGGACCTACGACGGATGTCTGTATCATTTTTCATCTGGTCAGTTTGTTGGTCAGGAGAGCACTGAATGATACAAACTGACGGTCGGTCCGTGTGTATCGTCAGGACCGACCGTGCGCACCGACGGTCAGTGAAGCACTGTAACCCGCCTCTCCCGCGCTATAGTGTTGTCGTGCATACCGCTGTAATGCTTAGCCAAGTACCTTGTAGTCTATCTGATCCTTCATATATTATATATAATACAAAAATATATTTGTTTGTCTGAAATATGGTTTGACATAAAGGTCAACATTTTTAAATAAGATGATTTAATTTGTCGACTTTAGTTTAGTTTTTTCCAAAAATATGAAGATTTGTTAGGATAGTATTAGTATAAGCGGTAATGGGCTTGCTACCTGTCACGTACTGAAATATTGTGCTAAATCTGGCCAGTATCCAAATATATGCGAGAATATTTGGATGTGGCTCTAACTATCCCAGATTGGACGTTTAGATTAACCCAGGCTTGTTAAGACATCTCAGATCTCTAGTTATTTCAATTTTTGAGGATGTCTAAAGGTTAGTCAGAGGCACGTCCACACATATTTGGCACAAGCCCACAATACTTTTACTGAAGTGGAAATATCTCCAAGGTGACTGAGGTGGGTTGAGATGGCTCATAGGATATCAATGTGTTCCCACACCGTTTGCCCTTCACCGAAGTGCACTTGTGCATGGTTTTGAACCCACGCTACAACTAACAATAGCAACGAAATTAATGATCAAACGTCAGAAGTGGGAAATTAGTTCTTAACTGCACACATGTAAAGTTCAATTTATAATTTGAAATATCGAAATCTATAAACACTCCACTTGAATTATGTTTTACTAGCTTGCGCCCGCGACTTCACTCGCTTTAATTAAATAAACTAGTATTTATTGCAAAAATTAAAAAAAATCGACTGAAAATTGTTTTAAATAGCTTTTTACAGTCGCCACGTTGGAATTTTTTGAAATTTTGTATAGCCTATGTCATTCTTGTAATCTAATGACGCTTCATTTATCAAAATCTGTCCAGCCGTTTAGGCTCCAGCTACAGCCAAAGGAACTTGCATACATACACACCAAACACGTTAACCTCCTTTTTCACTTCGCAGTCGGGTAAAAATAGCATAAACGCTAAAATACAGATTACAGATTATATTAATACAAATTTCATCCAAATCCGTCCAGCCGCAAACAAGCATATAAACATCCTAACATCTATTCAAACTTTCGCGTATAATAGTTTTTTAAAGGTCACCGTCCTAATATGGATCGTATCGCATCTATAACTCTTTGATCCACGTAATAAAGAGTTGATTACACCATCATTATACGTGACCTCGATTGAAGGGTGTAAACAACTCCTAAAGAATTCTGTAGTATTACAAAAAAATTACAGTAAATTATTTCTTACTAGCTTCCGCCCACGGCTTCGCTCGCGTGGTACTGTGAAAAACGACCTCAGTGGCGCAGCGGGCGAGAGTCCGCCTGCGACGCAAGAGGTTGCGGGTTCGATTCCCGCCGCGGAACAAATTTGTGTAAGATTTGCAGAAATTTGTTCCGTTGGTCTGGGTGTTTTCTATGTATAATAAAAATATCTATCTATGTATATAATGTATGAAATATATCAGTTATCTAGTACCCATAACACAAGCTTTGAGTAGCTTACTTTGGGGCTAGATGATGCTGTGTGGATTGTCCAGCATTATTATTATTATTATAAACAAAAAAAAAAATCTATCCCACGGCAACCGTTCATTTTTCCGCGATAATATGTAGCCTATGTGTTATTCCAGACCATAATCTATATCTGTGTCTTTCATTCAGATCCGTTCAGCCGTTTTAGCGTGAAAGAGTAACAAACAAACATACATCCATGACATTCTGACATCCATCCATCCATCCATATATTCTTACAAACTTTCGCGTTAATAATATTAGTAGGATTATATTGTATACTTATTCTAATAGATACTTAATATATACATATACATAAGTAAAATCCCGCCTGTTTCCCGACGGGGTAGGCAGAGACCACGGATCTCCACTTGCTACGATCCTGACATACCTCTTGCTTCATTCACTCTCATTACATTCATACATGCGTCGGTTTAGGGTACTCTGGACCTGGCCTTTCTCTAAAACGTCCCCAATTAGCTCGAGGTACGTACGCCGAGGTCTTCCCCTTCCAACTGTCCCATTCACACTCTCCTTATACAACTGTTTCATCTCCTTTCACCTATCAGTTATCTAGTACCCATAACACAAGCTTTGAGTAGCTTACTTTGGGGCTAGATGATGCTGTGTGGACTGTCCAGCATTATTTATTTATCCATCCTTTCTACATGCCCAAACCATCTTAAGGCGGTACCCCGAGTCAAACTAGCGCCGCCACCTATTTTATCTAATTATTCTGTAAAACAAAGGAATTTTCAAAAAGTGATTGGGTAATTTGTGATACCTATCATAAGCTTTTTTTTAATACCTCTGTAATAATTTTATTTTGTATAGTTTAGGCAGAGAGGCGAAAAAAAGAATTTAGTGTCCACCAAGTGCAACTTCGTATCTCTTGCTAAATTAAACAAAATAAAACTATTACAGAGGTATTAAAAAAAAGCTTATGATAGGTATCACAAATTACACAATCACTTTTTGAAAATTCCTTTGTTTTACAGAATAATTAGATAAAATAGGTGGCGGCGCTAGTTTGACTCGGGGTACCGCCTTAACATACCCTTCTCAATTTGCAATTTACATAGTGAAATACAAATTGAAAGTGGCACAGACAGAAAGGTGAGGAGTAATAGGTAAGCGTGATATGGGCATGTTATGAGAAGAGATGAATGTCATGTGACGAGAGTGTTAAGTATGAATGTGGATGGATACAAGGGTAGAGGTAGACCGAAGAAAAGATGGATGGACTGTGTGAAAGATGACATGTACTTTTAAACTTACGCGATCTGAACACATTATTATTAGTATTAGACGGGTATTTATCGTATTTATCCTATTGTCGAGAACGAAGTGAGGGTAGTTGCAAATAATGCGACCCCCGCTTCGCGGAGGCGGTAGCTCCAGTACTCCAGTCTACCCGTGACCACGACAGCGTGCAAACCTGTCGAAACGTCGGGAAAATATAAGGTAATTTAAACGCGATAAATACCCGTCTAATACTAATAATAAAGATGACATGGGTAAGAAAGGAGTGAGTGAGATGACGGATGATAGAGGGAGATGGAAGATCACATGTTGTGCCGACCACATAACGTGGGAAAAGGGCAGGAAGATGATGATAGTGACTTAATGATAGGACATTATTCTCACTATTCGTCATTGCTCGCAACAAAAAAAATCTGTTATCTCGTAATATATTAGTTAATTTTAAATATACCTTGAAATAACTTATTATCAACCAATCTTTTATTGCTCCATCTGCATGCTATCAGCTTGAAAGATGAGCTCTAAAATCAAGGTTAAAACACTCACACGACTGTAATCCCCGGGCTCGGTAGATATCTCCTCAGATCTCTAGTTAGGTAGGTACTTAGATCTTTGAGGATATCTAAAGAGGGTAGTCGGAGGTACGTCCAAACTTAGCATTTGGCACATGTTCATATTTTGCACAGTGGCTAGTATACCGTACGTGATAGGTTGCAAGCCCATCGCCTTTTTTCTGACTCACACTTGGCCTGTTTTTAATTACACAATTACATAAGAATTACATAGAAACAGCGGAAATGCAAAAAAACACAAAAATGCTAATATCATCGATGTACAAAAAAAATCTTGTTTTATGAAACAATAAAAATATCATATAACCAACCGTAAAAATTAACACAGCCTCCAAATTACTTTACAACTATTATAAAACCGAATCTGTTTAAAAGTGAAAGTCACATCAAAATGGGATCAGCCATTAGCCACGCTCGGTAAATTTGCAAAAGTGTTAATGTGGAATTAAGTAACTACTTATTAGAACCTTATTTACATATTGACCATGAAACTTACCAAAGTCCTTTGAGCAATATCAAAGTAATATTAATAATATTTATTATATATGTGTGGATAGTTCACACAACGCCATCTAGCCCCAAACTAAGCAAAGCTTGTAGGTATTATGGGTTAACTTTTTAGGTTCAGCAACATGGTTTCCTTACGATGTTTTCCTTCACCGTTTAAGAGTACTGGCGAATATGCATTTTTCGAACGGAAAAAAACCGTTTGTGCCGCCTCACATAGCGTGGAAAAAGGGCAGGAAGAAGAAGAACGGAAATATAAATTAGTGCACGATCAGAATCGAACCTACACCACCGGTGCTCTCATAGATAGGTGCTGACTCATAGGTACAATGACCTCTATTTATAATATTTGAAACTAGGTCAAGACCCAAGCGAAACCTTTTATGACCTATTTAGTGTTAAAAAGGTCAGACAAACATTTAAAAAAACAATTAACAATGATATTTTTTCGTACTCACTTAGTAATGAAAAAATTATCTCTAAAGGTTCTTGTAATTGAAAAAAACCCATTTGTCTTAATAATATTAACGTTCTAAAGCCCAGAACTACAATTCGCAAATTGTCCAAATTTTGCGCAATGATGAATTCTCAGAATGGCTAAATCGCAAATGTCTTTAGATTCCAAAAAGAAATCTAGTTTGTTATACGTTTTAATGTTACTTGGTTCTATTGACGAATTGTGTGGTGCAGCGGGCGACTAGCCGTGATATTAATAGTGCAGTGCAAGTTCGATTCCGATGCAAGCTTGGAGTAAGATACAGTTTTAGCTGTATATTAAGTTCAGTGACACACACTTTCGTGAGCATGTTTTATTTATTCGGCTTCATAACTTATAAGGAAAAACCTTCTGAAAAACCACTTCTTTGTCCGTCTGTCTGTCATAAAGTCATAATATTTGATATTTATTGGAAAAAATATAAAAACATAAATATAAGTGATTGAAAACAGCTTCTTACAGCTGCCATATTGAATTTTTTACATTTTTGTATAGCCTATGTCACTCCTGTAATCCAGACGAATCCAATGACACTTCATTAATCAAAATCTGTCCAGCCGTTTAGGTTCCAGCGACAAGCAAAGAAACTCGCATACATACACCCGAAACACATGATACCCAGCGTCAAACAAATAAAGAAAAAAATCTTTCAATTTTTATTATTATCTGTTTATATTTACATTTTTTTTACGAAACGCAAATAGGCCTTGTCCATTCCGCTACTTTGATGTGAATTATGGCCAATTGAACATTAATATTCTTTTTCAAATGGGATATTCCGATGAGATAATCATCTTATTACAATTAATTTTAACACTTTCGCATTTCGTACCTCATAGAATACCAGCCATTGCCCCTTAGTTCAAGGAGAGATATTAATTGGAGTGATCTTTGTCGGTTACACAATGGTATATTGTCTTATTCTCATTGAAGCGATCGTGGCGTAGTGACTTAGTTACTGACAGAACGTCCAACGTACTTGGATGGTTGACTTAGTATTTTCATGCTTTTTTTTTCAACTTTAAAGTCCAATTTCAAGGTTGTTTTTCCAAGATATAATTAACAGGTACCTGGATGACTTTTTTTTTTATCAGTCGTGTTTTTTGGAAAATAAAACAAAGATATATCGATTTATCGCCTCCAAAACCCCCTGCATACTAAATTATTATTATTATCATTTATTTCTCAAAAGAATTTACATATTCACTTAAAGAGAAAATACAAAGATATCTTACAGTTAAAGTTATTGCCATAAGCGTATTTAGTTTAATCGATTAAATTTTATGAAAATCGTTGGAGCCGTTTCCAAAAATCAGATTAGGTATAATATTATATTACTCGTACAAGAACTGCTCGTATAAGATCTTTCAAACTTAGTCATAATCTTTAAACTTAGTTTCATCAAAATTGATGCACCTGTTACGGTGTTATTGAGTAACATACATCAAAACCTTTGCTTCTATAATATTAGTGTGGAATGTAATGTAACTTATGTACTTATATGAAAAAATATTTTGTTAATTCAAGGACTGTAAATTATGATTGATGTACTCTCATTGTAATACCTATTTGTTATTTATAACGTGTGAAGACAGAGGCAGAAACAAGTTAACAAATGATTACTGGTATAATACATGGTGATATTAGAGCGCTGGTGGTTTAGTGGTAGAACCCCCGCCTCACGATCCGAAGGTCGTGGGTTCAAAACTGGTCGTGCACCAATGAGTTTTACTATTCGAAAAAATTATGTGCGCCATGCCAGTGCTCTTAAATGGTGAAAGAAAACAAGAACCAAAAGTTCGAAGGTGTTTGTCATAGGTTAATCATTTCTTCTAAGCGACGATGGGCTTGCAACCTGTCACGTACATATACTAACTACTGTGGGCCAGCGCCAAAAATCATTTTTTGTCGTGCCTCTGAATACCCTCGTTAGATCTAAGTAACTAGAGATCTCAGGAGATATCTACCGAGTCTGGGGATTACAGTCGTGATTTTTTTGTAATACATACTTGTAATTTATGTAACTACGTGTGAAGACACAGGCAGAAATTAGTTACCAAATGATTACTGATAGTATGGTGTTAATTATGTATCATGAGTTACGAGTTTTGTTATGGTACTCGATTCAGGGTCACCCATCAAATTTTTGATGAAACTACGCTTGAGGCTGTAACCTTTACTTGAGGGTTTCTTGAATGTGAACTGTATGGTGATAAGACCACCTATTAAGTTTTAAAAGCGGTCGTTGCATAGCTAACACTTGCATGTGCAAATATTCGGACGTGACTTTGACTACCCCTTGTAGATAATCCTTAAAGATCTAACAAGAAATCTGAAAATCTACCAATCCGATTAAGTAGGTTAGTATTTGGGGTGTATACAAAGTGTTACCAGACTACTTCCAAAAACTTTAGGGGGTTAAAGTAACCATCAATATAAAAAACAAAACGCAACGATAGGGCGATCTAGGATGCGAACAATTTTACTAGCGCCCTCTAATTGTGAAATTCGAACTAAAGTGACACTTTTTAGATACTTTAAACATTACCACAAATGTCAAATAGCGCTCTACCACGACTTCTTTTGTACACTAGAGTGTAATAAATCATATTATTAATGTACCAATTGTGTCGGAAATTGGCTAACAATGGCTTGTCTATACGTGTGAAAATTCCTTCGGCTTACATTTGTCGCCGTGGAGGTTTCAATACTGGACGGCAGTTTTTAAAATGTCGCACACACTTCGCTGATAAAAATGTCGAAAAAACTTTTTTACGCATGCTTCAAACTCAAACTCAAACTCAATATAAAAATCTCAATAAATAAAAATAACTCAAACTCGATATAAATTTGACTTGGAGAGTAAGCTGGTGAATGCGTGACGAGAGCGTTACGAAAAGTGTGATCGGGCGAGGCGAAAAGAAGTTGAGAGGGAGATAAAAGTTAGTGAAGATAGAAATAGAGAGAGTTACGTATTCGTATTACTGTAGGGGCAAGAGAGAGAATTGCGAGCACACATTTTATATCTATCTTTCTCTCATAGTCTGTTACGTCTCCGTGGGGTCCGCACAACATTTTTTCTTCCACCATTTCCCTCTACCATATCCGTCGTCTCAGTACTCACTCCTCTCTTACTCATATCATCTTTCACAAAGTCCATCCATCTTTTCTTTGGCCTACCTCTACCCCTGTATCCATCCACATTCATACCTAACACTCTCTTGGGCACATGATATGTTTTTTCCCGGAAAATCTAATCAATTGTCATTAATGATCACTCGTATTCTTGATTTATTTTGATTAAGTATTATAAGTATTTATCGTTCTAAGACGAATGATAGAGGGAAATGGAAGAAGATCACATGTTGTGCCGACCCCACATAACGTGGGAAGAGGGCAGGAAGAAGATGATGATGATGATGAAGTATTTATCGTTCAATGCCAAAATACCAAAATATTTTATACGCATAACGTCTATTTGAAACAATGCAGGTTACTCCATGCCTAATCTCTCCATGACCGAGATGGTTAAATTGCTAAAACATCATAAAAGGTTACAATCAGCTATGGCTGCGGATATTGGTAGTTCCGATCTATGGAAACTACTTACATGGAATTTAACTGTCAGATTTGTCATTTATGCAATAGTGGTGTAGTGGTGTACCCCTGCCTCACGATCCGGAGGTTGTGGGTTGAAACCTTTTTTTTTTTTTTCCGGGGGGGAAATGCATTACGCATACCACCCGGGCGCAGGGGGCACCCGAGTAGTTATGTGGGACTCCCCGTATAGGCTAATGAGACCCACGGTATACCTACTAAAAACCCCCCGTCTTCCGTTTCGCCGCCTAGTGACGGGGCCACGGGAACGCTCTCGCACACATCCGCGACCCCGCCGGCGGTAGCCGCCTGCAAGCGGCTCCATCCCGGAAGCCCGAAGGCCCTCCACGATGGGCGCACCAGATGGTAAGGCGCGCCTCCCTCCCCGGCCTCCACCAGTACTGTAGCAGACTCCCCCTGAGTCTGCTACTAGGAGGCCACGGATACCAGACAACTGGTACCCGGTGGCAGATCAGGTCTGTGGTTCTGCCATCTACCACATCTCGGCCGCAGAGGATAGGACAAGCGGCGCACCGATATACCGACATGTCTCTTCCTCTGCGGCCCCAGCACTCCACGGCCGCAGAAGATAGGGAGAACGGCGCACCGCAATACCGGCACTCCTCTCTTTCTGCGGTCCCCTCTCCACGCGCGTCCGCAGCGGACCTGCTCAGCCCGCTGGGAGCGCCCCCCTCTCGGGCCAGCCGGCGACCCAAACAGGCCGGCCCTGGTTGGTTGCCTCTTAGCTTCACCGTGGGTGACCAGTCCACGGTTACTAAGCCCCCCCGCCACGACAAGGCGGGCAACACTCGGGGGGGGGGTTGGGTTGAAACCTAGTCGCACCAATGAGTTTTTCCATTCGAAAAATGTATGTGTACAATGCCAGTGCTCATAAACGGTGAAGGAAAACATCATGAGGAAACCGTCATAGGTACCATAGAACAAAAATTCGAAGGAAATATAAATAAAATATGTGTCAGAAACAGTTGAGCTATCTAAGACACAAAGGATAGATAGGTACTCGTAGATAGCTCATTTGATCTAGATAATTTTAGATAGTTCGTCAAAATAACAGAATAACCCATGGCCACGTGACTTCGTGTAGGTGGGTTCTTCTCAATTTATTATTATTGTCGTTATTTTAAAATCTTTTTCCTTGATTTTTGAGCTCATCTTTCAAACTGATAGCATGAAGATGGAGCAATAAAAGATTGGTTGATAATAAGTTATTTCACAAAGGGTACATTTGAAGTTAACTGATATTATGCCTATGATGAAAATTAAGAAGGGTATGCTAAGATGGTTTGGGCATGTAGAAAGGATGGATGAAAGGAGACTGACGAAACAGGTGCATAAGGAGAGTGTGAATGGGACAGTCGGAAGGGGAAGACCTCGGCGTACGTACCTCGAGCAAATTGGGGACGTTTTAGAGAAAGGCCAGGTCCAGAGTACCCTAAACCGACGCATATATGAATGTAATGAGAGTGAATGAAGCAAGAGGTATGTCAGGATCGTAGCAAGTGGAGATCCGTGGTCTCTGCCTACCCCGTTTAGAAACAGGCGGGATTTTATGTATATAATATGTTACATTAAGTTGTTATTATAAGCCTCTGGTTTTCCTTGTAATAAATATAAATATTGTACGAGATAACTAAAATTGTTTGTTGCGAACAATGACGAATAGTGAGAACAATGGTAAAAACTGTAGAGGAAACGCCCAGATACCTTAACCTTTCACACTTCTCAGCTGTCAGTTCGTGGTATCTGTCAGAATCGTGATCCACAAAGATCGGAACAGGTTAAAATTACTAGAACGACCTTGAAGGTGGAATGTGTTATAATGCTGCGTCTGCGCACAATCGCAAACTAAATAGACATTATGAATCTTCTTACTTATTACATTAGTTATGGATTAGTATCTATTAACACATTTAAGCAAAGATTTAAATCGTAGATATGCCCGAACGCCAAAAACTGTCGCACTGTTTTTACTTGTGTGTGTTAACAAAATGCCGATGCACACACACTAATGATTAGTAAAAAATGAACCAAACAGTTATTTCGCCATTTATTTTGCAATTATATTGCACGATCTTTCGTAAAAAAAATAATACTTATTCCTTTTGTACCCTGAAATTGAAAATATTTGGTGTGCCAAATGAGCGAGCTATCTCATTTCGTGTGGCAACAAAACGGCGCGGTCTCAGTACCGTACGGGCATATCCACGATTTAAATCTTTGCATTTTAATACATATCTATATTTTTCGAGCACTGACGGCATTGCGCACACAAATTTTTCAAGTAGAAAAACTCATTGGTGCACGACCAGGTTTGAACTCACGACCTTCGGATCGTGAGGCAGGGGTGCTACCACTACACCACCAGCGCTCTTAAAGCATGCTAATAGACTATGTACATCGAATGTAAAGGATGATAAGTATTCTACTTAAAATATTAAGTCTCCATCCTTGCGACAACCGACATTGTGAGAAAGTAATTGGCTAATTAATAATAATAATAATAATAATAATAAATGATGTGGTGTCGTGTGACACCAGGTAGGAACGAAGTTGCGACTGTCGCGCCTGCGCACGTCTCATTTAACGGTTTTATTCCACGCACTTTTTCTTACGGTTTTACTATCACATTTTTTTCAGTTCGGTCGCGCAGCAAAATCCCTATCCCCTCCAAGCCTGCCGTAAGGAACTTCGTTCCAATAAAAGCCTTTATTCACTGATCATAATTAACATAAGTGTGCCTCCAGTTATATTTCAGCAACCAGTTCTTGATCAGGTTGTCCTCGACATAGGCCTCCCCTAATTTCTTCCACTTTTCCCTATCTTGTGCTAATTGCCTCCATCCTTTCGGCTAATTAATAAAATAGATATTAAATGTCAAATCATTTCCTGCTTTGCCATTACAGGTAATTTATCCTACACATACATCTATCTATACTAATATTATAAAGAGGAAAGTATGTATTTTGGTATTTTTATTTGTAACGAATAAACTCAAAAACTACGGGTCCGATTTCAAAAATTCTTTCACCGTTAGAATGCTACGTTATCCCTGAGTAACATAGGCTATATTTTATGTAGGTACCTCGCGAACAAAGCCGCGAACGGAAGCAAGTATGAACGTGAAAGTTTGTGAGGATGTATGGATGTTTGTTACTCTTTCACACTGAAACGGGTGATCGAATCTGAAAGAAATTTGGCACAGAGATAGATTATAGCCTGGAATGCACATAGGCTACTGTTTATCTCGGAAAAATGTACGGTTCACGCGGGATAGATTTGTTTTTGTTTTTCAAGGTACCACGCGGGCGAAGCCGTGGGCGAAAGCTAGTTTTATTAAGTATGTTAGTTTTGTATTTATAAAAACACGTTCGTCTGCGCGATTATTAAAAACAACTTGATACTAACACTATTCTCAAAATTTTTCAAAAAATATTTTTATAAACTTTCGCATTTAGGCCAAGCGAACTCAACAAAACCATCCAAAAGCTGCCACTCGCAAAATGTCTACTTTTTACATAGCTACTAATCGTTAAAGCAAAGTTTCAAAGGTACTCTTATACTCGTAATACAAGGCCTCAATCTAGACTCGTCACAAAACACTGACTAGAATAATAATAAATAAATAAATAAAATAATAAATAATGCTGGACAATCCGCACAGCATCATCTAGCCCCAAAGTAAGCTACTCAAAGCTTGTGTTATGGGTACTAGATAACTGATATATTTAATACATGATATAGGTACATAGATAGATATTTTTTATTATACATACACACCTAGACCAACGGAACAAATTTCTGCAGATCGAACCCGCAACCTCTTGCGTCGCAGGCGGACTCTCGCCCGCTGCGCCACTGAGGTCGTCGAATCGAGAATCTAGCCACAAGATGAAACCTAGGTCATGTCGTAAATACTACGTATCAAGTTGCATGTCACCTATATTCGTAAGCTCAGATTGTAATGTAATAACGGATGACATAATGTAATAGAGGATATTATGATGGATTGTAATTTAATTTAATATTATGTCACTGTGTGGATGGTGCTATGCAAGATGGAGGCAGTAAGGAATTATTAGACCCTCACAGCTCAGTTGGTTAGCTCTGCCTTCTGCACTGTAGGTTGTCGGTTCGATCCCTACCAGGACTAGCATTTGTGTGATGAACGCAGATGTTTGTTCTGTGTCTGGGTGTTATTCTGTATTTACAAAAATATATAATTAATCTATATACAGTCGTGGTCAACTAATTAGGGACACTCTTTGGTTAAACCGAATTGTGAATTTATTTTTTATTTTCCAACGAGTCTAAACCATATTCCATATCTCTTACATGTAAGTATAATTAGTCATTTATGTGCTCGATTATACAAACAATAACAACTTCTTAAACATTAAACCTCTTTACAGTATAGCTGATAGATTATCGTAGTGCTATTTCTTCAAATAATGCTGGCTGGCCATTTAATTAGGGACACTGAGATATTGCGTTCTATTTTCAAAATTTGAATCTCAATACTTTTTTACTTCTTCTCTTATTGTTTCGTGGTAGTTTTGGCGGCAATCCCGATATTTATTTTAAGTTTTGAAAAATATTTTGAAGAAAAATGGGTAAAAATAAAAGTTGCGATCCAACACTACGAAAAATTATCATGAAGTTTGTTGTCGAGCATGGTTGGCCATACCGAAGGATAGCAGAACATTTAAATTGTTCAAAAACTATGGTATACAATGCAGTGCAACATGTCAGACGCAATAACACAGATTTAAATGTGCCCAGAACAAAAAGATCGAGAAAAACAACTCCGCAAGAAGATAGAATGATAGCCAGGTTAGCTAAGAAAGATCCGTTTCTAGGCTCTATTTTAATTAAACACGAAGTGTTTGGGACAGACGAAAGAGCTGGTGTCTCAGCTAGGACCGTTCGACGACGTCTGGTAGAAGCAGGGTTGTTCGGAAGAGTGGCTCGCAAAGTACCGTTGTTGAAGAAAGAACATAGAAATGCTCGTTTGGCGTTTGCACGTAAATATGGACATTGGACCTACGCCCAATGGCAACATGTATTATTCTCTGACGAGACCAAGGTTAATTTGATTTCTTCAGATGGAAGGCAATACGTACGGCGTCCAGTAAAAGCGGAAATGAATCCAAGATTCACAAAAAAGCAGGTGAAACATGGCGGTGGAAACATTAAAATGTGGGGTTCATTTTCTGGACGTGGAGTGGGACCTGTGAGGAAAGTTCAGGGTAACTTAGACCAACATCAATACAAGGCAATATTGGAGGAAACGATGCTTCCCTATGCTGAGGAGCATCTCCCTATTATATGGACGTTTCAGCATGATAACGACCCAAAACATACCGCCCGTTCAGTCAAGTCGTTTCTTACCAGTCAGTCAGTATCGGTGCTAGATTGGCCAGCAAATAGCCCGGACCTTAACCCAATCGAGCACCTTTGGCACGAAATCAAGAAAAAAGTAGCCACTTATCGTACCACAACTTTAGATGAACTTAATGAAGCTTTTTGTGAGGCATGGGCAAACATTCCTGTCGAAACATGCCAGAAACTGATAATGTCTATGCCACATCGGTGTCAAGCGGTAATTACTAACAAAGGTTTTGCTACTGGGTACTGATTTTACACGTAATAAAATGGAGCTGTTAAAGATATTATAATACTGCAGATTATTAGTTTTGTTTAACTTTATTTTTCATTATAGTTTACTGTCCTTAATTAAATGTCCAGCTACAGAATTATACCTTAAAATTGAATACATGTTCAACCTTTGATATTAAATACTTTTTTCTATTTATTTATTCTTTTATTTACAGCCATTTAAAGCATAATAATCGGACCAAATTATGCAAATAATAGTTACTGAGAAATCAATAGGGTTTTATATTTGTATGTACATAACCGGTTATTGTTCTTCACTATCTTGCATGTCCCTAATTAGTTGACCACGACTGTATCTAATTATCTGGTTCTCATAGTACAAAGCTTTGCTTATATATAATTAATCTATCAGCTATCTGGTTCTCATAATACAAGCTTTGCTTGATTGGGGCTAGATGGCATTGTGTGAAATGTCCACCATTTTTTATATTTTATATTTATACTATATTAGTCAGATTGCTTTTGTTAATATTTTGCTGCACAAAACATCAAAACATGATCACGACTGTAATCCCCGGGCTCAGTAGATATCTCCTCAGATCTCTAGTTATTTAGATCTTTTGAGAATATCCAAAGAGGGCAGTCAGCACGTCCAAACATGATATTTGGCACATGCCCACATTTTGCACAGTAGTTAGTATTCCGTACGTGACAGGCTGCAAGCCTAGCGCCGCTTAGAAGAATACTAACCTATACACACACCTTCATTTTTAAATATTTTTGTCGTTTTGAAAGCAAGAAATTCGTTTTTTATAACTGCTTTGGAATTTACAGAAATAACTTTTTTATAAGGTCACTAATTCTCCTTCATTGCGTTTATTTTTCGTTTTAAGCTTTTATAATCTTGGCTCGTATTGCATACCGCCATCCCGTAACACTTGCCCAGTGACCGTGTGTCTGTAACCCGCGCCGCGTCGACAAAAACATCATCATTCAAGAATGAACCATCAATGTACAGTTGACTAAAAATTAATAATTAATATTATCTTATTTGTATTTCTTTAATAACAAACTAGCTGTCCCGGCAAACTTCGTACAGCCTTCTTCATTGCTTAGACAACAGTGAGTGACTATAATTTAATATGAACTTTATAAAATAGTAATAAAGTTCAAATTGACTCTACATTTTATTTAGAAAACGTTATGGGAAATAGAAAAGGGCTATTTTTAGGGTTTTCCCGGCAGTTATTCGAATTTTTCTTACCTTTTAAACTTTTCCTAGACCTCCAAAAATATTTCAAGACCAAGATAAGATAAATCCGTTTAGCCGTTCTCGAGTTTTAGCGAGACTAACGAACAGCAATTCATTTTTATATATATAGATAGACAACGCGTTTGTCTGCGCGTTTTAAGTAATATAATTTTATCCCGTTTTTGATACTCTGCTCCTATTGGTCATAGCGTGATGTTATATTAGCTTATAGCCTTCTACGATAAATGGACTATACAACAAAACAATAATATTTCTATTCGAACCAGTAGTTCCTGAGATTAGCGCGTTCAACCAAATAACTCTTCAGCTTTATAATATTATAGTACTAGCTTCCGCCTGTGGCTTTGCCTGCGTGGTACCTTGAAAAACAAAAACAAATCTATCCCACGGGAACCGTACGTTTTTCCGGGATGAAAAGTAGCCTATGTGCTCTATACCAGACTATAATCTATATCTGTGCCAAATTTCATCCAGATCCGTTCAGCCGTTTCAGCGTGAAATAGTAACAAACATCCATACATCCATACACTTACAAACTTTCGCGTTTATAATATTAGTAGGATAGATTTTGAATGACTTAATTATAGTGATCTGCTTATTGTGTCTCTGGGTTTTTTTAAACCAGTGTGGTGAAAGAATTAAAGTACACCTCAAGGCTCATTTCGAGCACTTCCCGATGCGAGTGACTGAGGACAAAAGTAATAGAGAGAGAATGAGAGATGAACATAATATTTTCTTCTTCTTTAACTGGTTTAAATCCGTTTTTTTATATGTATTTTTATAGACTGTAGGTACCTATTAAAAATTTGTGTGTGCGAGTTGACGACTAAAAAAATAGGTAAGTAAAATCGAAAGGTACTAACTCGCGCGCACTCGCGAGATTCACGCTCGCGAATTAACGACTTTGCACTTCATGCAGGAATGCATAAATGCTCAGCCACTCAGCCGCCAAGCCACCGAGGTCGAGACACATGTTTTTGTTTCCAACTGTACGTGTGATTTGTCCTGTGGTTGTGGTAAAAGAGGTTTTTGTGTATGGTAATTTAGAGCTTTTAGGCTTGTTGACACCATTTGAGAATCGTACGTTTTGCTATTTAGACGTATTGCTAACTAGACTTTTTGAGTTGGACGTTTTGCTACAGATGATTCTGAAACTGTAATTATCCACGAATAGCAATTATTGTTTTATTTTCAAAAAAGTAGTAGGTATTAGGCATATTTTTCAAGTAGTTTTTTTTTGTAAAATATTTTATTTTCAGTCAATAGTCAATAGTCAATAATTATCAATTCATTAAAATCACAGGGATCATTTTGAATCAGAAATTTACAGATCTATCTTATTAAATACACCATGATATAAAATATATTAATACTTACCTAATTATGATATGAATACAATAAGAAGTAATTTCTCAGTAATACTTAAGTAGAAAAAAATATACATTATGCCAAATGTTTTTATCGATCTATACTTGTATAGATATATGTTCTTTGTATGACGCAGACATCCGATAAGAAAGGATTTTCCGAAGTTCCACCTCTAAGGGGGTGAAAAAGGGAGGAAAAGTTTGTATGAGACAACGTGATTTTTTTAGCCAATCTGCTTCAAATTTTGCATAAACCTTTTATAACAGAATTGATAGAAGACGTGAATCTTATTTTATTGAAATTCATCCCGTACTTATACATCGATCGGGACTCAAACCCGCGACTCGGAAAGTTATGGGTCGTCAGTGTGCCACTACGCCAGACAAGCCTGATTGCGCAGTAACATCGTATTGTTTCCACTCTTTGTTTAAACAATGCGACTGTGTGAACTGTGGACTTGGAGAAATATATTATAGCATTTATCATAGGTTGTCTGGAAAAGTTTGCTGTCAGCGATAATACCGCCCCCGTTACTGTTTTACCCTCAAGTTAATAGTAATCTTACTTATTTAATCCGTTAAGTCCTCAAGTTTCTTTTTCACTGTTTGGACCATGAATAAATGGTTTTTGAATTTATTAAAATTATTTGGGTGTAGGTACTGGGATTCCATCTAAATATTCTTGAAAATAATATAAATTAAAAAACTGAAAGTCTTTGAAAAAAATCTTCTCACAGCCGCCATATTGGACTTTTTGACATTTTATATAACCTGTCACTTTTGTGATCCAAAAGAATCTAATGTCACTTCATTTGTCAAAATCTGTCCTGCCGTTTAGGATATAGCGACAGCCAAAAGAACTCACATATGTACATACATACACTCCAAACACTTACCTTTCATCTTCGCAGTCGGGTAATAAGATAAATAGTACAAGGTAGATACAACACTAAGATAAAGGTTGAAAATGTCCAAACGTTGTAGTAAAACAATAAAGCTAACCGAACTATCGCTAGTGATGTGAATGAAAGTAGTAAAAATATCGATACTTCCATCGAAAACAATCACCCACATCAAGGAAAAATATGATATCGATAGATCAGGGGCCTTATCACAAGCTTTAACAAACCGACATGTTTCAGAAACGTCAAAATTTCAAGCTTAAAGTAACAATACTTTTTATAAGTCATGATACCAAAAATCAAAGTTCTATTACTTTGATATTACTCGAAGAGCTTGTGGAAAGGCCCCAGAAGTGAGAGATCGTTGAATTAATAATTATAATAACCGATACAGCTGTAAAGATTTATAGACTTGTTAAAATTAATGCTAGTAATAATGATTTAGCTACCGAAATAAAAATAGCTTGTTTATAATTGTTTTGAGTTTGAATTGAATATACATGAACAAAATGTTGTAGATACACAGAGAAAGTCGCTTATCACAAAAAAATGTTCGTCATTATGAGAAAGTTTAGTTATTACTTTATGTAAATAAATTCAAGTTTTTTTTTAAACCTCGTTACGTTAGAAGGTAGCTGTTGGTTGTTTTTTTAACTGTAGGTTTTATAACTCTTGTATTTAAAATGTTACTGCCTCTATACACTAATTATATTATCGTACTTTTATAAACATTTAATTAATGTTAAATAATTTGGCTTAAAAAAAAGAGTTATTAACAGTAAACATTTTTGTTTTATTTTATATTTTACAATTTAACTTATTTTGTCTCATTATAATACTAATAAAACTATTGTTGATTAGCTCCCGCGAATATATCCGCATTTAATTCTTTTGGTTTTTTTAGACAAAATTATAGCCTTATTACCTCCTATCCTTTTCCATATTAAAGTTGTATAGATTGATGAGTACTTTAACCCCCGAAGTTTTCAGAAGTCTGGTAACATTATTCAATAATTAGTATATCAACATATCATCGATTTTTCCCATCACTACGATTGTCAACACCGTGTCTGATTCATAATAACACAGGTGTCAGTAGCACGTTTCGTGTCAAAAACTGACATTAGGTTATTTAAACAAAATGGCGTCGATGAAGAAACGTATTTGCTGAAAATTGCTTCGTCCGATGATATTTATATAATATTTTATGATGCGTGGAACTTTAAACTTTAATTGTTGCAGTTTATGACTGAAAAATAAATATTTATTCGCAAACATATTTTCCAAGGTTGACAACCGTCTTTTTATATATTATTATATATTTATATATTTCATAATATTCTTTTTCGGTTGTAAAATAATCGATATAAATAGTTACTAAAGCTCGATGTAAAAATCATTCAAAATTAGGTTCGGTTGTGTTAAGACAGGAAAGTTATGACCATTTGATAACTTGACGTTTTGAGAAAAAAACGTTTTACGATAGAGACAATTTAGTATGAAAATTCTGCACTGTTAACTTCATTTTAAGTAAGTAAGCTATCTAAAGATCGTTTGTAACGGTCCTTAGATAGCTCTACTATTTCTCATAATGTGTGTATTGAGATAGATTATATTTCAGTATGTATTTATCTATATATATAAAAATGAATTGCTGTTCGTTAGTCTCGCTAAACCTCGAGAACGGCTAAACGGATTTATCTTATCTTGGTCTTGAAATGTTCGTGGAGGTCTAGGGAAGGTTTAAAAGGTAAGACAAATTCGAATAACTGCCGGGAAAACCCTAAAAATTGCCCTTTTTTATTTCCCATACAAACGTTTTCTAAATACGTACGAAGACTGCCGGGTCAGCTAGTTTAATATATAAATCTGCACACAATACATAATTAATCGCGGAAATTTTACCTTAGTTTACCTGTTTATTTACCGAAAATCAAAAAGGAGGGTAATGTATTGATGTTTGTATGTATCCGAGAAACGGCTGCACGGATTTCGACAAAATTAAATGAAAAAAAAAAAAAAAAAATATGATCACGACTGTAATCCCCGGGCTCGGTAGATATCTCCTCAGATCTTTGGTTACTTAGATCTTTTGAGGATATCTAAAGGGGGTAGTCAGAGGCAAGTCCAAACATGACATTTGGTCACATGCCCACATTTTGCACAGTAGTTAGTATTCCCTACGTGACAGGTTGCAAGCCCATCGCCGCTTATAAGAATACTAACCTATGACACACACCTTCGAATTATTGGTTCTAGGGTATGCCGGTTTCCTCACGATGTTTTCCTTCACCGTTTAAGAGCACTGGCATTGCGCACATCAATTTTTCGAATGGAAAAACTCATTGGTGCACGACCAGGTTTGAACCCACGACCTTCGGATCGTGAGGCCGGGGTGCTACCACTACACCACCAGCGCTCACAATTAAATGGGGTGTCGTTAAATTCGTCTTGATCACAAGAGTGACGATACAAAATGTCAAAAATCGTATATGGCGGCTGTAAAAATCTATTTTCGTTCGGTCGGATTTTCAATTTTTTGCAATGAATCATTATTTATTTATTTTTTAGCTTCCGTCCGAAGCTTCGCCCGCGTCATACCTTAAAAAAAGCTAATCTATCCCACGGGAACCGTACATTTTTCCGGGATTAAAAGTAGGCTATGTGCTATTCCATACATACATCTTTGACGTTCTATATTAGTAAGATAATGCAACAAAAAACCTAACAGCACACACAACAAACATTTAAAAAACTTTATTATAAAACTATAGGAATGTGTCCAATCACAGGTATGCGCAGAATTTTCCATATTAAGTAGTTTAAGGAGTCACCTGTGAAAAATTTCGCTCGCAACTCAAAGCTATTAACAAGATAACTTTTTTGCTCTCCTAAGTAAGGTGTTACTAACCGTTTTGCAACTTGTACACATCGAATAAATCCTATACCTAGGGCCTTACCCCAAGATCTTCATGCAATATCAAAGTATTATAACTTTGACATTTCGTAGGTACCATTATTATTTAGCCATTATCATCTTACTGCAGGGCAAAGGCATACCTACCTTCCCTTCTTCCACTCTTCGCGACACAACGCAGTGACAGGCCAGGCCCCTATTTAATAAACATTACAAATTGACGACCTCAGTGGCGTAGCGGGCGAGAGTTCGCCTGCGACGCAAGAGGTTCGATTCCCGCCGCGTAACAAATTTGTGTACGGTCTGCAGAAGTTTGTTCCGTTGGTTTGGGTGTTTCCTATGTATAATAAAAAGATCTATCTATGTATCTAATGTATTAAATATATCAATTATCTTGTACCCATAACACAAGCTTTGAGTAGCTTATTTGAGGCTAGATGATGCTGTGTGGATTGTCCAGCATTATTTATTTTTATTTTTATTTTTTTTATTAATTGTAAAATACAATTAACAAGTTTCTGTTTAATAAAAAAAAAAGATTTACAAATTTGTTATGGTGAAAAATTTACAAAATTTGTAAAATTCTACAACTATAGATGTACCAAATGTCATGTTCGGACGTGCCTCTGACTCTCCCTCTTTAGATATCTTGATCTAAGTAACTAGAGGTCTAAAGAGATATCTACCGAGCTTGGGGATTACAGCCGTGACCATGATTGTTTTTTGTCACTTTTTTACAAATTTGTAGACTTGTAGCTAATGTTTATTTAATAGGGTTCAGGGGCCTTACCACGAAGTGTTCCAGAACGATTCCGTTTTAGAAACGTCACATTTGAAGCTTGAAGTAACACTACTTCAATACAGTTTGCATAAGTCATGGTATGAAGTAACAATGTATTTTCTGCGGTGCATTTGCCTGACAACTACGTCGCTCTGGTTTTTATATTTTTTCTCGTGTTATTTTGAGTTTTATTGCGTAATTTTGGTGGTTATTTTGCCAATAAAGCCCGGGTTCTTGACGCGAGTGTAAAATATGTGAATTAAAGTGAATAGTTCTCTTCAAATTCCATCGGAGGAGATCCCGAGAATTTTCAACAAAACAGCCATCTTTTATTTAAAATTGACTTGACAACTTGACTATGACTCTGTGACGTTGACAATACTTATATATAAATACACTTGACACTGGCAAAATCGTTCTCTAAGATACAGATGCCATAATTGAAGAAGAAGAAGAAATAACAATGTAATATTAATTCGGTAATGTATGAGTTTCTCTATTCGAAAAAAATAAATGCGCAATGCCTGTGCTCTAAAAAGGAAAACATCGTGAGAAAACCGGGATACCCTAGAACCAAAGATTCGAAGGTGTGTGTCGTTAGTATTCTTATAAACGGCGATGGGCTTGCAACCTGTCACGTACGGAATACTAACTACTGTGCAAAATGTGGGCACGTGCCAATTGTTATGTTTGGACGTGTTTCTGACTACTCTCTTTAGGTAAGTATCCTCAAATCCTACTAATATTGTAAACGCGAAAATTTGAAGAATTAATTTTATATTGTTATTTGGCACCATGACCTATGCAAATTGTAGTAGTGTTACTTCAAGCTTCAAATGTGACTATTCAAAAACGGAATCGTTCTGGAACTCGTTGTAAGGCCCCAGGTTTGAACCCACGACCTTTCTTCACCAAGAAATAAATAAATAAATAAATAATGCTGGACAATCCACACAGCATCATCTAGCCCCAAAGTAAGCTACTCAAAGCTTGTGTTAAGGGTACTAGATAACTGATATATTTATTACATTATATTACATAGATAGATATATTTTTATTATACATAGAAAACACCCAGACCAACGGAACAAATTTCTGCAGATCGTACACAAATTTGTTCCGAGGCGGGAATCGAACCCGCAACCTCTAGCGTCTAAGAAGAAGAAGGAAACCTTGAAAAGGTGCCAGATAAAAGTGATAGGGACCTTTATCGAATTGTATCATCCGAAGACCCGGAAATCCCTCCTCGGCGTAGAAATAAGAGCATGTATATAAGAGATGGCGGCGCCGAGCCGTCAGTGTGGCGTGAGCGTGTGTAGTGCTGTGTCGCGGACAGTATACAAGGTGATTACGTCTTTATTACTCGGTAATACGGTGGTGGTTACAGTGTATGGATTTATTCGCAGTTGTAAGTTTAGAATGTTTTTTAAAAGTTAGCTTTTGCCCTCGACTTTGTCGACATGCTTGATTTATCGAAAGAAAAATAATTTATTCAATCACAAGGATCACTTTGAAACGTCTTACATGCGGTGAATCTATGTCAATTCCAACCAATTCCATTATCGATTGGGAAATTCAAAAATGTGATTTAAAAAAAAACTGTCTCGAAAGCTTATTTTAAAATATCAGAGTACTTGACAAAAAAGCTTGGGACGAATCAGCTCCAACTCTGCTAGGAAAGTTATCGCGGAGCCCATGAACGTTTTGTATGGGAAAATCAAGGGAAAATTATTTTTTCTTCTATTTCATTTTTTCGACAATTTTCCATTGTTTGGTTATTCTGCTATTTGGGACGGAGACAACTTCAACAAATCAAAAACCATGAAAATTGGTCTAACCGTTCTAGGGTTATATGTGTTCGAACAAACCTGACTTTGTTTTAAACATTAAGATTCTTTATAATTTATTATACATAGTAAAATATTAACAAGTGAAAAAATACAAGTACAAAGGCAAGTTTAACTTAGAAGAGTGTTAAAGTGTAAAAGTGACTTTTCTATTTCTTTTTTTTTTGTGGCTAAGCGGGTATTTGCATTCTAAAATGGCTGAAGTTTGGATAAAATGTTGCACAGAAATAATAGATTAACATCCTTAATCCCGCGCATATTTTTATTAATAATTAGCTTCCACCCACGGCTTCGCCCGCGTGGTAGGTACCTTGAAAAACAAAAACAATATATCCCACGGGAACCGTACATTTTTCCGGGATAAAAAGTATCCTATGTGCTATTCCAGACTATAATCTATATTATCTGTGCCAAATTTTACAAGAGCCGTTCAGTTGTTTTAGCGTGAAAGAGTAACAAACATACATCCATACATTCTCACAAACTTTCGCGTTTATAATATTAGTAGGATTGAGCTGTGAGGCCATTCATTACACCTTAGTCACTATAACCGTTAAAGTATCGTCAAGTTAAAGTTTAACTTGAAAATCACTGAGGCATTGTACTGAGGCACTAAATTTGCATTCCAATGGTCTTCAACAGTTCTACCGCGGAGTAATAATATTAGCTGTAGAACAACTAGCTGGGATTAGGATGTGTTATTACTAGCCTCCACCCACGGCTGCGCCCGCGTAGTACCTTGAAAAACAAAAACAAATCTATCCACGGGAACCGTACATTTTCCGGGATAAAAAGTAATAAAAGATAAAAAGTATGTGCTATTCCAGACTATAAATCTATATTTGTGCCAAATTCATCCAGATCTGTTCAGCCGTTTCAGCGTGAAAAGTAACAAACATACATCCAGACATTCTTACAAACTTTCGCGTTTATAATATTGGTAGGATTTGTTTTTGTTCAATATATTTTATATTCATAGCCCTTACGCAGTGAACTGAAAAAAACATGGAAACATAATTATCTTCAAGGGAAATATCTGCGAAACATGACCAAACACACATCGAAACTCCTTCGTGGATTTGCCAAAAATTGATTAATTTTGACTTTATTCCCTTGTTTGGGATTAAATTGCCGTGTAACGTGTAATAAGCTTAAGTGAATTTTCGATATAATTCTTTGGCATAATTAAAAAGGCACGCCTACCAGGGCTCTACTCTTGTGGGTAGTTTTTTAGCTCAAGAAATGCTTCTATGTATTTGTCGTTCACTGTCCTCACAAGATTTTTGTATAATTAGGCCTATGTCTCGTGATTCAGACGAATTTAAGGGTCGCGACTCGTGGTCCCACTGCGATTGTACCACTATTACTCGTGGTCCCACTATCCCTGAAATCATGAGTTCGTGGTTCCACTGCTTAGTGGGACTACCAGTCATAGTTAAAATCGTAGTTTTGTGGCCCCACTGCATCAAGTTTATACGTAGAGTAAATACTTGAAGTAAAGTGAGTTCTTCAGGTACTGGCCACTTGAGATACAGGCTTTTTTAGTCACCATTCACAATGTATTATAATTGTACGTTGTACCTGTCAGTGTTATTTCTAAGATATGACCGTTTTTAGTTTGACAGCTGTCATCCGAAATGAAGAACTCACCGAGAGCTGTCATATCTCCATACAAACTAGTGGTCTAGGATCAGTAGTTTTCGAGATATGACAGTTTCCAGTTTGACAGCTGTCATCTGAAATGAAGATCAACCTCACCTCAATGAAGCACTTATTACACTACACTTTCTGCAGGGACCCTTACCCTGAATAAGTGTGGTGTAATAAGAGTTAGGGAGCAAGGGACCCTTACTAGGGTGTCAGGGAGTACCCGGCAAGCCTTGCTACCTTGCAAGGGGCCACGCCCACCCTTGCTACAGGGCCCTGCCAACCGTGTAGTGTAATAGGGCTTTGACACCTTACATTGTTTTAGGATAAATATTTAAGTTTAATTGTTTATTATATTTTAGTATTTTTCGTTTCAAGTCTCTTTTAAATCCATGCCTACTGAGTATTTTAGAATTCAAAAAGTTAATGAATTATTGGCGAAAACATCGCTAACGGAAAAGAGAAAAAATTACGAAGTAAATGACATTTTTAAACGATAAATCACGTGTTAACTTTTATACATTTTTAATAAATTTATATTCATCATCATCTTCCTGCCCTTTTCCCACGTTATGTGGGGTCGGCACAACATGTGATCTTCTTCCATTTCCCTCTGTCATTCGTCATCTCAGTACTCACTCCTTTCTTACCCATGTCATCTTTCACACAGTCCATCCATCTTTTCTTTGGTCTACCTCTACCCCTGTATCCATCCACATTCACATCTAACACTCTCCTCGTCACATGACATTCATCTCTTCTCATAAAATGCCCATACCACGCTAACCTATTACTATTATTATTATTTTAATAAATTTATATTATTAATATTTATTTTTTAAGTCTTAATATAAAAACGATGTTCAAACATCACTTCGTCCAGCCCCTGCTATAGTTAGGTCGTACCACTCTCAGGGCGGTACTTACTTTAATAGAGATACATGACAGAATGCACTTACAAGCAACTACAGTGCATAATAGCCAATTTTGTAAGTTTCGGTTCTTTAAAAAATTGTAAACGACACTTGACGTTAAATTCACCGTAAAGAGTTTATTTCAATAGGTATAAATATTATATAATCCTACTAATATTATAAATATGGATGTTTGTTACTCTAACGGCTGAACGGATCTTGATAAAACTTGGAATACACGTAGTTTATGACCTGGAATAACACATAGGCTATTTTTTATCCTTCTACGCGAGTGGAGCCGCACGCGGTGGCTAGTAATTAATATAAATTCTACAAATATGCGAAAGTTTAGATGGATGTATGGATGTTTGTTACTCTATCACACAAACGGCTAAACGGATCTGGATGAAACTTGGAATACGCATAATTTATGAGCTAGGCTACTTTTTACCTGGGTTACCTGGGGTACCTACCACGAACGGAGCCACGCACGGAAGCTATCAATAAATGAATATGAATAATAGTTTCGCTTCTCTGATAATATCAATTTCGGTCATGTTATTAAACTAAAAAAATAACAATATTTTATTTAAAAAAAAAAAACAAAAAAAAAAAATAAGATCCCCAGGCTCGGTAGATATCTTCCTCAGATCTTTAGTTACTTAGATCTTTGAGGATATCTAAAGAGGGTAGTCAGAGGCACGTCCAAATATATCATTTGGTACATGCCCACATTTTGCACAGTAGTTAGTATTCCATACATGACAGAATTTTAAGAACGTTTACGTGAAGAATACTAACCTATGACACACACCTTCGAATTTTTAGTTCTAGGGTGTGCTGGTTTCCTCACGATGTTTTCCTTCACCGTTCAAGAGCACTGGCATTGCGCACATAAATTTTTCGAATGGAAAAACTCATTGTTGCACGACCAGGTTTGAACATACGACCTTCGAATCATGAGGCAGGGGTGCTACCACTACACCACCAGCGCTCTAATATTTACAATATTTTATTCGTGGAGTAATTTGAGAATATTTCTTGGAATACTTTGGGAACAAAATGTGGAGTAGGTACTTTGGGAACAACCCTTATTAAAAACGGTTGTCATATGACGGTGACGCTTTACTCGCTGAACAAAGCCTCCTTTTGCAAATCGCTAAGCGCGAACAAGTTGCGGCCTAGTGGCGAGTTCATAGGCCGCCCGAAGGCCTATAAAATAGCCCAGTTATGTCAAATTAGCGTTGTGAAAGGCTCATTTCGTCCACTTGACATTCTACGAAATTTTTAGGTCTACGGGGTATCCTCACGATGTTTTCCTTCACCATTCGGAGTGATTTTTAATAAAAAATGTTTGACCAGAAAAATCCATTGTTACACGACTCGGTTTGAAAGTCAAACTTTGAACCCACGACCGCAACCTTGAAAAATCTAAACACACGCTTAGACCTCTAAAAAGTATACTAAATAATATTAAGAAAAATCGCGGTAAAGGGTAATCTGTGTCCTTTCTTAAGCTCTAGTCTATATTATAGCAAATTCCATCAAAATCGGTTCAGCTGTTTAAGCGTGAAAGCGTAACAGACAGGCAGAGGTAGGTACTTACGCATTTATAATAAAATAAAATATGGATATAATAATGGTATGCATTATCTTCTTCTTCTTCCTATTGTGACATTAATTTGAACCAGTGTGGTGAAAAGATTAAGTGCGGTTAAGAGGCTCTTAAATTAAATCACCTTCAAAGTAAATAACATCTACCCACAAGGTATATAATGTACTATCTATCTACTCTCGAGCGATTGTGAAATAGCGGTATGTCTACAATCATTGAAGTCAAATTGCAAGTACAGTTGGCCGCAAAAATTGATTAACCTAATAATAATCTAAGTATTCTATAATAATATTTAAAGAGAAAAGTTTTGTATTTTTTTATTTTTGTTTGAACTCAAAAACTACAGGACCGATTTAAAAAATTCTTTCAGCAATAGAATGCTAAATTATCCCTGAGTAACATAGGCTATATTTTATGTTAAAAAACTTAGTTAAGAGTTACTTTTCTACCCGTGTGAAGCCGGGGCGAGTTACTAGTTCTAAATAATTTCTAACATAATGTATATTGCGATGTAGAGTTCTGGTGGTGTAGTGGTAGCACCCCTGCCTCACGATCCGAAGGTCGTGAGTTCATACCTGGTCGTGCATCAATGAGTTTTTCCATTCGAAAAAAATATGCGCGTAATGTCAGGGCTCTTAAACGGTGAAGGAAAACATCGTGAGAAAACCGGCATACCCTAGAACCAAAAATTCGAAGGTGTATGTTAGATTACTATTCTTATAAGCGGCGATGGGCTTACAACCTGTCACGTACGGAATACTAATAATTGTGTAAAATGTAGTCATGTTTGAACGTGCCTCTGACTGCCCCTTTTAGCTATCCTCAAAAAACTAATTAACTAGAGATCTGAGGAGATATCTACCGAGCCTGGGGATTACAGTCGTGATCATCATGATATATTACGAACTTACAAAATACTTTCAAAATAACTTTCGAAGGTTCGAATCCAGACGTGCACCAATTAATTTTTGTCTCCTTTAATGGATGGTTCTATTTATTTAACCAATTAGCGTTATTATTCGCCATCCGATAAATAGTTTCAAAAGTACGCAGGTCTATATTATTTTTAAGCGCGATGTGTTAAACTAATGGCTTACAAGCAATTCGTGATGCCAACTGTACCTAGCCCACATAAGGGCTTGATGTATTGAAATTAAACAGTTTAAATGTAATTACGCTACATCCTGTGAGTATATAATATGTGGGTTCCCTGATTTTGTGAATGAAGAAATTAAATTAAAATCCTACAAAAAAATTGCCAACACAGAATTAAACTGCTTTTTTATCCAACTGCGAAGAAGACAGGTAATGTTTTTGAGATACAATAGCATATCAATAATACATCAATAGTCCTACTAACATTATAAACGCGAAATTTTGTATGTATGTATGTATGGATGTTTGTTACTCTTTCACGCTGAAATGGCTGAACGGAATGAATTAATATGAAATTTAGCGTTTAAATGACGCTTTTGACGAATGAGATGCTGCCGGATTCATTCGAACCACATGTAATAATATTTCAAAAATTCAATTAAGTATTTATAGTGATAATTCAAGAAGTAATTTTCAACTAAAGTTCAAAAAAATTTAAATAAATTAGTAAACAAACAAACGTATCTAAGTAAGTACCTACTTACATAATTTTACGAAGTCAGATTTTTGGTTTTCGTTTTTAGATTTTCCTTCATAAAAACATCACGGTGTTTTCCTTCATCATTTGACTTTACAATAGCATAAGTTTGAGGTTATGGCCAACCCTGGACGAAATGTAAAGCCAAATTGTGTCTTGAAACATTGTAATAAAGCACATTTCGCACTGAGGTCTCTCCTTTCATGTTCCGATCGGAATGCGATGCGCTTGCGACGTTTCAAAATGTCGATAGACTGATAGAGCTGAGAGAATAGGTTTATGAGTACATAAAATTATAAATACTTAGGTAATACTTACCTAGTTATTAATCCTACTAATATTACAAACGCAGAAATTTGTATGAATGGATGTATGTTTGTTACTCTTTCACACTGAAACGGCTGAACAGATCTAGATTAGCTTAGAGGATATTTAAATAGGGTCAGAAGCACGTCCTGATGACATTTTGCGCACAATTTGCACAGTAGGTACTTAGGTAGTATTGACACTGACAAAATTGATCGATTTGAGGCCTTATCCCAATAATCTCCTGCGTAGGGGATTACTGGACTTTTTGTCAAGAAATGCCCTTCCGGTTCTCAAAGGGGATCACTTGACATAAGTTCCACGAATCCCCTTTTCTATTTACTTGGGTAAGAAGAATTTATTGTAGCTACAAAACTGTTACTTCACAAAATTGAGCTACTCTTTTTAAATTATTTCATAGCGGGATATTACGACACGTGTAGCTTATTTAGTTATTTATGATTGGACTAGGAAATGGCGTGATGCAATATCTTATTAAAGTTATTATCATCATGAGTATGACCTTTTGTATTTTGGCAAATTGTAAAGATGGCGTGCGATGAAGAATTACTTCTAACTGCATATTATTTAATTATAATTAATTATCAAAATAAAATACTTAATTCTAGGTAGGTACATACTAATAATTATTATGTAAAAGTTTACATTCTTAAAAATAAATGAGGTTAACAAATCAGCATCATGTTTTTTTTATGTTGCGTGTATGTTATTCAATATCTTCCTGTAAAATATAAATACATAATATATTTTAAGCTTATTTATTGCTCAATCACACCAATACAGCTGGATTTATTTTGATAAAATTAGTGCGTGCGTTTGGACTTGTCCCTGACTGTCCTCTTTAGAAATCCTCAAATATCTAAGTAACTAAAGATCTGAGGAGATATCTTCCGAGCCTGGGGATTATAGGGAGTCGTGATCATTTTAAAATTTTAAATTTTACATTAGGTACATCTATACGATACCTTGTTGCAGTATGTACAAGGTGTTGTATAGATGATGTACTTTAAAAGGCATGTCTAGCTCATTAATTAGGGCTATAGTGGATACCTAATCTATTCAATTTGTAAGTTGATACAGACAGGACACGCAATCAATGTTTAAATCAACATCCAGCAACAGTTAACCAACGTTTATGTAAACAGCTGACAAACGTTATTGGCAAAGTAATAAAAAATTAAATGTATCCGTTAATAAGCGCGTAGACTCAGAAACTTTTATACTTAGATATTTCATTCACACGTTGTTTATTGTTATATTTTTCAGGGGTTTATAGCTATAAAACATATTTGACAGTCAAAAAATAAAATAAAAATGAGTTTATTTATATTATCCCGTGCGATAATCCCCTGCGAAGGGCATTATTGAACTTTTTGTCCAAAAAAGCCCTTCCGGTTCTCAAAGAGAATAATTCGACAAAAGTTCCTCTAATCCCCTTTGCGGTTTTGCTCCTTTATATGAAAAAGAAGAATCTCGGTCGATTAAAACACTAAATAATTAATAAGTAAAGATTTTTTGAGTCACAAAGTTACCTCAAGTACAATTCTAAAACTAAACCAAAGCGACTTTAAACGACCGGTTAAGAGTTGGTGCATATTGCCCTTAGAATGTGTACATAAATGTCACGTGAGGAATTTTAATTGGATGAATTGAAAAGTGAATTGGGGCAAAGGATGAATACTATTCAATTATAATATCTTTAGATTTACGCCGTGGGAAAAATCCTACTAATATTCTAAATGCGAAAGTTTGTAAGAATGGATGTATGGATGTATGTTTGTTACTCTTTCACGCAAAAACTACTGAACGGATCTGGATGAAATTTGGCACAGATATAGACTATAGTCTGGAATAGCACATAGTTTACTTTTTATTTTCGAAATAATCTTTGGTGAATGACCAGGTTTAAACCCACGACCTTCAAATCGTGAGGCAGGGGCTCTACCACTACACCACTTGGTCAATAACACACCGACTAAAAAACTTGATTGAACCCACGTTATAACCAAATGCTAGTACTAACTCCCACTATGCTACGAGTGTCATTCATAATAAGTAATTATATATTATTAACATTCGATTATAAATATTAATAATGCATCAGAAGGTACAAATCGTGTTAAAATAAAACATATGTCTTCCTAGATCGTGAGCTATCAATTATATAAAACAGCACCATTTATGACCTATTATTCAAATTTTTATAATTATTTAAGTAGTTTTTATTAAATTATGTATAAATACGTAAGTTATTTCTTTCGGTAAAATCCTACTGATCCTACTTAATAATATAAACGCGAAAGTTTGTAAGAGTGTATGTATGTATGTTTGTTACTCTTTCAAGCTGAAACGGCCGAACGGATTTGGATGAAGTTTGGCACAGATATAGATGATAGTCTGAAATAGAACATAGGCTACTTTTTTAGATATGTGTAGATAGATTTGTGTTTTTCAAGGTACAACGCGGGCGAAGCTGTGGGCAGAAACTAGTTATTAATCAATTATTATGATTTCAGGTACTTACAATAAAAATGGTTGCTGCTAATAGAAAGGTAAGATTTCAATATTATTCCTGCTGTAACGTGAGAGTCGGGAGTTCGATTCCCGCGATGAGACTCGATGTAACTCCCTTTCATCACACTATTTATAAATAAATAAATAAATATTGGTGAACACTTCACATAACGCCATCTAGCCTCAAACTAAGCAAAGCTTGTACTATAAAAACCAGATAGCTGATAGATTAATCAAATACTTTTTGTACCTAAATACATACATAGATTACATAATAACACTTAGACACAGAAAAAACATCTGCGTTCATCACACAAATGTTTATCCTGAGTGGGGATCGAACCCACACTACCTACAGCGCAGAAGGCAGAGCTACTACCAACTGTACGTCTACCATGAGTTATCATCACATTGAGATCGGCTGACGTTACTACAGTAGTAATAGTACGTTACTATGACATCTGTCAAAATTGTTACTCATGGTACCAAATTCTAAGCAAATGAATGAAGCGCAAACTACAGTCGCTGTAGTACTGTGACGTAGGATAGTTTACTACTTGACGTTTTAGTACCCAACTATCCGCTAGAGGCGCTGTACAAGTTTTCATACATTTTTTTAACTACAGTCGCTAGCGAGTGTAGATTGTGAAAACTCATGGTAGACCTACTGAGCTGTGAGGCCATTCAACAATAGTTAACACCTTAATAGTGATATTGAATTGTAATACATCGAAATGCGTATATCACGATTCATAACTAGGTACATGATAGTAACTACATGCACACAAAACATCAATTAAATGTTTTAATTATAATCAAGAGCGCTGGTGGTGTAGCGGTAGCACCCCTGCCTCACGATCCGAAGGTCGTGAGTTCAAACCTGGTCGTGCACCGATGAGTTTTTCCATTCGTAAAATTTATGTGCACAATGCCAGTGCTCTTAAACGGTGAAGGAAAACATCGTGAGGAAACCGGAATACCCTAGAACCAAAAGTTCGAAGGTATATGTCATAGGTTAGTATTCTTATAAGCGGCGATGGGCTTGCAACCTGTCACGTACGGAATACTAACTACTGTGCAAAATGTGGGCATGTACCAAATTTCATGTTTGGACTTGCCTCTGACTACCCCTTTAGATATCCTCAAAGATCTAAGTAACTAAACATCTGAGGAGATATCTACCGAGCCTGCGGATTACAGTCGTGATCATAATTTTTTCTTTTAATTTTTTTTTTATTATAATCATAATTATCTAAACAACAGTGTACAGGTTCAAGTAACATAATGGCACTGAACAAAAAATATACCAAGGGCGTGTCGAGCACGGATGGTTCTGTACAACTTTATTTATTCTGGACTGGATTTGAACCATTATTATTAGTATTAGACGGGTACTTATCGCGTTCAAATTACCTTATATTATAGTGTCTACCCGTGACCACGACAGCGTGCAAACCTGTCGAAACGTCGGGAAAATATAAGGTAATTTAAACGCGATAAATACCCGTCTAATACTAATAATAATGTGTTCAGATCGCGTAAGTTTAAAAGTGGATTTGAACCTACTACCTTATTGTCGGAAGGCAGCGCTCTTATCGAACTAATCGTATAAATCAAAGATTTCCTTTTTTGTTTTGGTAGTAGGTAGATATATAATGGACGAGCGCGCAACTTTGTCTGCGGGTTTTAAGTGATATAATTTTTGCCGGATTTGCAACATTTTTTTATTGATACTTCGCTCCTATTGGTTGCAGCGTGATATTATATAGCCTATAGCCTTCCTCGATAAATGAACTATACAACACAAAAATATTTTTTAAATTCGAACCAGTAGTTCCTGAGATTAGCGCGTTCAAACAAACTCTTCAGCTTTATAATATTAGTTTATATTACTTGTAAAACTTATTTATTTATTTTTGTTTATTTATTCAACAAATAGTCTAATTAAAGTTGCTTTGTGTGTCCCAACAAAGGATTAAGTATGATGATTATGATATGAAATGACGTAAAATAGATAACGATACTTTAACATTCTTGGTAATTTTGATGCCAATATCTGGTAATGCTTTTACAAAAGTTTGATGAAATTGGACCTTAGCTTATTTAGCCATTTTTTTATTAATCAGGGAATTATTTTTATTTATTAATCAGGGAACGCAAGAAATATTTATGTTGATTTTTTCTGGGCTTTCACTTCGACTAACGGAACCCTAAAGTGTATACACAAAACAGTCAATTAAACAATCGTTAACGAATTAAGGCCATGACAACTTTCGCACGTACATAGTATTGTAATAATGATAAAAAATTGGTATTCAATATTTAGCATCAATGTAAGAATACACACGACCTCGGTGGCGTAGTGGGCGAGTTCGGCTGAGACGTGAGGATGCGGGTTCGATTCCCGCGGCGAGAGATTGTTTTGCAAATATTTTTTCATTACAATAATATTCTCAAAAGATCTAACTAAAGATATCTACCGAGCTTGGGGATTACAGTCGTAATAATGTTTTTTTATCGCAAACTGAACTTTAAAGTCATAATAATAAGAATTAATATAAACTGCAATGATGTTGACTTGAGCAATCAAAAATACTTAGATTCATTGAAAATGGCTGTAATTCTGTCGTTCCACAGACTAAATTAAAAATACTAAAATACTGCAATCTTATTTAGTTCAGTATAAAGATTACATTAGCGTAACATTTCTAAATGACAGGTCAAAAAACAGGGCTGGCCATATCTGTCGAAGAACCGATAACCGTTGGGGTAAACGAGTTCTCGAGTGGAGACCGCGGCTCGGCAAACGTAGTGTAGGACGCCCTCCGGCTAGGTGGAGTGACGATCTGCGAAAGGCTGCTGGCGGAGGCTGGATGCGTCGAGCTGAAGACAGGGCGCAATGGCGCTCATTAGGGGAGGCCTATGTCCAGCAGTGGACTGCTATAGGCTGATGATGATGATGATGATGAGGTCAAAAAGCTGAAATAGAATTTTGTTTCTGAATGTTTCTGTAAATAAAGTATTAGGTTATTTTGGGTTGAACAAAATAAGATAGTGTGTATTTTATCATTTTTTAGTCACAATAGTCCGCGTATTAACAGAATTGCCACCAATACTTACATTTACGATACCTACGGCTAATAAGGTGAAATGTATAAATGCATAATTTACATGCAAATCTGTATTTATTAACGGAAAGGTTAGGATCTTGTCAGATGGTTTGCGGTTGTGTGGTGAGTCCATTTATCGAGGAAGGCTATAGGCTATATAACATCACTCTACGATCGATATGAGCGAAGCATCAAAGAAAAATATTGCAAAAACGGTCAAAAATATCTAATATCTTAAGATATAGCGCGCACGGGTTACTTTTGTTGCCGTGACTGTTTCGTCACTCTTATCAAGTCCGTGGTTCTTCTTCTTCTTCTTCTTCAATTATGGCATCTCTCTCTTAGAGAACAATTTTGCCAGTGTCAAGTGTATTTATTTATAAGTATTGTCAACGTCACAGAGTCATAGTCAAGTAGTCAAGTCAATATTAAACAAAAGATGGCTGTTTTGTTGAAAATTTTCGGGATTTCCTCCGATGGAATTTGAAGAGAACTATTCACTCTAATTCACATACTTTACACTCGCGTCAAGAACCCGGGCTTTATTGGCAAAATAACCACCAAAATTACGCAATAAAACTCAAAATAACACGAGAAAACATATAAAAACCAGAGCGACGTAGTTGTCAGGCAAATACACCGCAGAAAATCCCTCAAGTCCGTGGTTATGTATAGAGATGCGTGCATGTTACGACGTGACAACTGGGTGACATCTAAATACACAAGGATTTGATAAGAGTGACGTTACAGTCACGGTGACAAAAGTAACCCGTGCACGCTATATCTAACACGAGCAATCTAAATATATATCATTCAAAAGTGACTGACTGACTGACTGACATAGTGATCTATCACCGCACAGCCCAAACCACTGGACGGATCGGGCTGAAATTTGGCATGCAGGTAGATGTTATGACGTAGGCATCCGCTAAGAAAGGATTTTGATTAATTCTACCCCAAAGGGGATAAAATAGGGGATGAAAGTTTGTATAAAAAGTCGCGATAATCGACATTCACGCGGGCGAAGCTGCGGGCATCAGCTAGTTATTGTATACTCGTATATCTCGGAAACGGCTCCAACGATTTTCATGATATTTAGTATGCAGGGAGTTTCGAGGGCGATAAATCGATCTAGCTAGGCTTCATTTTCCAAAAATAGTGTTTTTTACCAAAAAAATACCTAGGTCATATAAGTACCTACTATTACTTAAAACGCGCAGACAAAGTAGCGCGGGAGTCAGATAGTAAATAAAATAAAATCCAACCACTCAATCAATAAAAGCACATCTTATTTTAAACTGACAGGTCGTTGAATCGATAATCGAACGCATAATCGGTGAATAATCGATAAATAATCGATATATCACATATTATAAACCTTACGACACCCGCTGGGAGACAATCGATTTTAAATGATAAGTCGTATAATGCGTGGTACAAGTTAAAAGCTGACACGATCGATGCTTTATTGTTTTTATCTAGATAGGTAGGTAAAGGCTTTTTTTCTTTCTTATTTATGGCATTTTTTTTGTTGTCAGCGTCATATAAGTTGTCAAGTCAATATAAAAAAATGCTTATTTATTCAAAATTATTAAAAGTTTTCTTATTGTCTTAAAAAGGAACTTTCCATAATTTAATATTTTTGTGATTTCAATGATTCTTAATATATTATAGACTGGTAGACAGTCTACCTGTGACCACGACAGCGTGTAAATCTGTCGAAACGTCGGGAATTAAATAGGTAATTAGAACGCGAAAAATACCCGTTTAATACTTCTAATAATAATGTGTTCAGGTCGCGTAAGTTTAAAAGTATATATTCATAATATATTTTAGGTTATTTTTCGAAAGTCAAAGCGCAAGCTAAATAAATCGCTTAAGCTTATAACTTGTACCAAAAGCTCGGCTTTCGAATCGTCATAATTTACAGCCCAACAGAAGCACCAAAAGGACCTACTCCCTTTATTTAACATTAATTGATGCTATTCGTTTTGTTATTTTACGATATCTGCTACTTTTACTTTGGATCTTAAATAACCAGTTAATTATATAATTTGCGGAAGCTTTAAATATAATAAGATAATAAAATAAGATTTCGTAAGGGTGTTTACTTTGTACTTCTTCGTCTTCTTATTGTATTACTAGTTATTTTGTTAGAACCAGTGTGGTCATAGTATAAAAATAATGAATAGAATAGAATAGAAAATATATTACTTGACACGCACACATAGTAAAAATCAGTATAAAACTTCACGAGGATTCACGAATAGAGGAAGAAATATGTTTTTATTTTATTAAAATGTAGGTAATTGTGTCAGCTGACAATATAATGGTTTATAGTTCACTAGCTTCCGCCCACGGCTTCGCCCGTGTGGTACCTACCTTGAAAAACAAAAACTAATCTATCCCACGGGAACTGTAAATTCTACCGGGATAAAATATAGCCTATGTGATATTCCAGACTATAATCTATCTGTGTGCCAATTTCATTCAGATCCGTTCAGCCGTTTCAACGTGAAGGAGTAACAAACAAACATACCTACATTCATACTTACCTACACACGAATAGGATAAACTAGTTTCCGCCCGCGGCTTTGCCTGCAAGGTAATAAAATATATCCTATGTTCACCATGAAAGTTCATTCTACACATTGGTGATTTTTTTTTGAAATCTTGTAAGTAGTTTCAGTGATAACCTCTTACATACAAACAAACTCTTTATTTTATTAGTTAAGATTTAGAAATATTACGAGTATACCAGGAAACATAGTATAGAGTAGGTATTTTAGTTCAAACTTACATCCAAATTTCAATGTATCAATTCGTTCGGCCTGTCCAAACTTCACAATAGTATATTATGATATCTTATTTAGATGTTTATTCATATTTATACTACTCATCTGCTTTCTAAATAGCTATTGTAGTCAAAAATATTTTCTATGACGAAACTATTATACTAAGAGAATCTGTGCCTTTTCATACAAAAAGCTATAACGTTTTGCTCCTCTTTAACTTAGTCCAATATTCATAATTTTTGGAAATGTTATAAATACAACAAAAAACTAGGCTTGTACATTTTTATTTTAAAGAAATATTGCTTTATTCATTCATGCAGATCTGTTCAGCCAGTTCAGCGTGAATGAGTAACAAACATACATCCCATAGTACAAGCTTTGCTTAGTTTGGGGCCAGATGGCGTTGTGTGAATGGTCCACCAATATTTATTTATTTATCTATACTAATAATAATATTATAAAGAGGAAAGATTTGATTGTTTGTTTGTTTGTTTGTTTGAATTGAATAGGCTCCGAAACTACTGAACCGATTTGAAAAATTCTTTCACCAATGTGTAGAATGAACTTTCAGGATGAACATAGGCTATAATTTATGTAGGTACTTCGCGGGCGACGCCGCGTGCAGAAGCTAGTTATCCATACATCCATACATTCTTACAAACTTTCGCGTTTATAATATTAGTAGGATTATCCTTTCTAGTGAGTGAGTGAACTTACCGAATGACTTACAGGCCAGTTCAGTCTTATTATCAACAAATCTTTTATTGCTCCATCTATAAGCTATCAGCTTGAAAGACGAGCTCTAAAATCAAGGTTTAAAGGTAAAATAACGGTAAAAATATCAAATTGAGTAGTTTAATCCACGATAAAATAGGTATAAAATTGAGCAGAATCATCCGGTATCTACCACTTTAGTAAGATTGAGTGTTTATATAAATTGGATTGCAATCAGTCTAACAAGATGGTAATACGAATGCAGCCGGAACAGATTACTGTCAGTTAAGAAAGACCGGAGGGCGTTTTACGAAATTGTTACAATTGAAAAGATTTTCTCCAGTAAACAGTACAGGAAACTAATTTTGTTACAATTGGTACAGGCGAGGTCGTAAGTGTTACGAAATTATGTTTGTAACATGATTAGTGCCTCGGATTATTTAGACAATGCAATTCACATTTGATTTATTAATTTTATTATTTTATTATATTCGAATTATTTATTCAGCATTTATAATAAATTATTTTAAAATGAAATGATTTAAAATTAACTAGTACTTATGTAACATTTTCCTGTAAATAATATCTCACCAAAAACATTTTCATGTAAACATGTTGCCAAGACAAGGCCTTGTGACTCGCATTGTCAAAAGGTTATCAGATCCCGGGTAGAGCCAAGTTTCTAACTCTGCACGCCAGATAATACAAGATAATTCTACAAGACCTAACTTTACAAACTCTACAAAAATCTCTTAAAAATTTTTCATACTTCTATTTTTTTATTTGCTAATATATAAAATAAGTTTTCACGATGACGTTTAAGATTTGACTGCATGTACTCTAGCTAGTTGGATAACATTGAGATGTACCGACTACAATAGACCAATCATCTCTGACATAACGACTATAGACACGTATTCAATGTCGACATGACACTACCTAATACAGTCTTGTAACATTTCTAGTAGACTAGAAATCGCTTAACACTTTTGTTTGTCAGTATTCTTTCTATAAATAAAATAAATTAAAAATAAATTATAGGTTACTTAGGTACCTACTATATATAACTATAATAAAAAATACAAATAAAATAAACCTTTATATAAAAAAATAGGCCATATTAATGTATTCTTTCATTGAATAAACCAAATTAATTTATTCTTCCATTGAAAACAGTTTTAACTCGGTAAGTAGATTAGGTATAGACCTAGGTACCTACATACAACAGAAAGTAGGTATATTATAGGTAGGTAGAACTATAGGTACTTAAATGCTTCTTTAACTTCATTTCGTACTTTGTATGTACAGACACGAACGGTTTATTAAGTTATTGTTGGTACAGTCAAACACAAAATTGATTATGAAATTAGCTTTCAACGTATCAGCAATGCTGTTCGTGTTAATGCCACCAGTATCTTAGGCTGATCTGGATCACTACGGTTATCTATAGATCAGTTGTAAAGCCGTGGTTCCACAGTGGTACACGGTACATCCTACTGATATTGACGTTAGAAATTAGAAAAAAATGTGTAGGTATCTTTTTACCTCGGCTAAACAAAATTTGATTAATTTTGGTATGAATATAGATAATACTTTATTAGCACACATACTGCATTTTGTGTTGAAAAAAAAACTTAAGAGGTGTCAAGGGACACCCGGATGGAACGAAGTTCCTCTCCTTGCTTTCTATGAGAGAGAGAGACAGACAGAGAAACACGCGCACGCCGCACGGCTTACAACTATAGCAAAAAGTGTCGTTACAACTTTTCGTGAGAATTTTTTCCGTCAAGCTCCCTTTCACAACGCGCGATAAGGAACTTCGTTCCAAAAACTCAAGGGAATAAAAGGGGAGATAAAGTTCAAAACTGCTTAGCTGCAAGTGAAACCGCGAAGTGCCACTAGTAAATTATGTACTTAATATAGGTAGTACATGTCATATAAATAACACAAATGTCATTTGGAATATGATCTATGTAAAAGGTCCGTTACAAACTTATATAAAAAAATCTAGGGTTCCTAAATTGAACAGTTAAATAATTTCGTATTTGCGCGGTAACATTAGTTTAAGTAGATATTATGCGTATGCGCAACTCGTGTGTATAATAATCTACAAAATAACTATCGCTTTATAAAGTGAACCGTGAGACGACAGCATTTTGCCTAACGACATTATAATTATAGGTGAGGTTGAATGATTTGTTCACTGGTCGAATGAGTATTGCAGTTGCCAGTAATTTTTAAAACGACTGTTCCCGCCAAATTGAATAGAAATGGACGCAAAGTTCATGTAACTATCTTTTCAATAGGTAATAGATATTTATGTTGGGTTAGTACTGAACAAGTATCTACTTACATAAATAAATTTATCACACAACTAAGTACCTACCTACCTATGTTTTAATAGGATCAGCTTTTTTCAACGTTGTTTGTTTTTTTATTGCAAATTTTATTTGCAACATGCAATAAAAAAAATTGCCTTCTAATATTGAAAAACAATGGTTTCCATTGCAAGAGTTTCTAAAGTGTTATCATTCTCTTCAGCAAACGTTTACTGGTTTTTTCGTCTTGCAATATTCACTTGTATTTTTGACAAAGTTTAACGTATTTGCTTAGTCAAAAATAGTTAAATATTCAGCTTGGCTATTGACATTTCATTTACAAGTTAACGACTTGTTTATTTTTTATATCCATATAAAACATAAAATGTTTTTTATTGTGATTGTGTGTATAAACACAGCGCAATCGTAGTATAATAAAATGTTGCCAGTTTTTGAGCGTAACTGTATATAATTTTCTTGTCAAAACAGTAAGGTTGCATGAAATAAATTGATTTACTCGCAATATGTTTTGTAAAACAGTTTTTTGTCAGTTATGCAATGTTTTGTGTAATCTGACCTTTGTCGCTGGGTTTTGTTTGATTAGATTATTAGATTAGAATTGTCTTGTTCTTACTTGGTGAACTTTTACAGGATCAAAAATATAGCACAATTTAAATAAACTAATGTGACGTTTTATAAAATGTCTGAAAAATTCATCTCTCAAGATTAGAATAATTTTTGAGAAGACCCTAGAAAGTAAAATAAATAAGGATTAAAAAAACCGATAAAGATTAAAAAGTACCTAATCAGTTAGCTATTTTGGGCGACGTGCATGTAGAGATAATGAAGAATGTAATGAGAGTGAATGAAGTAGCAAGTGGAGATCCGTGGCCTCTGCCTACCCCGCGGGGAAAAAGACGTGATTTATGTATATATGTACGGCCAGTGAATTAAGGCTGTCGCGAAGTTAGTCTTTTCGATGCGCAGTGCAGCTTTTTCATACTAAATTCTCTACTGCGCATCAGAACGGCAACTTCACGATAGCTCAAATCTCTGGCAGTATTAAATCATCGAGGAATCTATTCCAATGCCTTGCAAAGTTCAACTAGCATGCTCAAAATACCCAAGGATTTAAATCGTAGATATGCCCAGACGCTAAAAACTGTGGCACTGTTTTTACTTTCGTGTGTTAACAAAATGCCGATGCACACACACTAATGATTAGTAAAAAATGAACCAAACAGTTATTTCACCATTTATTGTGCAATTATATTGCACGATCTTTCGTAAAAAAATATACTTATTCCTTTTGTACCCTGAAATTGAAAATATTTGGTGTGCCAAATGAGCGAGCTATCTCATTTCGTGTGGCAACAAAACGGCGCGGTCTCAGTACCGTACTGGCATATCTACGATTTAAATCTTTGAAAATACCCACTCGCGCGCACTTATAATGTAATTTCTGATTGCGGAATCTTCTCCGTAAATATATACCTACTTAGTACTCCTACTTATGTATTTATACCTTCATTACACCAAAGTACAAGATGATACCAGTATTACTCCTAGTTTTGTTATGAAATTATCAACCAGTTTGATGTTGCCAGGATACAGTCAGCTAAGTGACAGTGACCTTAGTAGAGATTACCTACCATTTTTTCAAATTTGAATTTAAGCCATTATATTGTAGTTCTTCTTCTTCTTCTGTTTTTGTTACATTATTCGCTCATTTGAGCAGGCTAAAGTCTATAGACCATTCTACCTAGTCTTATGTAAATTAATTTCATCCGTTTTCTATAAAATTTAACCTAACCTAACTGCCATTTTTTCCTCATCCCGTCCGAAGTCCAAGTCTTCTTCTTTTTCCTTAGTTAAGGCATCTGTCTCTTTTGAGGTCAATTTTGCCAGAGTCTTGTTTTTTAATTTAATTGTATTGTCAATGTCACAGTCACATCAAATTGTCGTAAATTTCAAACAAAAGATGGCTGTTTTGTTTCAATTTCTAGGGATTTTATCCGATGAAGCAACCATTCTTTTAAATAATATAATTTTACACCCGTGTCAAAAACTCGCTTTGTTGGAAAAATAACCACCAAAATTACACAATAAAATTCAAAATAACACGAGAAAAAATATAAAAACTATATAATACCTGAGATAATACTAACCTATGACACACACCTTCGATTTTTTTCTTTTTTATTTATTAAAAATATGTCGCACCCTCGAATTACAACTTCGCTACAAATTATGTAATTTTTTATATGTAATTGCCAAAAACATTATGATATAACATAAAGGATAGGATATAAACAGTTCCCAACAGTTTAAAATTCGCACGTTATTCAATGGACATCGCTTCCCAATGTAATAAATTAGCTTATCTACACAAATCTAACTTAATAAGTCATGTTTTGTAACACCGACACATAGGAATTTAGACCGTAACAAATGGATAATAAGATATAAAATGTGGATGCGCTGTTTCGTGGTCGATTCACATAAAAACAATAGAAGTTGATAGATGTTTTTCACACGAAATTATTATGTGCACGTAGGTAACCTATTTTATGGAGTCCTTCAAAAGAGACAGTGTGTTGTGAATGCAGCCTTATGTTGGCAGCGGATGATTGTAACCATGTCAACATAGGATTCACAGTACCTATTAAGTTAATATCTAAGTTACCTATACCTACTTAGCTCAACAAACTAAGGTTTAAAGATATTTATTCTTAAAAAAAAGACACAGTCACTTACATGAGAATACTTAATTAACTTAACGTAATAATTAAAGTAAAGTAAAGTAAAGTAAAGTAAAAGTATTTATTCAAAATTACAAGTATTACATTATTATGTTGTGGGATCTCCTCTTTTAAGTCTCCAAGATAATTTATATAAGTAAGAGTTAAAGGGAGAGGTGCGTTCGGTCTGTAGAAGGTATTAAAATATGCACAAATCAATAAAAAGAAATAGGAAAAAGTAGTAAAGAGAGAAATTAAGCAATAGATTAAGTAGGTGCACTGACAAGTTACTGAGGTAGGTAGGTACTAGAATTATATAATTAACTATCCTACAAGATCTCGGTTATTGTCTCATCTTTAATTATAATGTTCTTATGCATAACAAAATATACTAATTATAATAATCCTGAATACAAAAGAATAAGTATGTACCTAAATAAAAGGATATGACGTCAAACTTTTGTCCAGTTTTTTGTCAAAGTGTGCGAAAATCCCCTTCGCAGAGGATCATCGCAGAGGATTTCCGGAAAAAGCCCCTTCTGGCTTATCCATACTAATATTATATACTAGCTTCCGTTCGCGGCTTTGCTCGCGAGGTACCTACATAAAATATAGCCTATGTTACTCAGGGATAACGTAGCATTCTAACGGTGGAAGAATTTTTGAAAAAGGACCTGTAGTTTTTGAGTTTATTCGTTACAAACAAAAATACAAAACTTTCCTCTTTATAATATTAGTATAGATGCGAAAGAAACTCTGTTTGTTACCTTTTCACGACTAAACGACTAAACGGATCGTTATTAAATTTTGCAAAGAGATAGATTATATCCTGAAAACGGATATAGGCTATCTTATGTCTCAAAAAATAATCTTAAAGGGGCTGAAATAGGGTTGAAAGTTTGTATGAGGTATAGAACTTTATAACAAACTTGCTGTTGCCCGCGACTTCTTACGCAATGACTTTTTTTAGACAAAATGTAGCCTATGTTCTTCTTCGTGATGGAATCTATCTCCTTGCCAAATTTCATTAAGATCCGTTCAGCTGTTTAGTCGTGAGAAGATAACAAAGTAGAAACAGGGTTAGTTAAGATTTATAATATTAGTATGGACTAGTTGATACTATTTATTATTTAATATTCTGTGAATATTACAAATGGATAAGGTTTTTCATTGAATATATCAAATTTTTATCTATTTTATTTGTCAACCGATTTCGATGAAACAAAGCCTAAGTTTTAATCCAAGCTTACCTCAATACATTAGTAAAAACTATATTCGATTTGGTTCAGCCGTTACGGAAATTAGCGTGCACAAACGCAAAGACAAACGATTTTAGTAGGTATAAATGTAGGTACCTATAGATTATTGAAATTCGAGGGTAATGATTTGTTTAAATATATACTCTCGGGACTTAATCGCGTATTGTGAAACATTCTATTTACCTCGACGTTTCGATGATATTACAATCACCGTGGTCACGAGTAGACTGAGGGCCGGCGTCCGCTCGCATCTTCAACTGACGAGACTACCCTCAATCAGTCATCACAAACTACTAGGGTCGCGACACACCACACTAACAATGTCCGGCGATATGTTAGACGATTTTTTACGATGCGAACACATTTTGATGACTGGATCCCACGTTGAAGACAGTTTGTAACCATTTTCCCGGTTAAAATTTTTATGTTTCTTTATTTCAACCGCCTCACGCACAATTCGGCTATAATAATGGCGATCATTGGAAAGGACTAATGGTTTGTGCAGTTCTATCCAGTGGTTTAATCCTGATTCAAGCAAATGCTCCGCTATCGCTGATTTTTCCACCTGGCGGTTTTTGGCCCTCAGTCTACTCGTGACCACGGTGATTGTAATATCATCGAAACGTCGAGGTAAATAGAATGTTTCACAATACGCGATTAAGTCCCGAGAGTATATATTTAAACATGTTTCCAAGTCGCGATAGTTTAAAAAGTGTTCGAGGGTAATGAATTCTGATTTAACACGAATATAAAACATTATGCCTGAATACTTACATATAGGTAGTAGCTACATTACAAAATATTAAACTATTTCATTACAAAGCAACAGTTCTACAAAAGCATTCCAATTAAAAATAATTCTCCGTAATAATAGGACACTAAACCACGGCTAACACAGTCTAAGCTTAGTCAAATTGCCGGTTGGCACATCCCTAGTCACGAATGACAGTCCTCTGTGTTCAGGGGCCTACTCTACAAAACGATAAATGATTAAAATAAATAAATATGATCACGACTGTAATCCCCAGGCTCGGTAGATATCTCCTCAGATCTTTAGTTACTTAGATCTTTGAGGATATCTAAAGAGGGTACCTACTCAGAAATTTGGTACATGCACACATTTTGCACAGTAGTTAGTATTCCGTGCGTGACAGGTTGCAAGCCCATCGCCGCTTATTAGAATACTAACCTATGACACACACCTTCGAATCGACAATAATTGACTGACCTCACAGCTCAGTTGGTAGTAGCTCTGCCTTCTGCGCTGCAGGTTGTGAGTTCGATCCCCTAGGATTAACATTTGTGTGATGAACGCAGATGTTTGTTCTGTGTCTGGGTTTTACTATGTACCTATATACAAAAAAAAAGTATTTAACTAATTAATCTATCAGCTATCTGGTTGCCATAGTACAAGCTTCGCTTAGTTTGGTGCTAGAGGGTGTTGTGTGAAATGTCCACCAATATTTATTTATTTTTTATTTATTAATAACTAGCTTCTGCACGCGGCGTCGCCCGCGAAGTACCTACATAAATTATAGCCTATGTTCATCCTGAAAGTTCATTCTACACATTGGTGAAAGAATTTTTCAAATCGGTTCAGTAGTTTCGGAGCCTATTCAATTCAAACAAACAAACAAACAAACAAACAAACAAACAATCAAATCTTTCCTCTTTATAATATTAGTATAGATAGTGCAAAATCTACTCTAGGCAATTATTTTACTGTGTACAATAAAAACTATATGGGTGTGAGACATGGAAAATAAGAAAATAAAGAAACTTTAGAAGCATTTGAGATGTGGGGTTGGATAAGAATGGAAAAAATCAGCTGGACCGAATAAGTGAAAAATATAGAAGTATTGCGTAGGGTAAACGAGAAAAGGACTCTATTACAAGTTGTGGAGAACAGAAAAAGAAAAATGATCGGTCATTTTATACGACACTAGCTTCTGTTCGCGGCTTTGCTCGTGAGGTAACTACATAAAATATAGCCTATGTTACTCAGGGATAACGTAGCATTCTAACAGTGAAAGAATTTTTGAAATCGGACCAGTAGTTTTTGAGTTTATTCGTTAAGTACAAACAAAAACACAAAAATACAAAACTTTCCTCTTTATAATATTAATATACATAGATGACAGTTTCATCCAGAACAGTATAGAAGGAAAACTGGAAGGAAAGAGAAAGAGGATAAGCTATATGAGCCGAGTGAAAGAGAAGGTAGCTGTCATGTCGTATAAAGAGGTCAAGAAGGTCGCCCTGAAAAGAACTAAGTGGAGAGAGATTCATCAGTTATGCCGACAAGAGACAAACTCTTAAATTAAGAAGAAGTACAATAAAGAATTACAAGTAGACGCCAGACAGTCACCAACATTAGCAGATAAAGGTTTACTAAACACGCTTGCAATTTAAGGCGGATGAAACCACGATCTACTTTCTAGACATTGAAATCGCATTTTGCATTTACTTAAAGCAGCGACCGTTTTATAGCGGTCGTAAATTTGGCTAGCTAAGGTATCGTGTTACCTAGGTGACTACAATCTCATATTACACTCGCTTTTTGTATGAAATGAAGGCGTAGAGTACTGGTGGCCTAATGGTAATGAACCCTCCAATCTTTAGAGTCGTGGGTTCGAAATTAAATAAAATAGTTTCGCTATACCAAACGTAGATAAGTAGGTACTTACCTTCCCTCAAACAATGAAGGAAAACATCTTGAAACCAGCATTTGTTGAAAATAAAAAGTTCAAAAAACAACTCTTTGAACTTTTACACTTTTTCCTAGTGCACGAAAGAAGTAGGTACCTCCTTTCACCACACTAGTTCTGAACCAGTGACATTAGAATAAGCGCCCCTAACGTTCACTAGAGTAAACTTTAACTCTACTTACAAAGTGCTAAACTAATGAGCAGTTAGAATACTTACAAACCAAATTGAAACGAAATAAGTTCACAACACGAATTCGACCTATACCTACCATAGTGTTTCGACACCTGGCATTTCGGGAGCCCTGATACCTACTGTCTGTTCACAAGATAATAGTGTCCATTACACACTATTAACTACTATAACCGGGGAGATGGGCCTCGTCAGCATTGTGCTGCAACCCGTCTAGGAGAAGGACACTCCGAAATCAAACCCGGGGAGATGGGCCTCGTCAGCATTGTGCTGCAACCCGTCTAGGAGAAGGACACTCCGAAATCAAACCAAACAACTGTCAGGGAGCAAACCCGAGAACAAACCCCGATCCAAAGTGTTAACCGAACCGTGCCGATGGATTCGTAGCCAGAGGGTAAGCTGGTTGCTAACGGTGGGTGTCTGTGTTGGCGGTCACAGGACACAGCGCTGATCCGCCTTACCCCCGTAAAGGGCTCTGCGGGGGTGGACATTTAGTTCCCTACTACTCGTGGGAACGCAATGGTGATTTTAAAGAACAATCGTCAACATGACGGCGACGTGGTTCGCCACCCGTCACGTCTCGTTTCTCGCGGGGGCGAAAAGTGGCTCACGGAAAGCCGTTTTGCTACGCTGAATGTAGCAGGAGGAATGGAAGAGAAACTGAACGAGGTGTGTCAGATGATGAATGAAAGAAGAATTGATGTTCTTTGTGTGAATGAAACGAAGCGGAAAGAAAGTGGCACCACCAAGCACGGACCCTACACGGCATACTGGTCCGGAGTACCTAGTGCTGCCAGAGCCTGCCAGGGAGTCGGTGTCTTTCTTTCTGCGCGGATGGCTGATTGTGTGAATGAGTTTGAATATGTGAGTGCAAGAATTATTTGGATTAGAATGAAAGTAGGATTAACCCGTCTCTTTGTTGTAGGGGTGTACGCCCCTGTAGACTCAGGACCGGGTTCATCCAAGAAAGGACAAGAAGAAAGAGAGGAATTTTGGGAGAGTCTGAGAGATGTCTTAAAGTCATGTAAGGATAATGAAAGGCTAATAATGTTAGGTGATTTCAATGGATGGGTGGGAGTGAAGCGTGATGGATTTGAAAGAGTACTAGGAATGTTTGGTGACGAAAGAGTGAATGAGAATGGTAAAAGTTTGCTTGAGATTTGTTTGGAACGGGACCTTTGTGTGACAAACACTATGTTTGAGCACAAAAGGATCCACATGTATACAAGAGAGGCGAAGAATGTAACGAAAAGTATGATAGATTTTGTGATAGTAGATGAAAGAGTGAGAAAGAAAGTGCTAGACACAAGGGCATATCGCGGAGTCGGCATCCATACAGACCACTTTCTGGTAATAAGCAGAATAAGTGGTCTTTTCAAAGGATGGCGACATCGAATAAGCGAGACCACGAGTGTTCTAGAGAGAATAAAAGTAGAAAATTTGCAAGATGATGAAGTGAAAGAGAAGTATAAAAGTAAATTGATTGAAAGATTTGATGGACTTGATGACATTTGTGAGATTGAGAATTTGTGGAATGTGTTTAAAGAAGAGGTTGTGAATGTAGCTTCGGAAGAATGTGGTGTGAGTAAAAGAAGAAAAGGAAAAATGGGGAAGCATGTATGGTGGGATAAAGAGGTGCAAAAGGTAGTAAGTGAGAAGAAGAAAGCTTGGTTGGATTGGCTAGCTATCAGAGCTAGTCAAAGAATCCAAAAAGCTACGATTGAGGATGTGAATGATGCTAAAAGCGAGTATAAGAGAATAAAAGGGTTGGTGAAAGAAATGATTGCAAGAAAGAAAGATGAACAGAAAGATGAGTTTGACAGAAGATTATCTGAGGATTTCCAAAAGAACATTAAGTTTTTCTGGAAATCCATTCGTTCAGCCAGAGGGAAAATTCAAAGCTCAGAGTTGAACTCGATCAGAGACCAGAATGGAAGTTTAGTGAAAGGTGAAGAATGTGTGTTGAAAAGATGGAAGGAATATTTTGAAAGCTTGTTTGAAAGAGAGGAGGCACAAGCGCCTACCTCGGTTACGAATGAGAATGAATACGAAGACGAAAGTGATATTAGCATGAATGAAATTGTGAGTGCATTGAAAAGAATGAAATCAGGGAAGGCTGCAGGGTATGATAGGATTACAGTTGAGATGCTGAAGGCTGGACATGGCGTCATTGCGAGTCAGCTGTACCGCCTTTTCAATTTATGTTGGAGTGCCGGCCGAGTACCAAGTGATTGGTGCAAGGCTGTCATAGTACCACTTTACAAAGGAAAAGGATCACAGCAAGACTGCAAAAATTATAGGGGCATTAGCCTACTCAGCATCGTCGGTAAGCTGTATGCGAAAGTGTTGATCGAAAGAGTTATGAAAGAAACTGATGAGAGGATATGGGATGCTCAAGCGGGATTTCGAAAGGGTATGGGATGTACGGATCAGGTCTTTTCCTTGCGATGCATAGCCGAGAAATTTTTGGCCAAAGGTCAAAAGGTCTATTGCGCTTTCGTAGATCTGGAGAAGGCCTATGACAGAGTGATGAGGAATGAACTGTGGTCGACACTGTCGATGTATGGAGTAAAAAGCAACCTGGTGCGAGCCCTGAAATCTCTCTATGAGGACTCCAGGGCTTGCGTTAGGATACATGGGTCATACACTGAATGGTTTAACATCCAAAAGGGTGTTAGACAAGGATGTGTAGCGTCACCATGGCTTTTTAATCTTTTTATGGACAGTTGTTTGCAAGATTTGAAAGATAGTGATTGTGGATTAAGAATGAATGAGTTACTCGTCAAATGTCTTCTCTATGCTGACGATCAGGTAATACTTGCATCGTCGGCAGAGGAGTTACAGGAGATGGTAACAGGCATGCATGAAGCTTTTGACAGGAAAGGGATGAAAATAAATGTAAGTAAGACGAAAGTAATGGTTTTTGAAAGGGAAGAATGCATGACAGAATGTAATATAATGATTAGAGGAGAAAGAGTGGAACAAGTGAAAGAGTTTGTTTATTTGGGTACGCTGTTTAAAAGAGATGGAAAACATGATGACGATATTGAAAGGAGAGTGAATGCTGGAAATAGTGTGAATGGGGCACTTCACACATTTATGAGCAGTCGGATCGTGTCCAAAAAGGCACGACTGGCTGTGCACGGTGGAGTGTTAGTGCCGACATTGATGTATGGTAGCGAAAGTTGGGTATGGCAGAAGAAGCATCAGAGTAGAATAAATGCAGTGGAAATGAGAGCTTTGAGAAGTATGTGTGGTTTAACTTTGAATGATAGAGTAAAGAACAGTGTGATAAGAGAACGTTGTGGAGTGAAAGAAGACGTAGTGATGAAAATTGAGAAGGGTATGCTAAGATGGTTTGGGCATGTAGAAAGGATGGATGAAAGGAGAATGACGAAACAGTTGTATAAGGAGAGTGTGAATGGAACAGTTGGAAGGGGAAGACCACGGCGTACGTACCTCGATCAAATTGGGGACGTACTAGAGAAAGGCCAGGTCCAGAGTACCCTTAACCGACGCGCATGTATGAAGAATGTAATGAGAGTGAATGAAGCAAAAGAAGTATGTCAGGATCGTAGCAAGTGGAGATCCGTGGTCTCTGCCTACCCCGTTGGGAAACAGGCGTGATTTTATGTATGTATGTATGTACACACTATTAAAACTAAACTAGATTTGAGGACGTTTATAAAAAAGCCAGGGGTCTTACCACGAAGTCTTCCAGAACGATTCCGTAACAATTCCATTATAGAAACATCACTACTTCCATACAATTTGCTTAGGTCATCATGGTACGAAATAACAATGTAGGTAATATTAATTCGGTAATGTATTCTGAATTGGTGGTGAGGCCCCAGGTCGAGAATATCCTAAACCGACGCGCATGTATGAATTGAATATGAGAAACTCTTCGAAAGCATGTCATTAGGGAAAAGTCTACGAAAGTATCAGTCACTACGATAAAGTCTACGAAAGTATATGTCACTCTAGGAGAAAGTCTACGAAAGTATCTGTCACTCTACGAGAAAGTCTGAAAGTCTACGAAAGTATATGTCACTCTACGAGAAAGTCTGAAAGTCTACGAAAGTATATGTCACTCTACGAGAAAGTCTGAAAGTCTACGAAAGTATATGTCACTCTAGGAGAAAGTCTACGAAAGTATCTGTCACTCTACGAGAAAGTCTGAAAGTCTACGAAAGTATATGTCACTCTACGAGAAAGTCTACGAAAGTATCTGTCACTCTACGAGAAATTAGTCTACGAAAGTACAAAGCATTTGCCAAAATATCCTAAGATCCTTCCTTACCTGATATTATTACGATCACGCGTCGCGTTTCGCTTGTTTGGAGGTGCACCTATGTATGTACCTACCTGAGTTCTTTTGGCTGTCGTAGGCAGCCTAAACGGCTGAATGCATTTTGAAAATGAGGTGTCGTTGTTTGTCTGGAGGCTTACATAGGCTTTATAAAATGTAAAAAAAAAACAATTTTCTGCTGTAAAAAGTTATTTTCAATTACTGTCTGTCGTAATTTCTAATTTTTAAAACAAATACTTACTATATGCGATCGTGTTGTATACTATGTAACATTTAGCGTTATTGAAATTCATATTGCATCGCGCATTTGGTATTCTATCAATAACTTGGTGCATTCCTAACTCAGGCACTGAAGGTGTGTCTCAGCGCGGTTACAATACACACTTCAATAGTGCAAGGACGGGACTTTGAAATGCGGCAAAATGTATTGCTACCTTGCTACTACCATCTTCTATTCTTCTATTATTTATATAATAACTAGCAACACGCTCCGGCTTCACACGGCAAAAGTTTCTCTGTTTTTATATAAAATATAGCCTATGTTACTCAGGGATAACTTAGCATTCTGGGGAAAGAATTTTTGAAATTGGTCCAGTAGTTAATTTATTCGTTACAAACAAAAATACAAAACTTTCCCCTAATTTTATTATAGTAGTATAGTAGACTGTAGTGTGATGATTGGAGAGAAGGAAGGGAGCCCTTTGCCCTGCAGTGGGACACTACAGGCTCTTATTATAATATATATAGATAATAGACTAGCTAACACAATAGACGTTATCCTGTCTTGACTATTAATATTGATTTATTCTCTCTTATGAACCTTCTTACAATAACAAACACAACAAAAAACAATATTAGCGAAATTTGTCCAGCCGTTCACGCGTGACCAAGGGAAATAGGGATTCACTTTTATAATTTACCTATAGATAAAATAGTAGAACTCAGTGTCTGTCTAACGAAGAAAAAAACAGCTGTTTCATACATTTTAGCCAAGGTATTGAACTTTTGCATGGAATACCTATCTGTTTTTTTCGCTCGCGCTCACAGTTTTGGTTTCTTAGAAAAAGTTGTTAATATTGATGGGTAGGTACTTTAACACCCTGAAGTTTTCAAAGTAGTCTGTTAACACCTGTGTAACTCATAATAACAAAACACCTCAATTTACGTTTATTGTTTTCAGATGTGGGTATCCTTGGCAGTATCAGTTTGCGTGGTAACCATGGCAACAGCAGCAGGACAGAATGAATACCTACCCCCCAACAAGGGTTACAGCTACGACCCGCCCGCAATACCATTCCCACCGCAAAACAACCCTAACAAGGTAAGTTGTTATTGCGAAACTAGATGGCGGTAGTTGTAAACTTTTCCAACAGAGAAAGAAATTTAGGTTAACCTTTTTTTAGGTCTAAAACTGTTAATGATAGTAATTTTTATCGTGTTTTGTTTTAATTTGTTTTTGTATATAGTTAAGCTGAATATTCGTAAAACTAATTTTAAAAAAGTAACCTAACGATCTATCAGCGACCAAAAACAGACATACAAACCGGATGACACATTTTTAATCTTTATTTATTAGTCACTGAACGAAAATGGAGTTCATAGAAATTATAATACAAAATACACTTGCACTTTCTATGTTTAAAAAGTTCAGGGTAAAGTTCGGCCACTCAACGCTAGATGGCGCTACTAGAACTTATTTGCGACAACCTTGCGAACATTCATAAAATCAAACCACCTAATATTGGTGCAAATAATTGGCGTGCCCTTCTCCAAATTGAATCTATGACCTTTAGAGATAGCTCAGAACTAAAACAAATGATTTCATTAATATGACTCATTTAGAACAATGGCGTTGTACCCAAACATCAACCACAGGGTCAATTATTATTCAAAATGTTTATCTCTATTGGAGTTTTGACATTTCAATACTTACCTACTCACTCATGTTTTAGCCGCAAGGTTGGGTATTGTTTTAAACGTGTAGGCTTGATATAACATCGCACCTACTTAGTAGGTAATGTCGTAGGTTGGGTTACCTTCTTTTATTTTGGAATTGTTTGTCCAAAATGGTGGCGATTCTCTAAAATTTCATCACAAAAGTGCAAGAAAGGAACTTTGGCATCAATAATTAATTATGCCATTTGTTGAGCACCGTGGACCGTATTTAAATTCTTGCTATTTTCACTTGCCACTATCTATCTCTCAGCGTTAAATCGCGAGGAGTGGAAGGAAGGGAGGGAGGTCTTTGCCATGCAGTGGGACAATAATGGCTGAAAAAGAATAATAATAACTAAATATCTACCTAGCAGAAATTAAATACAGTCCACAGAGCTTAACATTTGGTCCTTCGAGCCGGATCTTGGTGCAAACGGAAAGGGTTGCCCGCTATTGGTGTTTCCAACATCATTTGGAGTGGATTTGACTAAGTTCTGGTACTTATAACTATTCTCAGAATAATAATTGTAATGTCAAACGCAAGTAAAATGTCAGTTTACTCTTCGTTATCTACGATTTACTCCGAGGATAGTGGTTTTAAATGAGTTTGGTCGAATCCGTCCTTTAAATTTTATAAACTCCTATGCCTACCTAATATGTTTTATGTATTATGTATGTTATTATTATTAGTATTAAACGGGTATTTACCGCGTTCTAATTACCTGTCTACCCGTGACCACGACAGCGTGTAAACCTGTCGAAACGTCGGGAAAATAAATAGGTAATTAGAACGCGAAAAATACATACCCGTTTAATACTAATAATAATGTGTTCAAATCGCGTAAGTTTAAAAGTATATGTAAGTATATTATGTTCCACCTGAAATCCATGATTTGTACCTAACCTTTCAGATCCCAACGCAACCCACATATAGGCCCCCTAGGCCGACCCAGCCAGCCCCCAGACCCAACACTTACATACCACCCTCACCAGGACCGAGCCCTGTCCCTCATGAGGTGAGTGCCCTATTATAGCCCTACCTATATCTACTTACCTACTGATGAAGTATTCCCGTTGTCCCCATTGACGGTGTCCCCATTCAATGGGGACAACGAATCTCAATAAAAATAATTAAAATTTATGCCCGCTGTCCCTATTGACGGTGGCCTGTTAATGGGGACAGCGGAAAATATGTTAAATGTATGTAGCGTAAAATTTATTCCTTAAGCTTGAAGTAACACTAATTCAATACATTTTTATAGGTCGTGGTAGGTACCTACTATATTATTGGTAATATTTTATTTCTTTGTTTTTTTAATTAAATTAAATAACATGTAATTTAAGTAATTCTGTACCATTTTGTATGCGTTTATTTATAATCGAAATCAAATATCATCGATGTAATAAGGTTTGGACGCCGGCGACGGCGGCGGCCTGTACGATGACTTTGGAGGGGGCGTAGGGTCTAAAAAATAAATATACAGGGTTATAGGTATCTAATCAATAACCTCTTAAAGGCGACTTGGGTAAATCAAGACTAACAACTTTTGTTCTATGACTTTTGCCAAAACGTAATACATCTCAAGTTTTATTTTTTTTTAGTTTTTGTGTGAATTTCTATCAATTGTTAGCTCTATGTCTCGTAAATACCTACCTATGTTTCATTTATTCGATTCTGACGTATGCGCAGTCAGCTGAGTCACGCTGAGTGCTACGACTTTTACGCAATCGCTCGGCCGAGTGTGCTACACACACAGCATGTACCGACTTGTCTTAATCTGTGACCGCCTAGAAAGAGCTAAGAAGATTAGAACTGGAAATTTGCCTATTTATTTTTTTGTAAGTATGGGGAAAAAAACATTCAATTAGAAAAAATCGTAGAACAAAAGTTGTTAGTCTTGATTTACCAAAGTCGCCTTTTCAATGTTATTGATTAGATACCTATAACCCTGTATAGGTCAAAAAATATCTAGTTACTAAAGAATATAAGAATATCGTGGAAACACAGCCAAAGAAACATAAAGTAGAATGATTTGGGGGCTTTGTCCAGTTATGAAACAAAATTAGATAAAACATCACCAAAGAAAATAACAGTCAAATGGCAAATTATTTTGTAATAAATAAGTAAACTTACAGTAAACTAGAAAAAGGAACACAACATTATTAGTTAGATAATTTTAAAGTTTTATTTAAGTACTAAAAAAATTTAGGAGTGGCCATTTTCTATGCCTATGTCACTAGGTACCTAATTTTATATAAATAGGTATGTAATTATTACGACAGGACTACAAAATAGGTATAGGTACGAGTATAAAGCTAGGGTAAATATGTAAAAATCTTTCATACCGGGAGTATCGTCAATAATATTGTTTTCAATTTTGCGATCTGTAACAATAATAAGATAATACTACAATAATCTACCTACTTATAATACCTATATATTCTCATAATGTGGGTAGTAATGTTTTTACCGACTCGACAGTTAAATCAATTTACAAATACAACCTGGCGAGAGCAAAATTTTTGATGTTTGTAAATAATCACGCTGCAATAGGAATATTGATGAAGAAAAATAATTCGTTAATCTGAAATAATGTAGGTAGGTACTTAAGTGTTTTTTTAAATAAAGCCACGGGCAGAACCTATTAAACCATAAAACAAAAAAGGTTTCGTTAACAATACATACCGTCGCATTCGCTGCTAGCTGAAAAATAAAAAAAAATGTAAGTATTATATTGGCTGCTGTATTATTGTAACAGTAAATATCTCAATAATAAAAAAAGGAAAAGGAAAATCATTCCTTAAGATCAGTAGCAAAACTAAGTGTAGGTACCTACGTAATTATAGTGTTTTTTAAAACAGACTTTTTAACTTACAAGGTAAATAAGAAGGATCCACTGGAAATTAAATCACAAAATTACTACTTTATTAACAGAATACCTACCTACTATCTTATTATTATACACACTATTATTATAAATGTATGTTATGTAAAAAAGTTGAGCCGTCCATGGACTTTTAAAAAGACGTTTCAAAGTGATCCTATTGTGATTTTATTAAATAAATATATTTTGACTTTGACTTTGCTCAACTGATTCAAATCACTGCCAGAGGGAAACTTGTTTTTAAACTTATAAAAGCTTATTCGCTGAGCAAATAAAGTAAAATAAAATAAAAAATCTTACTAGATGGTAAAGGGTGCTCAGTGGTGCAGCGCATTTTTTTCTTCGGTGTTTCTAAATTCATACTCTGACGGGCTGCTCCTTGAAACAAGCTCACTCATAATACAATCCACAAATAAAAAATATTTTCGCTTCACTAGATGGCGCCTGACTTTAAGTCAAGTTCGCATCGCATATAAGTAAGTGCGTTATTCAAAAAACCCGTTAATTGTATTGGCAAAACTATATTTTTTAAAAACACAATTAACTGACTTAAAAAAAGAAGAAAAAATCACTTGACATTAACAAAATAGACTTTAAAGAAAAAAAAAGTAAGTTACCATAAATAAAGAAAAGCGCGCCATCTAGTGATGAGTAGATATAAAAATTGACACAAAAAATACTAACGATTGTTTCGGTAATACCACTCACCTTGTTCCAAACCTTAAAAAAATATTGTTTTTAGTAAAACAAAAATATTTTCAACAAACTACCAATTTTTATACGTACTAGTTAACCTTTCTCCATATTCTGGAAAACAAATTAGTAAAATACTTTAGTTATGTAAGTACCTATCTAAAAAATCATGAAAATCGGTCCAGCCGTTCACGAGTTACAAGATATACCTAAGTGTTCGAACAAACCCCGACTTTGTTTTATAAATTAAGATTAGGTCTTGAAGAAGCTTACCCATATCTATTGCTTTAAGTTGTAGGGCTGTAAACATTTAGATCGTCAATAAGTACCTAGGTACCTGGTACCTAATACTCTAACTTTCACCACACTGGTTCAAAAGAAGTAGTGACAAGATTAAGAAGAAGAAGAATACCCGGAGAAAAAAACAAGTGTGCTTTATACCATACGACTGAAGTAAAACTTCTTAAACGTAACTGGCTATGAGAGAGAGAGAGAAAGAAAATGTGTGCTCGCACCTTTCGCTTTTGCCCCTACAGTAATATATGAAACGTACCTAACTCTCTCTTTCTATGTTCACTAATTTATATCTCCCTCTCAACTTCCGTTCGCCTCGCCCGATCACACTTTTCGTAACGCTCTCGTCACGCGCTCACCAGCTTACTCCCCAAGTCAAGCGTGCGTAAAGTTTTTCTTCAAAAACTTAAGTAGTTTTTACAATAACAACTCTTATTCTTACTGAAAAGGCACTTGTACCCACAAAAGTTTGCAAAGTCAAAAACCAACGCGGTCAATATTTAAATAGTCAATATTATTATAAGTTTACTCACATAGCTGATTATCATTAAATTCTGCTCCTTCGCACATCAATGGCAACACTGTGAAAAACTGAAAAATCCAAACTTCTACTTATCTATGACATTGTTCAATTTAATTTTATCTTATAATTTTACCCAAAGAGAATTTATTTATTTATTTATACCTACTTTATTGTACACAATTACAAAAAATGTGTAACAAAAGGAGGGCTTAATGCCTAGGAGCATTTTCTACCAGCCAACCCATTCGGTTTAAAACCAGGTCGGCGCGCAATAACAAATATAAAACTAAAACTATAAATTAGGTAGGTAGTAACTTAATTAAATATTCCACAGAAAAAAAAAACAATAAAATATTTTAGTAGAGAGAATTTAATCACTAAGTACGTTTTATTTTACCTACCAGAAAACTTGTGAACTTGGAAGTCTGGTTTTGCCGTTTTAATTTGAACATAGCGTCGGCTTTATACCTACATTCAACGTAAAAAGATTTCATACATTTTTAGTTATAACTTTATTTTGAAACCCATTTATGATCGGCAATCAAATTATTATGATTTGATATTTTTTTATGATTCCATTCACACAATTCAGTTAACTATAGGTACCTACCTACACCTACAATCGAAAATATGACTAAAATTATCTAGAATGTTTACATGCAAAAAAACATGACATTTACCTAACATTCACCAAAATATAGGTAAAGAAAAGTGCCCAAATAAGCCATTTGAAGCTTTCTTTCACTACACTGGCACTGGTTTAAAAGAGCTAGTCACACTATAAGAATATAAGTAGGTAGGTCAATTATTGATTATTGAATTTATATTCCTAGAACCGAAAATTTGAAAGTCTGTGTTATAACTTCATACGTTAGTATTCTTAGAAGCGGCGATGGGCTTGCAACCTATCACGTACGGAACAATAATGTGCAAAATTTGGATATTTGTGTCAAATATCATGTTTAGACGTGCCTCTGACAACCCTCTTTAGATATCCTCAAAGATCAAAGTAATTATTCTGAGTTTTTTTTCAAAATCCCTGTTTTAGGGCGCTAAGAAAAACACAGAAACAAATCAGATTTTACAAACGTAGATAATTAATTTAACTACTCCATCATTTCCAGCACGAGCATCACGAGCACCACGAACACGAGCACCATCACGAGCCCGGCATGCCGTTCGACTTCTCGTACGCCGTCAACGAAGATGACAACAATTACAGTCACAACGCGATCTCGGACGGCGACGTCACCCGGGGGGAGTACAGGGTGGCCCTGCCCGACGGACGCACGCAGATCGTGAAGTACACCGCGGATTGGAGGAACGGATTTAACGCTGAGGTAAGCTTTAAGGCCGTATGTATACAGAAGGAAAGCTGGAAACTTATAAGCGCTTACCGGCGCTTGTAACCCGCGCAGGACAATATATGAATGCGCGCCGATAAATCACTACCTACACTTACACTACCCTGAATTGAGGACCCTTACCCTAAATAAGAGTGGTGTAATAAGAGTCAGGGCGTAAAACGTAGAGGCTAGGCGTTAGGCTCCCTTACAACCGGGCCCTGTACGTCTACCATGAGTTGTCACATTGAGATCGGCTGACGTTACTACAGTAGTAATAGTCCGTTACTATGACATCTGCCAAAATTGTTACTCATGGTGCCAATTCTAAGCAAATTAATGAAGCGCAAACTACAGACGCTGTAGTACGCTGTGACGTAGGATAGTTAACTACGTGACGTTTTAGTACCACACTATCCGCTAGAGGCGCTGTACAAGTTTTCATACAATTTTTTAACTACAGTCGCTAGCGAGTAGTTTGTAAAAACTCATGGTAGACCTACTGTAGCTCACTACACGACCCCATAGCTTTTTTACTTAACTGTTTCGTCATTATTCTCGCTTTCGTCATTGTTCGCAACGATTTTGGTTACCTATCTCGTAAAATATTAATTAATTTTAAATGTACCCTTCGTGAAATAACTTATTATCAACCAACATTTTATTGCTCAATCTTCATGCTATCAGCTTGAAAGATGAGCTCTAAAATCAAGGTTAAAAGTTTTTAAAATAACGGTAAAATATGAAATGGAGTAGAATTGCAAACTTACCTAGGTAGGTACATGTAAACTATCGATCACTAACGATTTTGTTTATTCAAAAGATAGAACATCGTCTAAGTAAAATTGTCTTTTTTAGACTCGCCTCACAGCTCAGTTAGTAGAAGCTCTGCCTTCTGCGCTGTAGGTTGTGGGTTCGATCCCCACCCAGGACTAGTATTTGTCAGATGAACGCAGATGTTTGTTCTTTGTCTGGGTGTTATTATGTATTTACGAAAAAAAAAGTACCTACCTATTTAATTAATCTATCAACTATCTGGTTCCCATAGTACAAGCTTTGCTTAGTTTGGGGCTAGATGGCGTTGTGTGAAGTGTCCACTATATTTAAATTTTTTTTCAGGTTTCGTACGAAGGTGAGGCTAGGTACCCAGATGCACCAACAGGCGGTTATGGCCGAGGTCCCGCAAACCAAGGAGGTCAGGAATACCTGCCCCCGAACCAAGGAGGCGGTTATCAGTACTAATCCGAGAATAAACTCTCAAAAAGTTGGTGTTATTACGCTCATTGTGTGAACGAAAAAGTATTATATTTAACGCGGACGTTTGAGGTTAGGCGAAAATTGTGTTGTCTTTATCTATCATGTGAAGATTTGTTCCTGTCCCATTCTTTCCATTTAACTCGACGAAATATACAAATAATGGTTTTATCGTAGCTTTTCGTCACATTAATAATTTGTTAATACCGCGTGTAAATGAAAACACGTCATATCATCACCGTTGTTACAACACAAATGATTTTTCGAGAATTTTGTGATATTGAGATTGATATAAACAGTTATTTGTTATATTAACTTTAAGTACTTATTTTGAGAAATAATAAAGTTGAATTTTGAGAGTTTCATTATGTACCTTGTTAATTTAGTAGGAAATAATTAACTATTTTCGAAAAAATAAAAAAATATTTTGTGGTTACCATTTAATTAAGTTAAACTTTATTGTAGTAATATTACATAGTAGAAAACTAAATTATAGTTTTTTCTCTATAAAAATATTTAAACATTGTCAACACATTTTGATTTGTGATAAATGCTAACAGCGCCATCTATTGGTGAATTACAGTACTTAATTTAAATTTGTTAGATTTTTGTTGCAATTTGAAAAAAATAACATTTTTAGAAATTTAGTACCTATGTATAGGCGACCAAGAAATGGGTTTACCACTTTCGATGACATCTCCCAGTAACATAATTATTCGCTAAGGATTACTATGACAGATTCTGACGTAGCAGTTATTAATCTGTCAAGCGAAAATAGCCCTTGATGTTTTGTACGTGCAAATAATATACAGCCTTAGAGTGGTAAACCGATTTCTTGGTCGCTTAGACTTATTACTCCAAACACAATCTAACAATAATCAATAAAAATGTATACGAACAAGTGATGTCTAATCTACCTTATAAGTACTAGACTTTCCACCTAAGTGAATATTTTTTAAGTATTTCTAAAAATACATCATTTTCAAAGGTAAAGTCTCTCAATCTTTAATTTAGTACATTATATTTTATTATTATGTAAATTGATGTTATTTAGATGTAATATTAAATGCTAGGAACTCTATGTGATCATTACAATTTCAATTGTTATTACAATTTTGAGTTAAGGTATTTTTAATCAATAATACTCATCAACACTGCCTTCCGTTGTACTTATTGTAAAGTTTACAATATCAAAGTCCTTTTGTACCTTATTTTTTTAATAAATCTAAAATTTACCTAAGCTTTTTATTCGTGATCTGTTTCTTAATAAACTAACCAACAACAGTTAATATAAATTCATTATTAAAGGCAAATGGCAATGAACGGACAATACAAGCAAGCATTCCTTGAACTAAAAAATGATAAATTTTTGGCAAATCCACGAAGGAGTTTCACTGTGTGATATTTGGTGTCATGTTTCGCGGATAATTATGTCCCTTGAAGAAATGCTTCCATATTTTTTTCCGTTCACTGGATACAGGCTATACTTTTTGTAGGTACCTCGCATGCGAAGCCGCGGACGGAAGCTAGTATTATATGTATAGATATTAATTCTATTCAGTAAGTATAAAACTAGAGTACCTTTTAGGTAAGGAAGCATGTTGTACGGAGACGGGCAACTCTTAATTTTCACTCAACGTAAGAGAATCATCACCTAACTTCTGCAATCTCCTATCTTGGAACATATAATGGAACTCAGAAGGCACTATTTTCTTATAATCAAAGGGTTCTGTACTTTTCCAATGAGCTTTCTTGACATGGTATCTCAACTCTGCGAGTATATGGTACATTGAATCGCACAAGGGACAAGCAATAGTCTTATCCTGATGTTTTTTTAACCGATGAGTCTTCATAATACTCGATGATCTGAACCTCAATTGGCATATGTTGCACTCGTAAGGTGTTTCACCGGTGTGTCTTCGAATATGCATCTTCAAACACACTTTATTGGCAAATTTCTTGCCGCAGAACGAGCAAAAGCATGTATTAGCCGTGGAATGAGTCCTCATATGCTCAGTTAACCGGGATTTGCCACAAAACTTTCTACTACAAATATTACAACTGTACGGCCTGATCTTCAAATGAATTCTGTTTACATGGTTCTCAAAATCAGCTTTCTTCCTTGATACATATGAGCAGTCTGAACATTTTAATAGTTTAGAATCTATATCACTCTCAGGATTTACATAAGATGTGTGTTTTAACTCAAGGTGTTGTTTCATTGATGATGGTTTGACCAATTTTCCACAATGTATGCACGTGTCCGGTGTAGTGTGAACTTGCTGATGAGTCTTCAGACTGGCCTGGGTATGGAAGAACACACCGCAAACTTCACAGATATTCTTAGCCTTCTTAAACTTTGAATGGGAGCATAGTACTTTATGCTGTTGGTAGTATGATGCAACAACAGCTTTTTTGCAATTAGGGCACATTATCTTCTTTGAGTAGTGTCTTTGTTTGTGAAAATAGATTTTCTTAAGGTTTGAGAAGCTCTTAGGGCATACTTTGCAAGGAAACATTTCATTTGGAGAATGTAACTTCTCATGCTCAAGCATTTCCTTGATGTTATTGAAATTTATATCACAAATGGTGCATTCTATGATCTTTCTGCGCTTCTTGTATTGGACGCCATTGTGGACCCTGGCATGATGCTCTTCCAGGGTTAATTTATCAGGGAACTCCTTGTTACATAATGAACAAGGGTACACAAATTCAGAATGGCTAACTGTGTTATGTTTCTCTAACTCATCCAAAGTATCAAAAGATGCAACACATTTATCACAGCTATTTAGACGGCTGACCAATTTACAAGCACTCCTATGTGTTCTCAATAGTTCCATATTCTTGAACTCCGAATCACAGTATTGGCATTTTAAGTCTTGATGGAACTGTAGTATATGTGATTTTAATGATAACTTTGTGTAAAATTGAGTTCCACAGTCATCGCATGTAAACGGGTGGAATTCGAGATGTTCCCTGTTTGCATGACTGATAAGATGCTCTTTTCTTTTAGTTGTAAAGTCACAGTCAATACAACGTACTGTGGGAGCATGATTTAACACCTGCTCTCGATACGACATGAGATAGCTATAGTGAATACAAGGTACTTTCAGACACTCTAAACATGAAAACTTACATTTATGACTCGAAACTTCGGTCTCTTTTAAATTCTTCAGACACATCATGCACTGCCTTTTACTTGAATCCACATCTTGCGCCAATAAATGACTGGATTTGATGTGAGTATTTAGCTTCTCATAGCTGTAATAAACCAAATCGCAGTCTGGACAACTGTAAATTAAATTTCGATGTTTCTCTTTTAGATGACCGCTCAGCGTTTCAGAGTCAAATAATTCTTTGCAGAATTTACATCGAGACTTGCCATGTGAGGACAAATAGTGTACATCTAGATACTGTTGAGTATTATAGATTTTGATACAATATCTGCATTTGTAGGTGACCGAGTTGTGTTTAGCTTTCTCATGTTCCTTTAGAGCCCTGTATGTTGTGAAAATATCTGGACATAAGTTACAAGAATATGCATTAAATCTTGGCGTTGACGGCGTATTGTTTGTAACCAATGGCTCAATAACAATTTTGCCTTCTTTTAACGTTACATTTGGAGTTGGAACCTTGCCTTTAAAAATTGTTTTTTCTTCTTCTTCTTTTGTCCTAGGATGTTTGATTACTCTCGGTGTTGGTACCACAACAGGGCCTTTATTTTCCTTGTTACCTTTAACTGGATTTGCTACATTTGAAGTGTTTTGGTTCTGAGGCTTGCTCAGATTACTTTTATTTACAATAATTGGTTTATCGGTCAATATAGCATTATTACAAGTCAATTCATTGATTTGCTTGTGTGTTTCATCATCATACTCAATTACTATCATTATATTTGAATCGTTGTATGTGGTATCTTTATCCAACGTATTATTTATGTTGTTGACTATTGAGTTCATATCATTGATGCATTTGCTGAATATTTGAAATGCTTTTTTTGTATTAGTTATGAATATGTATGTTTGTATAACTTTCTCTGTGCATTTTACACATATGTGTTCACTTGGCATGTAGTCATCGATCTGAAACCCAGAATACAAAGTCAACCACAATAATAACATCTAACCCAACATGAGGACTTTAATGATAGTGCTACTAAAGTAGGTTGTTCAATAACTACTTACATATCTTTAGCAAAAATAGGTAGGTATGATAGACACCTCCATTTTATACTGCTAGTCAGCTTTGTTGCTTTATGCATTTTAGAGACATTTTTAAGACATACGTCATGCTCTTAGCAACAGGAATTTATTAAAAGTTGGTTTCATGCTTATTCATATTACGTAGATTGATAATATAAATAATAATAAGTGGATGCACATCATGCTATTAGTTCCGAACTATGCAAGATTAATAATTTGCTTGTTTATTGGTATGAAAATATACAAAATTAGTAGCTTAGCTTCTACGATATAAAATAAACTCACTTCAAAATTGAACACATAATTGACCACTACTCTCAGTGGCTTTGTGGAAGTCATCTCATTATTAGTAAACTCCATATCCAGAGAGTAAAACTCGTCCTCTGATGAGAGGCAGAGGGCACAGTACTTGGAGGAGGTCCAAATTGTCCTCATATGTGTTCTCAACCATTCCATATTCATTAGTTCCTTCTGAGGTGACAGACTAGTTTGAAAATCCATTTTGAGGAAGCTGAAATGGTTAAAAAGTAAACTTTATTTATATGGGCAGGACACTTGACAAGGGATGACGGGAGATGGACAAAAGCGATAACGGAATGGTGCCCGAGGAATGCTCAACGGCCAAAAGGCAGACCACCTGATGGGCCAATGACATTGTCAGCGTAATCGGCAACCTAAAAAAATTGCTGGGGCCGGAATCGGTGGCGTAATAAAGAGGAGGCCTATACAGTATAGGTACCACTGTGTTGAGTACCCACTGTTGGGTATAGGCTATACCCAACAGTGGGTGCAAACAGGCGGAGTGGGGATGGTAAGTAATCAAAATCAAAGATTTAAACCTTTGGTGACAATAGGCTAGGTAGGTTTAGGTTTATCATGTTTAAATTTAAGTTACTTACCTTGAGTCAGTTTCAGCTATGCACTTAATATGCTTAGGTGTACCATGTTGTACCTATATCTATATATCTAACACAACACAACATTCAAATGTTTACATCCTTTACATTCTGCTACTGTATGTATGAGACTATTTTTACACAGGGTCAGTCAGATATAAATAAATATTAGACTTAGGTACCTAATGTTTAATGAACACGCAATTAAATAGAGTTGAATTGTTTAGCAACCATCATTATGATAATATCATGCTCTGATTATTTTTATGATTCAAAGTTCGCTCCAAAATTGGTGACAGAAATGACAGAACAGGAGATTCTAGGATTTGGAACACACCAAGCAATAAAAAATGTATGAAAATTAGCATGAATGATATCAGTTTGAGCCTAAGTTGGAAATAGGTATTTCATAGTGATGGCCTACGACTTTTTTTTCTTTTACCCGTAAAGCTAGTGGGTAGGTAGTTTTCATTGATTTTCTTACTTTATTTCCTGATTTCTTCTAATTTAATCCAAGGAACTCCAAGTCAGGCCCAGGGTTGCCAGATAAAAGCTAACTCAATTCGCCTAATATTGCCTAGTGCCCACAGAGTAGCCTAAATCGCCTAATATTTTTTTTTCATACAAGTAGCCTAATTCGCCTAAGATTTTGAGCTAAGGAGCCTATATTTAGCCCAAATAAAGAGGGCTCGTAAAAAAAAGATAACGTAAAGCAAGAAATATTTATTACTTTTTACAGAAACAAGCTAAGTGATCTAGTTTTATATTTTTAGGTATTTATGTGAAGTGGGAAATTGAAAATTTTTGAAATTTCTTGTAACGCTTTTACCTGGGTTTGTAAACGGGTGAAACAAACAATCTAAAAACTCGCGCGGTCAGTCACAAAGTTACAAGTTGTGTTTTGTGTTAGTTTCCATCCATTTCACTTTCTTTTTTGGATTTTGAACTCTATCTCTGTCATGTAGCGAGTTAGAATAAGTTTACCCGGATGAATTAAATTGACACCTGGATTCGTGACATCTCATTGGGGCACTCTAAGCAATTGCATCCCAGCGAGGTGTCTCTTATCTTGTCCGGGTAGTAGAATAGTAGAATGGGGGAAGAACCGAAGAACGGGACATGCATATTACGTTTCGTTACAAGCATACCTACCATTATAAAATTTGGGTAATCAGAAGCCTAAATCGCCTGTCCTTTTTTTCTAGGTAGCTTATATGGCTACTGGTAGCCTATTGGATTTTTTGGTCGCCATTTGACCCCTAAGGTAGCCTAAATGGCGATAAATCGCCTAATCTGGCAACCCTGGTCAGGCCGGTAAAGGGAAAGTAAAATGGCGTTTTACTCTGCTTCTTCTTTTTTTACTATGACATCTGTCAAAATTTAATTTTGCCAGTGTCAAAAGATAACATTCGGTTTTCGTCAGAGTTTTAAATCGGGTGTTGATTCGTTTATCAATATTAAAATCTGTGCCAATCTAAATAGATAAAATGTCTTTGTCGTTTACACACACGTTGCCACTTTAGCAACACACTTGAAAACTTTGTGCTGGAATCACTGACCGTAATTTAATCTTCTTGGAGACCCCGTTGAGTGCGCTGGCGCTGGTTTTTGTTTTGCTAGCTAAATATAATTTAAATATTGGGAATATTTATAACAGAAACATTTTAGTATGGAACAACTTAAATTAATATTAAACAAACAAAATCCTGTGGTATTTTGTTTCCTCTGCTTCAAAGAAAACGAGAAATACGTAAACATTGATGATTATGTGGAAATAACTAATGAGAACGCCAGTATTGCCACTTCTTTACGATGCATTTCAGAATATTTGTTTCCTTATTACGTAAGTGTTTCTACAGCGTTTTTATTTTTTCCTTGTTCTTGCTAGAACTCAGATCTCCCGCATTTACCTACATTTCTACAAAGTCATGTCACTGGATTTATAAGCGTTGCCCATAATTATAATAATAGTACCTACCTACTTTATTAACTTACCTCCGTTTTTTTTTTTTAATCCAGAGGAAATCCTTTATGGATACCAACGGCCCCGGGGGGAGCCAGAAGGTTATGTCAGACTCCTGATACTGACTAAAACCTCTGGGGTGTTCCGCTTTGCGCTTCCGGGACGAGATCGCGATAACGCTGTTGCTTACTTCCGCAATCTCGTCAGCATAAACTTACCTCCTTATTTTGACATCATTTTATACCCATTGTCTAATAAATAGAGATGTTTCAATCTAAAAATGCACGCCCCTCCACTTGTTCTTGTACCGTATGTAGAGTAAATAGAGTAGCAAATACATTGGAGGGGCGTGCATTTTTAGACTGATCTACCTCTTCGCAATAAAAAAAATGGTAGGTTAGGTAGGCTAGGTAGGTATAGGTTATAGATAGAGGTATAGGTAGAGGTATAGGCTCTAATAATATTTTTTTATTTTCAGGATTTAGTATCCAATGAAGCATGTGAAAACTGCACAAAACTTATAATCGAAATGTACACTGCAATCACTAAAGGACTGGTAAAAATCAAAAGAATTCAAAGACTGACTGAAAAATTATTTAATCAACTGGAATCAAATTCAGTTTCGGATGGTAGTAAAATTACTTTAAATCTTCAAGCTGCTGATTTGACTGCAAACCACTTAGAAAAAACTGAAAAAAGCTGCGGTGATAAAGCCGAAATTAACCGTAAACTACAAGAAAAACTGATAAAAACTGTTTCTTTGGAATCATTGGAAACTCAATGCACGAAAACCACACATAATCAGGGTCAAAATACATTTGAAAAACTTAAGAAAACAAGTAAAACGGGTAAATGTATCCACAAATGTAATGAATGCGATTATAAAACAAGTGACAAACGAAATTTCAAAGCTCACATAAACAAATCACATTTGAAAATAAGGCCGTTTGTTTGTAGCAGCTGTCAAAAAGGTTTTTTCAGTCACAAAAATCTTAAGGAACACAGTTTAACCCATGAAAAAGGGAGAGATAATGCTATGGTATGTGATGTTTGTGGAGAAAGATTTTTGTACAGAAAAACATTAATGATTCATATTAGAACTCATATAAACCATAGGCCATATTCCTGTGACACATGTGATCACAAATTTGTCACAGTAAGTCAAAGAAACGAACATATAAAAAGAAAACACGGAGCAAAACAGTATAAGTGCAATTTATGTGATAAAAAATATAGTCTAAAAAAAGATTTACAGAGACACATAAAAAATAATCATGAACTTAGCAAATTGAATTAATAGGTACCTAATTATAAAATATTTTTTTAAGATAATGTGGATGGAAAAATGTGATCTGTAGGTATTATATTAATAAAAAAATAAACGCATGTATTATCTACCTAACTTATTATTAGATAGTAGGTACTTCTAAGTTGAGACGTGGTAAGGTGGAAGTCAGGTAGGTACCTATTAAGTGCCTGTTATGTCAATTACTAGCTGTCCCGCCAGTGACTTCGTTCACTTAAAGTATCTAAACTGAGTTTCAAACACATCACACCACTCATAAAAATCCCATACTAACTTTGACACCCCATTTGACCCCTTTATGAAGGTTATATTGAAAAATCCTGAAACACGTATCCATTCGTTTTGCATTTACAGTACACAAACAAAGTTTCAGACCAATCGCACGACCCGTTAAAAAGTTCCCATACAAACATTGACCCCACATTTGACCCCTTTTTGAAGGTTAAATTGAAAAATCCTGAAATACGTGTCTATTTATTTTGCATTTACAGTACACAAACAAAGTTTCAAACCAATCGCACCACCCGTTAAAAAGTTCCCATACAAACATTGACCCCTTTTTGAAGATTATATTGAAAAATCCTGAAACACGTGTTCATTCATTTTGCATTTACAGTGCACAGACAAAATTTCATGAAAATCGCTCCACGCGTTAAAAAGTTTCATACTAACGTTTTCACCCTTTTTCACCCCCTTAGAGGTGGAATTTCCAAAAATCCCGCCTTAGTGGGTGGTTTTGTTATAAAAGGAAACCACCTTCCAAATTTCAGCTTTCTAGCTTCAGCGGTTTCGGCTGGGCGATGATCAATCAGTCAATCAGTCAGTCAGGTCAAGCTCTTTTATAGATATAGATTATAATTTTCAGAACATTGATTGCAGAGTTGGCAACACTAGTAGGGCATGTCAAATGAAAACTTCCTTCCTACCATGACCCTAATAATATTCTTACCCGACTGCAAAGGGTAATGAATGTGTTAGGGTGTATTGTACCTATCTATGTAGGTAGTAGGTACGTATGTACGAGTTTCTTACATGATTACGTATGTTGATCTAGGTAGTACATTTTATTAATATTCAAAATGGTACAATTATTTTCAGTTAACACAAATTCGTTTATAAGGCATCACCAGAGATTAAAGCTATGCGCCTTATCTACATGTATTTTAAGTTTAGTTTTGCTTACAGATACATCTTTACATATTTTACACACAAAATTACCGCCATGAATCAAATTCATGTGTTGTTTCAACTTTGATGGCGAATAGAACGCCTTATTGCAGATCACACATCTATGTGGAGTCACCCCTATATGCTTTCTGATATGAATAACCAGCATCTTCCTAGAATTCACAATTTTATTGCAAAAATTGCATTTTTCCTTGCAGATTGTACTGTGAATTTTCTTATGAAATCTCAAGTTATTCTCAGTGTAAAATTGCTTTTCACACATATCACAACTGTACGGTTTAATTTGTAAATGAACTTTATTCACATGGAGGGAGAGTTGGTTCTCATTTGCACATTCCTTTTCGCAAAAACTGCAAGATTTTCCATAGATTTTTTTCAAAGCCAGCAATTTGGGGGCATGTCTTTTCATATGACTGTCAAAATACCCTTGATTCTTAAATGTCTTATTACACAGCATGCATACTTTATTCATGTGCTGTTCTACATGATCTTCTAACTTATTAGCTTTGGAAAAACCTCTTCCACAAATGTTACAAGATTTGTATTCACTTTGGAATAATATATGTGCATATTTTGTATGCTCATTGAGTGAGAATTTGTTGCCAAATTCAGTGCTACACCAACTACATTTAACTTTATTGCTAACGTGGTTTAGAATGTGTCTCTTTACAAAATAAGCTGATAGGAAATATTTGTTGCATATTGGACATGTAAATCTTTTCTTAACTTTAATTGGCTTCGGTTTATCATTAAATGTTAGGAACTCTCTGTAGACATTGTTGTGGTATCCATTTATATGTACTTCATTTTTTATTTCACTTACACTATCTTTCTTTTTCATATTTACAACTTCATCTATTGATTTTGCTTCACTTTCTGATTCTTTTTCGTCTTCCGACTTAACCCTGTATTCGTCTTCTAGAAAATCTTCATTTTCCATTTCATCATCAGTACCACTAGCTTCAAATATTGTTTCATCAACCGGTTCTTTGATAGGCATAATGATATTTTCAGCTATTTCAATGCATATATTTTTATCATCAGTGATTTTTTCTAGATTATCTAGCATGTGACCAATGCATGTGTTTAAACGATCTCTGATGAAATAAGTACTCATCATGAAGTTATATGCAGTGATAGCATTGTTAACACATTTTTCACAAATTTTAGATCCTGTATATTGGTTGTCCAAATTCATCTGTAACTAAAGAAAAGAGTGGTTTAAATTACAGCAGGAACTTACAACAAATACATCCAAGCCTGATTTTATGTATGTATGTATAAAGTAAAAATAAACATGATTTTCAATCTTACCCCAGGCAGTGCAGAAGCTAAAATGCTCTGCATCGTCCTATCTCCCATCAAATCGGGAGGTCCACCATGAATAGATACAATTTTATCCAATCGCACCAAACTGTTATTATCAAAACATACTGAACAAAGATTGTCCATATTTTTATTAACCATTTGTTCTAAAACCATTTTGAATTTGTGTTTTTCAAGGTGTTGTATATGCTTGTAATAATGCCTGTTTGTTTCTCCGCACTCTTTGCAATCAAATCTGTTCTCGTCATTATCAGTTTGCTGGTTAGAATGTTGATGATCACGATAATGACGCTTTATAGAGTACAATTTTGGAAATGACTTGGCACAGAGCCGGCATGAGAACCACATGGACTTAGGATGAGATTTAGAATGGTTCACCAAAGACTCCAGGTTTGGTAATACTTGACAACACTTCAGGCATTCAAGTGGGTTGATCACAGGTTCTGTTGATAGAGGCTCCGAGCTGGTGTTCACAATATTTATGATCGGCTCAGCATAATCGATGACTTTTAAGTGTTCAGCCTCAATTTTGTTGTGGTTGATATATATTTTCCTCCGACCACGTTTGTTTGTGTGGTCTATAGGGTCCAGTTTTAACAGTTTGGTGTTGATGTCTTCAAAGCAGTTTATTAGAGCTCTTTGTGTCTGTTCACATTGCTGAGTGAATAAGTATGAACTGATTGTGCGATCTAAGCATTTCTCGCAGATTTTATTTGGGAAATTTGGATCATCTGACACCTGTAAGCATAAATTGTATAAAGTATTGTAAAATATATTATATTGATGAGTATTTTTATTTATATCGTTATTTTAATTGCTTATTTTAGAGCGCTGGTGGTTGAAGTAGTAGTCCTGACTCATGATCCGAAGGTCGTGGGTTCAAACCTGGTCATTCACCAATGAATTTTACTATTTGAAAAAATTATGTGCACTTAAATGGTAAAGGAGGAACGTGATGAAACCGCTTACCCAAGATGTGTATGTATGTATATATCTATCTACTAGTGCATGAAAGGAGTCTCTTTAGGTTCACTGTAATACTTTCACTACCTACACTGGTTCAAAGGAACTAGTGACACGTTAAGAACTACCTACCTATCAAGCTATTATTCCAAACAAGATAGTTTTTTAGCCAACATGAGACAAGAACAATGGCAGTAATATTATTTACCTTGAAAGGATGAAAACTTGAAATCATATCTTTGATGGTGACTGAATACAAGCCACTTTTATTCGCTATTTCCATGACTCTTTGTAATTCATGCAATTCCTCGGTCACGTTGAGGCAGTATTTACAAACTTTAGATTTTAAAGTTCCCGCTAATAAATAGCTGACTGCATCTTTCGTCTTTAGCTCCTCCACTTGTTTCGTCGGCAAATCAGCTTTATCCACTGGTTTTATTTCAGCTTTGTTTTCAGTTTGAATATCATTAGCATTTTTAATTGATGCAGTTTTACTATAAGTTTTTATTATCTTTTTTGGTTCGAATTGCGGGAAATCTAGAGCTTCCAAATCCATGGTTTGAGGTTATGTTGATTGTTGTGTTTGTTGGGTAACCGAAGCGAACCGGAAAAAGTGGGGAAATAAATAGCACTCAAAAGAAAACGCTCACTTTGTAATTTGTAGTATAATCTAAGAAAAGATATTATATTAATAAATTCTACAAAACGCTAGGAAGGAAATTAAATATCTAAAAAAATTGGTTTCATTTTCTCTTCTTCTTTTTCTTTGTCTATGGTTATGGCATCTGTCTCTTTTGAGATCAATTTTGCCAGTGTCAATATGTTTAAATTGTCAATGTCACAAAGTCAGTCATATATTTTAAACAAAAAATGCTATTTTGTTCAAACTTCTCGGGATTTGCTCTGATGAATTTAGAAAGATAATATTTAGTTTGCGTTCACAATCGTAGAACTTCGAAGAAGTCAAAAATTCTATTGGATAAAAAACCGATCACCCGGCCGATACACGTGACCGAACAAAATTTTTCTGTCAGATGTCAAATCTGACTGCACAGTTCTCTTGTGTTCCCAAAACCTATTAAAAAATTTGCATCACATATGTAGCGTTTCGTCTCTTTTTAAACTTATGAGAAAAAACGAGACACATAACAAAATAAGAAAAAAAATATTATCAAAATAAAAAATGGCGACTTGTTTTGCCAACTGGTCATAGTCCTGTCATTTGCAAAAATAATGCAATTTTCTCATTGTTTACATTAGTTAATGCAAGAGTTTATGCTGTTTTATCTCCAGAGTAATATGTTGCATTAGACATTTGTTTATAAAATGGCGTGGCGAAACCTGAATCAGAGTTTCAATAGTTTGAAGGGACAGATTACGACCTTCGCTTCTGAAGTGTTGTCCGAGGTCCCTGACCAGGATACGGTGGACGAAGCCCCCGGGCCGGAGTCTTCATTATCAGGGCTGCAAGCGAAATGCCTAAATCAGGAGCTCGAGGTAAGTTCTTCATGGAAAAAAAAGCATTACATTTTGGGGTCTGACAGCTGATTGTTAGGTTATATTATTTTGTTTATAATATGAAATATTTTAAATTTTACAACAATTAAGTATTTATCCTGAATTAAAAACGTCTATTTGTAATTGCAACAAATAAGTTACTGATAGAAAACAGTTCAAGTGACTGAAGGCAGGTAATAATATACCTAAAAACATTTGAATTCGATAAATAAAACCAGGTGTAGGCATCTCCGATCAAAAGATATTTTCTAATCTTATTCATAAACCCACATAAACTTATAAGCATTGTCAACAACCAAGATATAATAGCTATGTAGATATACAAATAATCACTTCCTATAATAAGTAGGTAGGTTGGTACTTTACCTACCCTATCACTGTAAATACGTAGCCACTGTAATTGCAGTATAGCCATCTAGATACAGTTGTACTTTCAATTGTTATTTGTCTGTTTGATTAGACCCACTCGCCCACATATATTCCGTTTCAAGACTTATCTTTTCAAGAATCTAGATAGATATAAAGATATTCATAATGCAATTTTTTATCTTTTATGAAGCTTTGCCATTCAATATGGTAATGTCAGAGTTTTGGGGGCTCTTCCATCTGGCAGACTGGATCAGTTGAGCTATCTATAGTTTGCTTGTTGTGATCCTTAGATTGTATCCCAACTGTTTCACATACATTTTATACTAGCAACAAGCCTTGGCTTCACACGGGTAGAAAAAGTAAATAATATAGTCTATGTTACTCAGGGATAATGTTGCATTCAACCTTGATTTTTTTTTCAATTTGATATTATAATTTTAAATATCTTCTCACACCTGCATATAAAACTCACATTGAATTAAATCCATTTATATTTACATATAAAGATTGATTTGGATTGTTTTATTAGGATAATTTATGCTACTACAGGTCAAGAAAATATATAGTCCCAGATAAAAAATACTATAGTATAGTGAATAGATTGATTATCAGATATCAGAAATGTTAAAGTGTGAATATAATTTTACAAAAATAAAGTTGCAGGCAGTTTTACAACTGTTAATCTTCTACATAGCAATTCATTTCTGGTTCTAGATATAGATTAAAAAAAGAAATTCATAATATCCCTTCCATACAGGGTGCAGTGAGGGGACTGAAGTTTGTATGCATAAATATTGTAAAGCTTAATGAATGAGTTTAAAAATAAAAAAATAAAATTCATGATACACAAACAGTTGATAATTCAACAGGGTTATTCAAATGAGCACTGGTGGTGTAGTGGTAGCACCCCTGCCTCAAGATCCGAAAGTCGTGGTTTCAAACCTGGTTGTGCACCAATAAGATTTTCTATTTTAAAAAATTATGTGCGCAATGCCAGTTCTCTTAAATGGTGAAGGAAAACATCGTGAGGAAACCGGCATACCCTACAACTAAAAATTCGAAGGTGTGTGTCATAGGTTAGTATTCCTACAAGCATGATGGGCTTGCAACTTGTCAGTACGGAATACTAACTACTGTGCAAAATAAGGGCATGTACCATATATCATGTTTGGACGTGCCTTTGACTACCCTCTTTCGATATCCTCAAAGATCTAAGTAAATAAGAATCTGAGAAGATATCTACCGAGCCCGGGGATTACAGTCGTGATCGTGTTTTTTTTTATTCAAAGGTGAATGACCTCATAGTTCATTTTTGGTCGGTGTACACAAACAATATAGATTGGAGATTACCACTATCTTTACAAATATTCAGTATTTTTGATATATCAGTTAATTTAGGAATAGTTTGGGGTGATGCTTTGTTTGACGCCATTGCTAACTTGGAGACTGCTAAGCATTATTGGTCTACTGCTTAACGATCGTGGTAGGCCACGGAAGTAGCTATAAGCGATTTTATCGCGACTTTTCATACAAACTTTCATCCCCTTGGGGGTAGAATTAATCAAAATCCTTTCTTAGCGGATGCCTACGTCATAACATCTACCTGCATGCCAAATTTCAGCCCGATCCGTCCAGTGGTTTGGGCTGTGCGTTGATAGATCACTATGTCAGTCAGTCAGTCAGTCACCTTTGAGTTATATATATTTAGATTTAGACTAGCGGTCCGCCTCGGCTTCGCATGGGTATTTATTATTTAATATTTAACAATAAATTCAAAATTATAATACACACACATAAACCCTTCCATTTGCGTCAGGTTACTCAAAAAAGAAAATTATAAAGAAAGCTGTAATATTATTATTTTAATGAACTTTTATGTTTATTTTAATGATTTTTTGTATTTTTTTTTTGATATTGTTTGATATTGACTATCCCGTACGCGTACCCCGTGACGCTTACATTGCATAGTGCTTTCTAGCTGGTTAGCTAGCCGAGCAGAGTGAGCGGCAAAGGGTAATGATCGGAAACTGAGCGGATTGAAATTGTATCGAAATCCGCTCATTCACAGTGGAAGCACTCCTATGAAGAAAGCTCGTTAGCTCAGTTTCCGCTCATTACCCTTTTTTAGTGGAAGGTGGGCATTATACTTACATTTTTAAACTTGTGGTATCTTTCCAATAGAATGTCCGAATCGAATAATTCAAAAATAAAGGTATTGAAGCAGTCTTGAATATGAAGTAATTTATTTTGATCAGGATTAATAATTTAATACCAATATACGGCTTACATCATTCAGCCTGCTATATTGCAATGCAGGATAAAGCGTGTCTAATCCTATTCGACCGAATAATTAACTCTAACTAAGTAAACTCTTTACCGCGTGTCCGGCCGAATATTCGTATTCGTTTAAATCAATAATTCGTTGGAAAAATCGCGTATTTCATAGCCACACTACAAACCCGTTGGTACATGCAGTACGGGTACATAGGGTAGATACGTTATCGCTGTTTGCACAACGATATGTACTGATAGCGAACAGCTTTCTGGATACTTGTGTGGAGTGGTGTATATTGCAGACGTATAGTGTTTAGACATTGTCACCTTTGAACATCGAAACTATATGTTTCCCTCTCAAACACACTACCTATTTCTTTCACACCTATTGTTTAGGTTACAATAAAAATAGTTTAAGTTGTGTGTTAAACAGTGACCAGTTTAGAAAATTATCTATAAAGATTTTCATGATAAATGTTCAGTTGTACTACCAATGCCGCATATGGTCACTAGTTCTACTAGTAGTACTAGAGATACAAAGGTGTTACATTTGTTCTACCAGTTGAACTTCTTAGTAGAACTACTGTACCAGAGACGAAATGCTCGTTGGCCATAAGGTTTACTGGTTAACTTTGGTTAACTGAGGCCGCTGTCAACTTATCCCGCGGGATGAGTTGACCTAATGCATTTTTGAATCTGTCAACTCATCCCGCTGTCAAAAAAAAATACAAAAAGGAATGTTTTATTTGAAATTTATGTACACACGTGAACAAAAATCTTTGGGGAAAAAAAGACACAGCATTGGTTATACTGATACTAGCTTCCGCCCACGGCTTCGCCCGCGTGGTAACTTGAAAAACAAAAACCAACCTATCCCGTGGTATATCTATACCTACTAGCTGACCCAACAGACGTTGTCCTGTCTTAACTATTTGTATTTGTATTTTTGTATAAAAACCTTCTTACTCCACACTATAATCTATCTCTGCCAAATTTCTTCTAGATCCTTTCAGTAGTTACTTAAGATCTTTGAGGATATCTAAAGAGGGTAGTCAGAGGCATGTCCAAACATGACATTTGGTACATGCCCACATTTTGCACAGTAGTTAGTATTCCGTACGTGACACACACCTTCGAACCTTTGGTTCTAGGGTATGCCGGTTTCCTCACGATGTTTTCCTTCACCTTTTTTTCAAAAGGCACAAGCCACGGCTACGCCAAGAGTGTATAAACAACAAGTTACAAACTAATGTATGGGTTTGACGTCAAATCTTCAGATGTAGGGCAGATTACTCAATGAGAACGATTTGTGATTGTAATCAATGTTCCTGATATTATTCTAATGTATCTCGCCTCCCGTTTTACTTACTACCTGTCATAGAACGGTGGAAATGGCTGGTTCACTCCAACTAGACTACATCATCATCATCTTCCTGCCCTTATCCCACTAGGTGGGGTCGGCACAACAGGTTCTCTTCCTCCACTCTCCCCTTTCATCCGTCATCTCAGTAGTCACTCCCTTCCTACACATATCGTCTTTCACACAGTCCATCCATCTTTTCTTAGGTCTACCTCTACTCTTGTATCCATCCACATTCAAATCCATAACCCTTCTTGTAACATGACTTTCCTCCCGCCGCATAACATGCCCATACCACGCCAACCTATTACTTTTCTAGACTACATCCTACCAAAAATAACTAGGTTTATACGAGTAAATACAAAAAAGCGCAAGGATCCAAAAATAGTTTCTTGCCATATCTTGGTCTTGGACTTTGGCTGTCGCTGTAGACCAAAGGGCTAGATGGATTTTGACAAAAGGAGTGTCGGATTCGTCTGAATAAATACATAAAATCACGCCTGTTTCCCGACGGGGTAGGCAGAGACCACGGATCTCCACTTGCTACGATCCTGACATACTTCTTTTCATCTGAATATTGACATGCAAATGCAAAATGTCAAAAAGTTTAATATGGCGGCTAAAAAAATCTATTTTCAGTTACGTTCAGTTGTTTTTTTTTTTAATTTTGTAATAAATACTGGTTTATTAGATTTCTTCAATGTAGCTACAGACACAGCGAGTTTTTTTTTTATTTTTAAACTTCTTTTTTGGATACTTTTTTTGTTTTGTTGTGTGTTGTTGGCGTAGCCTATTAAATAAATAAAATTAAATACTTGTGGAGTGTAGTGGCTATTTCCTTCCGAGCTGTACCCTACCTGAGTGGTGGAAAAATAGGTACCTTGGACAAAAAACTGACACGTATGAATTATTGTTTTCAATCTGGGATGAATATATTTAGCCTACTGCGCGCTTTTTTTTTCAAAAATACATTTTTATAAGCCATTGTGATGTTTTCTTCACTGACTTTTGTCCTTGTTGTTTGGATAAAAATAAAGTTATTTCCGATCAAGTACCTATCTGCTATTAAGTTTTCAAATTTTATTCTAATCGGTTCAGTCTGACGCTTTGAAAAAACCACAGAAAATAAACAAAGCATTTTTTCTCATATTTTCGTCTCTCAAAGTTAAGCATTAGTATTAATTTGATTTGTTTCCTATGTGTAGTAATTATTTATTCTAAAATCACGGGTAGTTGTATGACCGACATTATTTTATTCTGTGCTTATGTGTATGCATTCGAAATTTAAATATTGTTGATACTCCGATAAAAAGTATCCATAGACAAAACATAAAGAACCTTACGTAAGTTATTTACGACGTGAATCCATCTGACCTATTGGCTGCTTGCATTTAAATTGGTTCTGAATTTGAATTACAAAACGGAGGCGCGTGATTGGTTGATTGTTTTTTTTTCGACGCCCGCCGATGACTAGTTGTTTCAGCCATTGAGTAAGTTGTCTAATATACTTACTAACTAATACTTATCGAAACACAAAATATACAAGTCTTAAACATTATCTAACTAAGCAAAACTTCTATGCCCCAAAAAACAATAAAATGTAATTAAACTAAAACTGTCTCGAAAAGCTTATTATAAAATATCAGAGTAGGTACTTAGATGACAAAAAAGCTTGGGACGAATCAGCTCCAACTCTACTAGGTGTCCCTAACAATGTTAACAAGGATCATACAAAAAAAGCGCTAAGGCCAGCGAGTTTGTTGTCAGTTCTTCTCGGACTGGGGATAGGACTGGAATTGGCACCTAGACTCACCTAGTTATGTAAGACGATTCAAAATGATGCCTGTGATTTTATTGAATAAATATATTATGATTTTGACTTTTTTTCACTGGTGGTATACTTGTAGTAGGTAGTTACCTACCTCTGTCTTCCGATCTTAAGGTCGTGGTATCAAATCTGCTCTTGCACCAATGGTTTCAAATTCGAAAAATATATCTGCTCACGCGCATTGCCAATGCGGATTGTGAAAAAAACATCGTGAGAGAACATTTTAAGGTAAAAAAAGGTGTATGTGATGTAATTTGTTTGTTTGTATTACCTATTATTAGCGGCGATGGACTTACAACCAGTTCTAACTAATTAATTTGCAAAATGTATGAGCCAAATATAATGTTCTGGCATGCTACTGACTTTACATAACCTCAAAGATCTAAGTAACTAGAGATCTGAGGAGATTTTGTTAGAAAGGTTATACAAAAAAGCGCTAGGACCGAGACGAGTTTGTCTGTTCTTCTCGTACTTGGGTTAGGTTGTAATTGACTCATAGATTCACCGCATGTAAGACGTTTCAAAGTGATCCTTGTGATTTTATTGAATAAACTAGCTTTCGCCCACGGCTTCGCCAGCGTGGTACCTTGAAAAACAAAAACAAATGTATCCTACGCAACCGTACATTTTTTGGGTTAAAAAGTAGTATAAAATATGTGCTATTCCAGACTATAATCTATATCTGTTCCAAATTTCATCCAGTTCAGCAGTTTCAGTGTGAAAGAGTAACAAACATACATCCATACATTCTTACAAACTTTCGCGTTTATAATATTAGTAGGATATATTTTGACTTTGACTTTGAGATGTCTACCGAACCTGAGGATTAGTCGCGAATGAGGCTCTTAAGTCAACTGAGGCCGCTGTCAACTTATCCCGCGGGATGAGTTGACCTAATGCATTTTTGAATCGGTCAACTCATCCCGCTGTCAAAAAAAACAAAAAGGAATGTAATTTGAAATTTATGTACACACTTGAACAACAAGATTATGTTTTAAAAACTAAAAACAAACCGACTTCAATGTTACACTAGGTACGTAGAAAAAACCGAACTACTGAACCGATTTTGATGAAATTTCTATGGTATCCATCGGAAAGTAGTCGTTTAACATAAAAACTTACAACCGCATTAGTTGCCCCTACGATTTTTGGAAGGTCCCCTCGATTTCTCTGGTCTGCCATCAAACCCTGATTTCCTTATCATGGGACCACCTTTGAAATATCTTCTTTCCAACAAAAAAAGGATAATCAAAATCGGTTCATAAACGATGAAGTTATCCGCGAACAAACATAAAAAACGGTCGAATTGAGAAACCTCCTTTTTTGTAATGCCACATGTATGCATTGAATTTTTTTTTTTTTTCAGATTGCAGCTTTGAAGAAGTTAAGCGATGAATTGCAGGCTTCTTTGCAGTCTGAGGTTAGTGAATATCTTTAAAAAAAAATATGACCACGACTGTAATCCCCGGGCTCGGTAGATATCTTCCTCAGATCTTTAGTTACTTAGATGTTTTGAGGATATCTAAAGAGGGTAGTCAGAGGCATGTCCAAACATGACATTTGGTACATGCCCACATTTTGCACAGTAGTTAGTATTCCGTACGTGACAGGTTGCAAATCGCTGCTTATAAGAATACTAACTTATAACACTACTTCGAATATTTGGTTCTAGGATATGCCGGTTTCCTCACGATGTTTTCCTTCACCGTTTAAGAGCACTGGCATTGCGCACGTACATTTTTCGAATGGAGTTTCTCATTGGTGCACGACCAGGTCTGAACCCTCGACCTTCGGATCGTGAGGCAGGGGTGCTACCACTACACTACCAGCGAATTTCTTTAACCAAGTCTAAATATTAGTGAACAAATCCATATGCGAGACAGTCACACTCTCTCTAATCTACACATACAGTCGTGGTCAACTAATTAGGGACACTCTTTGGTTAAACCGAATTGTGAATTTATTTTTTATTTTCCAACGAGTCTAAACCATATTCCATATCTCTTACATGTAAGTATAATTAGTCATTTATGTGCCCGATTATACAAACAATAACAACTTCTTAAACATTAAACCTCTTTACAGTATAGCTGATAGATTATCGTAGTGCTATTTGTTCAAATAATGCTGGCTGGCCATTTAATTAGGGACACTGAGATATTGCGTTCTATTTTCAAAATTTGAATCTCAATACTTTTTTACTTCTTCTCTTATTGTTTCGTGGTAGTTTTGGCGGCAATCCCGATATTTATTTTAAGTTTTGAAAAATATTTTGAAGAAAAATGGGTAAAAATAAAAGTTGCGATCCAACACTACGAAAAATTATCATGAAGTTTGTTGTCGAGCATGGTTGGCCATACCGAAGGATAGCAGAACATTTAAATTGTTCAAAAACTATGGTATACAATGCAGTGCAACATGTCAGACGCAATAACACAGATTTAAATGTGCCCAGAACAAAAAGATCGAGAAAAACAACTCCGCAAGAAGATAGAATGATAGCCAGGTTAGCTAAGAAAGATCCGTTTCTAGGCTCTATTTTAATTAAACACGAAGTGTTTGGGACAGACGAAAGAGCTGGTGTCTCAGCTAGGACCGTTCGACGACGTCTGGTAGAAGCAGGGTTGTTCGGAAGAGTGGCTCGCAAAGTACCGTTGTTGAAGAAAGAACATAGAAATGCTCGTTTGGCGTTTGCACGTAAATATGGACATTGGACCTACGCCCAATGGCAACATGTATTATTCTCTGACGAGACCAAGGTTAATTTGATTTCTTCAGATGGAAGGCAATACGTACGGCGTCCAGTAAAAGCGGAAATGAATCCAAGATTCACAAAAAAGCAGGTGAAACATGGCGGTGGAAACATTAAAATGTGGGGTTCATTTTCTGGACGTGGAGTGGGACCTGTGAGGAAAGTTCAGGGTAACTTAGACCAACATCAATACAAGGCAATATTGGAGGAAACGATGCTTCCCTATGCTGAGGAGCATCTCCCTATTATATGGACGTTTCAGCATGATAACGACCCAAAACATACCGCCCGTTCAGTCAAGTCGTTTCTTACCAGTCAGTCAGTATCGGTGCTAGATTGGCCAGCAAATAGCCCGGACCTTAACCCAATCGAGCACCTTTGGCACGAAATCAAGAAAAAAGTAGCCACTTATCGTACCACAACTTTAGATGAACTTAATGAAGCTTTTTGTGAGGCATGGGCAAACATTCCTGTCGAAACATGCCAGAAACTGATAATGTCTATGCCACATCGGTGTCAAGCGGTAATTACTAACAAAGGTTTTGCTACTGGGTACTGATTTTACACGTAATAAAATGGAGCTGTTAAAGATATTATAATACTGCAGATTATTAGTTTTGTTTAACTCTATTTTTCATTATAGTTTACTGTCCTTAATTAAATGTCCAGCTACAGAATTATACCTTAAAATTGAATACATGTTCAACCTTTGATATTAAATACTTTTTTCTATTTATTTATTCTTTTATTTACAGCCATTTAAAGCATAATAATCGGACCAAATTATGCAAATAATAGTTACTGAGAAATCAATAGGGTTTTATATTTGTATGTACATAACCGGTTATTGTTCTTCACTATCTTGCATGTCCCTAATTAGTTGACCACGACTGTATACACATTTTGGGAATTTGAATGTCAAAATCTCATTTGAAGGAAAAAACATACATTCCTTATTCCAAACCAGTGTGTATTTAACATATTAAAAATCAACTAATTATGTAACAGGACGCCTACATATTTATGAGAACCATACAAAGGGATGTAGATACTTAAATCGGCAAGATCATGATGTGTATCGAAGGTGAAAAGGTGATGTTGCCTATGCATTATGGAATACTAGCGTCCGCCCGCGACTTTGTGTGACTCCCTAAAGGAAATGTAACTGCTATCCTACCAATATTATAAACGCGAAAGTTTGTAAGAATGTATAGATGTCTGGATGTGTTTGTTACTCTTTCACGCTGAAACGGTTGAGCGGATCTGAATGAAATTTGGAACAGATAGATTATAGTCTGGTATAGCACATAGGCTACTTTTTATCCCGGAAAAATGTACGGTTTCCGCGAGGTAGATTTGTTTTGTTTTTCAAGCTACCACGCGGGCGAAGCCGTGAGCGGAGGCTAGTGTACCAATAAAAGCCAATCAAGACTCACAGCTTAGTAGGTAATAGCTCTACCTTCTACGCTACGTCCACCGATTCACTCAAAATTTCCCAACGAATCAACTGTTAGACTGAATTCAACGAACATCATTCTCCTTATCCCACGCGTGGGGTCGGCACAACATGTTCTCTTCTTCCACTCCTATCGTTCGTCAACTCTGAATCTACTCCTCTTACATTCATATCATCATACAATCAAACCACTTTTTCTTCGGCCTTCCTCTACTTACGCACCCAGCCACACTCATACTCATAACTCTTTTGGTGACATGGTTTTCATCCCTCCTCATGAGTACCCCTAGTATGAGTTTTTGATAGATTACGAAAACTTTTTTCGAATAGTATCCTTTCATACATTTACCTCCATCGGAAATGTTTATTTATTTATTTATTTCAAACATTACATACATACATACATACATATAATCACGCCTCTTTCCCGTAGGGGTAGGCAGAGACCATTTCTTTCCACTTGCTACGATCCTGACATACTTGTTTCGCTTCGTCCACTTTCATTATTCCCTTCATACATGCTCTTCGGTTTAGGGTACTCTTGACCTGGCCTTTTTTCAAGACGTCCCTGATTTGGTCTCGAAAAATTTCAAACATTACATCTATTATTACAGGTAAGACCTAATACAACAGAGTAGTCATCTTATTCTAAATATAAAACACTTATTCATACGTTATTCAACAAACTAAATAATTCAATAAAAAAATGTCAATAAAACAAATTAATTCCATAAATTAGTTAAAAAAAATAAGGTCGATATCGTGAAAACTTGGTATTTTCGATATTATCCATTCCATCCCATGCTAATGTAGCACTCTTGATATTTCCAGTAACAGGCACCCCTTTCAGGCTTCCCCTAACATACTCAATGAATTCAACGAAAATTGGTTCCGATTGTAACATTTTCGTTTTGTGGGGTAAAATAAAAGAAAAACATATGATCACGTGTTTAATCCCCGGGCTAGGTAGATATCTCCTCAGATCATTTTAGTTACTTAGATCTTTGAGGATATCTAAAGAGGGTAGTCTGAGGCACGTCCAAACATGACATTTGGTACATGCCCACATTTTGCACAGTAGTTAGTATTCCGTACGTGACAGGTTGCAAGCCCATCGCTGCTTATAAGAATACTAACCTATGACACACACCTTCGAATTGTTGGTTCTGGGGTATGCCGGTTTCCTCAAGATGTTTTCCTTCACCGTTTAGAAGCATTGCGCACATAAATTTATCGACTGGATAAACTCATTGGTGCACGACCAGGTTTGAATCCACGATCTTCGGATCGTGAGGCAGGGGTGCTACCGTTACACCACCAGCGCTCCTTTTGTTTTTTTCCTTTTGTTTTGTGGAGTAGACACCCATAACGTCATAGCTGGCCAGTTAGCCACTGTGCCATAGATGTCGTAATCCAATCTAACACCCCATTTAAGCATGGACGAAACACCACGAACTAGATAAAAGTATTGATCGCATGTCAAACTGCCAGATAAGCATGGTATAAAAGCTATTGATAAGGGGACTGAGCTTTGTTTCATCACTTGTTAGTTGAAGGAGGTGCCAGATCGGTTTCTACCATGTCCAAGTTCAGTGTGCTGGATGCCAGGTAAGTGATGTTTTATTTAACGGTGAGGGAAAACATCGCGAGGAAACCTAGAGCTAACAATTTTAAGGTATACTAGAAACAGCAATAGCCTTACAAGCTTTATTTGGTGCTACAGCACTGGTGGTTTAGTGGTAGTGTCCTCACCTAATTCCTAAGGTAGCAGGTTCGAATCCAGCCGTGCATCAATAGATTTTTCTGTTCAAATGTATGCGCTAACGGCGAATGAAAACATCGAGATAAAGCCGTTCGAAGACATCAAGTGTAAATAATAATAATCCTACTAATATTATAAACTCGAAAGTTTGTAAGAATGTGCGGATGTATGTTACTCTTTCACGCTGAAACGGCTGAACGGATCTGGATTAAACTTGGCACAGATACAGAGTCTGGAGTAAAACATAGGCTTTTTCATTTTTAACATTTTGACATTTTGGCTTTTGACATTTTTCATCCTGGATTTATGTACGATTCCCGTAGGATTTGTTTTTGTTTTTCAATGTACTACGCGGACGAAGCCGTGGACAGAAGTTGGTAAATAATATACATATTGGTGGACATTTTCACACAACGCCATCTAGCCCCAAAGCTTGTTCTAAGTGCTAATTGTGGTTCACTATAATCCTTTCACCACATTGGTTAAAAAAATTAACACAGCCATAGTATAAGTATAATCTACTGACAAGGTGTTTAAAACTGATAATGTATGTCAGCATAGTTTTCGAAAATGGGAACCGTTTTTGTATGAGTATTTGTTCAAGTGTGACCACCCACACATGCAATTGTATTACCATATATACATGTACATATAATACAATTGCATGTGTGTGTGGGTTGTTGTAGTATGTGTGAAAATTAATATTCAGGCCAATTTAAACGCTTTTCAAACAGATAGTGAAATAATTAGACTGAATTTGTGACTCAAATAATACAATCAGTAATGGTAAAATTTAAATAAGACAATTTGAAGTTTAGTTTCTACAGTATAAATATCGAAGTTCTAAGCTTCATGATGAAATTAATGATCATTCAACTGTCAGACTACATTTGAATTAAAAATTTTACGGAACTGCCCCTTTAGACAAGCGGCATAGACGCTAATGTGAATTAAGAATTCTATTCTATTCTATTCGATTAACGTTTATGCCGCTTGTCTAAGCCCTCTGGTTCCTGAAAATCCTATCTATGTACGTCTAGCAAATAGGCTATCAATAAAGATTTAAAAAAAATTAAGTAAAGTTGGCCCTTGCTTCACTCGCTCAATTGATTTTAAATGCAAATTAAGAATTAAATAAAATAAGTATTATTGACATTCAAAAGTCTATAGGATGTTCGGGTCAATGAAAAATAAATTATGCACACAACATCCCTTATAGTCCCGGGTTCAATAAGTCAATACGAATATTTATAAGTTTATTTGAACTGAACCTCACTTTGAACCGAACGCTGCATTTTCATGAAGGTATTGTAGTACACACACATACAACAAATCACGTTAGTGTGTGTGAAGGCGTAACTTCACCGACGCAGGCGCCGCCTTTACACAGTCGCCAGTTTCAGTCGCATAGCAGACGCCGCGCCGTGCGGACGTGCGCAATTCCAAATTTGAATCTCACGTGCCGCAGTTCAAATAGAGTTATCGGTTTATATTTGCAGTTAGGATATCCGCAGTTTAAGGTGAGTTTTGTAATGTTTACCGTCTCTTGTTTGTCTTTGATTAGAACCTTACGGTGTTTTAGAATATACTCATCTTTAGCGACGGTTGTGACATCATATTAAGTCTAAAGTTTTACGTTGAAGTTGAGTTTTATCGTGTGAATCATGGTATTTACAGTAATGTATCACTGAGTCAGGTAAATAAGGTTTTGAAGATAACGTAGATAACTTTTTACTATCATGAAATTACCAAAATTTACTTCATAATTCTGAAAAAGGCTGGTCCTCTGATGGCGGCATGTAACAAAGCTATGCTCATAATTTACTTTTATACATACATATGTACATATAAGCACCCCGTTTCCCGACGGGGTAGGCAGAGACCACGGATCTCCACTTGCTACGATCCTGACATACCTCTTGCTTCATTCATTCTCATTACATACTTCATACATGCGCGTCGGTTTAGGGTACTCTTGACCTGGCATTTCTCTCTTACTATAGCGACTTAAAACATGGGTTGAAAAGTCCTGAAAATCGAGGCGAGTCATGTGGTGTTCCTGAAAAGTATTTAGCGTCACGCCGCACTCTACATAACCACAAAAAATGTCGTTGGTTTTTTTTAACTAGTGTGGTGAAAAAAAAATTGTGTGCAGGGTCTTTGACCCTGAAAATGAAAGCCTCCTATTTCATACTCTGAAGGTATTATCATGAATTTCAGGTATCGTATGTCAATGAATGATTATGCCATGGTTATCAGCGTTTTAATACAAGGTGTAACAGGAAATGGTAATTTTATCATTGAAAAACATTATCATGATTGTATTACTATTCCTAGTAAGTAAAGGTTTTATACAGGGTGTCTCAAAAAATATAAATTTTATAAAACGTCTTAAATCCCCTGGTTTGTTGGAAATCTCAGATATCTTGTTACTTAGAGAAACTTATCTTTAAGGATATCTAAAGGTGGTAGGCGAAGGCACGTCCAAGTCTTGCACTGTAGTAACTGTAGAAATCCATATTTTTACAATAGTATGTATTCAAATGAACATCTACTGATAGAATTTCCCCCTATGGACACCCAAATTACCTTAAAATTTTTACCCGACTGCGAAGAAGGGTAATGTGCTTGAAGTAAAGGTGTATGTACATTATGTATGCGACTTCCTTTGGTTGTCGTAGCCCTAACGGCCGGACAGATTTGACAGATGAGGTGTCCTTAGATATGTCTGAATCGCGAGAGTGACATTTATATAAAACGTCTAAAAATCAAATATGGCGTCGGTAACTATAATTAGGTACTTACATATTTAAAATTATAACTTTTTTTTGTAATAATTACTAATTTAACTACAAGTTTGTCTACATTTTTGCAAAGTGAGATGTTAACTAATATTTATTGCAAAATTCAAAAATCCAACTCAACATAACTGAAAATATTTTTTTACGCCCGCCATATTAGGTTTGTTTGACATTTTGTATAGCCTACTTACACTTTGTATACTGCTACAGCGACAGCCAAAGGAAGTCGCATACATCCACCCCAAACACATTACCCTCCTTCACTTCGCAGTCGGGTAAAACAGACTAAGTCGCGGAGAGGTCCACTAGCGTATAGAAATGATGATAATTATCATGACCTTGCGAGTCGCCCATGCGTTGCAATCCCAGCCACCAGACATGCAGTTGCAATCTCATTACGACTCTTGCTTATAACCTGTTAGTATTTTTTTGAACGCCGGTGGTGTAGTGGTAACACCCCTGTCTCACGATCCCATGGTCGTGGGTTCTTAGATGACAAAAAATGTTGGGACGAAACAGCTCAAACTCTGCTAGGTATCCCTAACAAAATTTACAAGGATCATACAAAAATAGCGGGAACAGCGAGTTTGTTGTCAGTTCTTCTCGGATTGGGGATAGGACTGGAATTGGCACCTAGACTCACCTAGTGTGTAAGAAGATTCAAAATGATCCCTGTGATATTACTGAATAGACATGATTTGAGTAGTTTGAGTTCAAACCTGGTCGTGCAACAATGAGTTTTTCTATTTGAAACAATTATGTGCTCAATGCCTTTTTAACTTTTTTTTCTTCTTTAACTGAAGGAAAACATCGTGAGGAAACCGGCATACCCTAGAACCAAAAATTTGAAGGTTTGTGTCTTAGGTTATTTCTTATTCTTATAAGCGGCGATGGGCTTGCAACCTGTTACGTACGGAATACTATCCTACTAATTTTATAAACGCGAAAGTTTGAAAGAATGTATGGATATATGTTTGTTACTCTTTCACGCTGAAATAGCTGAACGAATCTGGATGAAATTTGACACAAATAGATTATAGTCTGGAATAGCACATAGGATACTCTTTATCCCGGAAAATTGTACGGTTCCCGCGGGATAGATTTGTTTTTGTTTTTCAAGGTACCACGCGGGCGAAATCGTGGGCGGAAGCTAGTAGGTTCATTTATAGGTTGCCTTATTTTATTAGGCTTCAAAAATAGTTAGTTACAATATTATTAAAAGAATGCGCGGGATTTGGGAATAGTTGAAAAATTATGGGTTCGAATTATAAAAAACCTCAGTTTTTTTTTAAATATAAACAGTAGTGGCAAAAGCTGGTATTTAATTTTACGTAGGTCGTATCGATGTCAAGGATGGCTCCTCAATAATAGTAATTAGCTGGTTATTAGCCTCACCTTCCTATTTATTGCCATTTCGATTAAACAATTTAACTATCGGCATAATATTTACTCTTTGGTATCTGACAATATTGGGATAATAATCTTTAGTATTTTTTTTCAAATTTGTAAATTAGTTTCCTCTTTTAGAATATCCCAAAAAATTTGATCCCTAAAAGTTGTACTTACGCCGACCTAGCTCTAAACCAGACCAGGTTGGCTGGTAGAAAATGCCTTTTTTTTCTTACCCATTTTTTTATAATTTATGCCCAATAAAGTATAAATAAATAGATACTTACTTAAATAAAAAATCAAGATATCTGAAAAATACCAAACTGGGGATTAGGTACATCGTATTTTTTTTCTAGTTGTTATTACCTATGCAAAAAATACGATGCCACGTTACACGATACGGTAACCAACCAAAAACGTGGGACTATGAAAATTTAAAATATTCTAAATCATAGACAAGAATGTTAAGCTCTTTTTTCTCCGTACGTCAAAGGCACTCGTGCTCACAGTTTTTCCTTCATCGCCAATTAAAGATGTCCTCTTTTTTTCTACTCTTCACAATAGAATCATGAATTGCGTGTCGATTCTGAATGTGTAATTTTATAAGTACCTGCATGTACCGCCAATAGATGATTGTAATAGGCCTGTGTTGAGCTTGGTCAAGGTCACTGTTAGTAGGGTTGCCACTTTGATAGATTGCTACTAGTGTATCTAGTTTTTTCGAACTATTTCAACACATACATAAAATCCCGCCTGTTTCCCGACGGGGTAGGCAGAGACCACGGATCTCCACTTGCTACGATCCTGACATACTTCTTTTGCTTCATTCGCTCTCATTACATTGTTCATACATGCGTCGGTTTAGGGTACTCTGGACCTGGCCTTTCTTTAGTACGTCCCCAATTCGCTCGAGGTACGTACACCGAGGCCTTCCCCTTCCAAATGTCCCATTCACACTCTCCTTATACAACTGTTTCGTCATTCTCCTTAAATCCATTCAACACACTACTGTACAAAAGCCTCCCTAATCACGATTGTTACCGTAATATCCTACACGATTGTTACATTACTATCTTCCGCCCTGGTACCTTGAAAAACAAAAAAAAATCTATCTCCGTGCCAAATTTCATCCATTCAGCTGTTTCAGCGTGAAAGAGTAACAAACATCCATACATCCATACAATAGCTTCCGCCCGCGGCTTTGTTCGCGTGGTTATTTGTTAAATTATAACCTATGTGTTATTCTGATGTGTAAGCTATATTATTGTCAATTTCATCAAAATCCATTCAGTAGTTTTTGCGTGAAAGAGTAACAAACATCCATACATACAAACTTTCACGTTTATAATATTAGTAGGATTTAAATATTTAACTTCGGCTAAATACAAATCAAGAACCTCGTTTATCAGAATCGAATCTTAATTTTTAACTTCTGACAGCCCTATTAAAATGAATGGTGTCTGGTTTTGCAGTAGCTAGGCATTGCTAATGTTGAGTCTCTGTCACCACTTACCAGCTAGTGTCAATGCCAAACTGGCAGATGGCTATCAGGTAGGTACAGAACCTAAAATTCAAGTTAGAATGAGGAATACTAATGAATATTCAAAATGGCGGCAGGTCACTCCCAAGATTTCACGACTCCTTTTAATTCTATTATCAATTATTGTGCAGACAGACTACAAAACATAAAAAAGCCAAAATATAAAAGAGTTAAAAGTATTTATGTAAAGAATTCAATTCATTCTTAATTTGTATTTGCCGCGTTTGGGTTTAAATTGCCTTGTAACGCGTAATAAGCTTCTGTATATTTTTGATATAATTCTTTGGCAAAACCGACAAGCCACGCCATTTCATTCGTCATTTTTTAGCTAAGGAAAACATGTATAGTATTTTTTTATTATTGTCATTTATTCATTAAAATCACAGGGATCATTTTGAATCGTCTTACATACTAGAGTCTGGGTGCCAATTCCAGTCCTATCCCCAGTCCGAGAAGAACTGACAAGAAACTCGCTGGGCCCTAGCGCTTTTTTGTATGATCCTTGGTCATTTTATTAGGGACACCTAGCAGAGTTGGAGCTGATTCGTCCCAAGCTTTTTTGTCATCTAAGTACTCTGATATTACCTTATTACCCCCTTCGCAGTAAAAATAGCAGATTATGTAGTAAGTGGTACAGTTATACATATTCATTAACAAAATTAACGATTCAAAATGACATATTTATCGCCAAGACACTGTGGCCTCGTCTTTTACTGGCTAATTAAAAACTTACTACTCACGCTTCACGAACTCGCGGTAATCTAAGACGAGCTTAAGCATAGACAATCTTTTTTTTTATACGACTGCGAAAAAGGATGGTTTGTTTGTTTGGGGTGTATGTATGTACTAGCTTCCGCCCACGGCTTCGCCCGCGTGGTACTTTGAAAAATAAAAACAAGTTTATCCCACGGGAACCGTACATTTTTCCGGGATAAAAAGTAGCCTATGCGCTATTTCAGACTATAATCTATATCTGTGCCAAATTTCATTCAGATCCGTTAAGCTGTTTCAGCGTGAAAGAGTAACAAACATACATCCAGACATCCTTACAAACTTTCGCGTTCATAATATTGGTAGAATTATTATGCACTAAATGTTCTAGCACAGGTAATGCACGTTAGGATACCATTCGTGTAGTTGAAAATATTAGCTATATTAGCCATTTAAGGGCAAAACATCCAAGCTCTACCTAATTGATTGAAGTCCTAAAGCCAAGACACTGTAGCCGAAATCGGCTAGGTTGATTATATATATAGAATTATTATATTATTATTAGTAAAATGATTTGAAAATGAAAGATAGCCAGACTTCGGCACTCGTGCGTCCTCAAATAAAACTATTATCAGAGTTATTAAAACACTCGCAATCATGTCACATTATTTTCACGACAACAAGAAAAGCGTGTAAAATTAGTACAAAATTATCGCCAAGTAAATGCCCATACGATGTAAAGATAAAAAATAACCGATAAAACCTAACGGTTTCGTTTACCGCCATTTTTGTCGTGTCATACGTTATCTGTGGCGTAAAAGCTCTATGGTCTATTTACTTTTAAAGGAGCGGGGTTGGCAGTGGAGGGGAAATTGGCACGTCAGTGCATTGTTCTGTTTTCAAATTTCTAGCTTTATGGTTTACTAGCTGATACCCGCGACTTCGTACGCGTTATCATCTACGTAGTGCAACAAAAAGGTTGGTTGTACTGTTGATACTTTGAGTTTTTATTAACTACTCAAGATGTCATCCGGTGTCAGTGACGTTTCGCTAGAACGGCCGATATGGCGACTGCGATTTGTCTCTCAGCACCATTATAATTTAACAAAATACTCTATAATCCGAATTTTTCGGATATGTTGTCGACTCGAACTCTTTATTTTTTACGCATTATTATTCAGGTAAGGTTTCGATCGAGTCTACCGTACCCCTTGACGAAATTATTAATAATATAGATATAGATATAGATAGATGTTGTGTGATAGTGACAGTAGTGATAGTTTAGTAGACTTTTTATCCCGGAAAATGTACGGTTCCCGTGTCATAGATTTGTTTTTGTTTTTCAAAGCACCACGCGGGCGGAAGCTAGTAGGCTATACTCCCAAATATAGATACTTTTCTAGCTGTGTGAAGCCGGGGCGGGTCGCTAGTTTTTAATAGTCTAGATCAGCGGTCGGCAACCTTACGGCAGGCAAGGGCCACAAGGTGGCAAAACAAACTAAAGGTGGGCCTTGTGTTGTGATATTAATCCTAGAAGTTCAAATTATGGCTCTCAAATGCCCATCTATGAGACGAGAAACATATTTATTTTTTCTAGAATTAACAATTGAAAAAGTTTGTTCGCATAAATAAGTGCTACCAAGAATTGTAATGAACTCGCGCATGGCTCATTTGTTCGTTCGCGGGCAGAGCGAAGCGCGTTTTAAGGCTTGATCCACACTAAACGGTCACGTGGTTCATTTATGCATTTATCTTGATATTTAACTTATATAAAAACATTCACGGGCCGCATGCAAGACGTCCGCGGGCCGCGTGTTGCCGACCGCTGAGTCTAGATATTTTACCTACTTGGTTGGCAACAGTTGTCATGGTTTGACGCTACTGTCGCATTACTTATTTAATCTGAGGCGTCACGCTCGAGTGGAGCCGGATGTGCTCGAGTATGTATGGCAACAACTAAGCGTACAGTACATTTACATAGATAACCTTAAGTTAATTGTGGCGACAATTTCGTTTTATAAAACAGGTAGTGATAACAATAGTATGAGTAAGAAATTGGAATAATAAATTTATATAATTCTAAACGGTGAAGGAGAATGTCGTGAAGAAACCGGCATACCTACCCTAGAACCAGAAATTCGAAGATGTGTCATAGATTAGTATTCTTATGAGCGGCGCTGGTTTTGCAACCTGTCACGCACGGAACTTACCGTGCAAAATGTGGGCATTTAAAATATCATGTTCGGATGTGCCTCTGACTACATAGATATCCGCAAAGCTCTAATTCACTACAGGTCTGAGGAGATATCTACCGAGCCTGGGATTACAGTCGTGCTCATGTTTTTTTTTTTTCTGGAAATTTCCTTTCGGATTTTTTTTAATGCGTCTATTTTCAGTTGCCACCATAAAAAAACAAAAAATCGCCGCCAGCGGTGGCAACTTCAACATTTTTCGTTGACTGGCAATCTAGATAGATACGTCTAACGTATCTCAGGCTTATAATAATAATGTACCATCCTATCACGGCAGGTTTTAACCATAGTAATCCCTTTTTACCCGACTCTGAGAGTGGGTAATGTTTTTGAAGAGTGTGTCATGTATGAACCTATCTATATATTATGTAGGTATACTATGAGTTTCTTTGATTGTCGCTTTAGCTGAACAGATTTTGATAAATGAGGTGTCGATGGAGTAGTCTGAATCAAGTGATATAGGCTATATAAAATGTCAAATCCCATATGGGGCCAGTAAGAAGCTATTTTCATTTAAAATAAATACAAATTTCAAAGGTTTTCCACATAAAATAATAATATTATATAAAAAAACTACCCTAAAAATAGGGTAAAAATAACAAAATTTCTCAATTTTTGATTCTAAGTAGGTACATCGTGTGTTGTGTGAATATAGGTCATCCTATCATTAAATATCTATCTTCTATTGATTTTGTACTCAGAATTCCAATAATAGATACGTTCAAGTGTTTCGCGATACCGATAGTGAGCGGTATCTAAAGATATAAGTCAGATTTATTTTCACCGGTTTATAGCAAAAATCGGAAAAAACCGGTTTGATTGGGTATATAAACGAGCTAAATAATCATAGAGAAAATAGTTAACAACAATAAGAAATAAGCAAATTACACTACTTTTGGCTTCGCAGACGGGTAAAAAGGGTAATGGTTAAAGATTCTTCTTTCTTCTAAATATGTAAAACTCTTACGTGAGTGAATGAAACATTAAACTTAGAGGGTAAAATTTATCATAATATGGTGTATTAAGAAAAAAAAATCCAAAATTTAACCCCTAAGGGGGATTTATATTTCTAAGAAAATAACACGACGCGTTTTGATGTAGTCGCGGGAATTCCACAATTTCTAAATATATTGCTTGGACGTGCCTTGCTGTCTACCCCCTTAGACTATATCTAGATCTTGGTAACTAGATATCAAAAAATTAAATGATGTTTATTGACATAACCATTTTTTTATTTGATTTTACGTATGTCGATGATTTGATGGTTTTGAAAAAAATATCGTATATCGTCGATGATTGATGGTTTTCAAAAAATAATTTTGGTCCAGATGTCGTGGATTTTGTTGTATATTTGTGTGAGTGCGCTCTAAAACATAATGTGGGTAGTTAGGTTCTTTGATTAATAAAGTCAGTCGATACGCAGCCATCGTTTCACTTCATGGTGACAGCGGTAAAAGTTAAATTCACAAATAAAGTGCTATTTTGGAGTTTATTACATAGGGTAATATTAAAGAGTGTGCATAAATTACCGAATCATGGAACATGCGCGTCCACCGGCGGAATTATCATTGGATGGAGGTCCGGCAAATCGCGCTGAGGCGTGGCGAAAATGGCTCAAACAATTTCAAGTATTTCTCAAGGCGTCAGGAGTTTACAAGGAAGGAAAGGATATGCAAGCCAGTTTATTGATTAACTTAATTGGTTCCGAAGGGTACGACATTTTTCTTACATTTAAATTCAACCCAGAAAGTGACCGGGATGACATTGAAAAGGTCATCGAAAAATACAACGGCCATTTTGGAACAAAACCCAATACCACGATGGTGAGATTCAAATTTTTCACGAGAAATCAGGAAGAGGGTGAAAGTATCGACGAGTATGTAACTGCTTTGAAACTCCTGAGCCAGCAATGCGAGTTCGAGCAGTTAGAGGACGGCTTGATTCGCGATCGCATTGTGTGCGGCGTGCGAGAAGGTACCGTGCGCGACAGGTTATTACGTAGCGATCAGCTCACACTGGAGAAAGCTATTGTGATATGCCAATCGAACGAAATTTCGAACGAGGAGGGCCGTAAAATAGAAGGCGTAAAGTACGAGTTAAAAGGCGCGTCCGTGGATGCCGTGAGGAGTTCGCGAGGAGCGGGACGCGGCGCGCGAGGCGGCGGCGGCGGCTGGCAGCGCTGGCGCGGGGACGCCGGCGCAGGGCGCGCCCGAGGCGCGGGCAGCGTGCGAGCCCAGCAGGCCGGGGGCGCAGCGGAGGCCTCGCAGGCGGCGCGCGACCATGCGTGTGCGGCATGCTCGAGTTCGTATTGTGATGGCGGGTTTCGTTGCCCGGCGAGAAATGTGAAGTGCTTTTCGTGCGGTAATAAAGGTCATTATAGGAAAATGTGTACAGTGCATAGATCGAATAAAGTGTATCAGGTACAGGAGGAGAAGGAGGACGAACTGTTCTTCATCTCTGCTGTGGGTACTCCGAACGATTCGCGATCCGGGGACAAATGGTATGAGACTTTAACTTTATCAAATAATATGTCGAATCATGTGTTCAAATTAGATACCGGCGCCGATCTGAATGTTATCTCTAAGGACAATTACCTAAAGTTAGGTTTTAGTTTGCACGATTTGAGTCCGGTTAAACCACGAGCGATGTCTTATTGTGGGAGTGTACTGCCTATTGTCGGATCATGTGTTCTAAAGTGGATGTATAAAAATAAGGTATATGTCATAAATTTCGTCGTATCTGATCACAATTACTGTGAAAGTATTTTAGGCAAACATTCTATGGAAGAAATGAAATTAGTGCAACGAATTTTCAGCCTGGATATTGATAACTATAATGATTTGTTCGAAGGTCTCGGACGACTGCCGGGACATTATACGATACCTATTGAGAAAGACTCATCTCCGTGCATCTGCCCTGTTAGGAAAATACCTATTTGTTTAAGGGGAAAATTACAGGTAGAACTTTCGCGTATGCAGGAGTTAGGCGTGATAAGAAAAGTAACTCATCCCACTCCATGGGTAAATGCTATTGTAGTAGCGGCTAAGAAAGATGGTAACATTAGAGTTTGCCTAGATCCACGACCCCTTAATAAGGTGATACGTCGCCAGCATTTTCCACTGCCCACTCTAATGGAAATAGCTACACAGTTGAAGGGAGCTAGTTGTTTTAGTAAGTTAGATGCTAGATCCGGTTTTTGGATGATATGTTTGGATAATGAAAGCGCAGACTTGTGTACGTTTGGGACGCCTTTCGGGAGGTTTCAGTACCTACGACTACCTTACGGAATTAATTCAGCTTCGGAGGTTTTCCATTCAAGGGTAAAACAGCTTCTAGAAGGGCTAGAAGGGGTAGACTCTTTTGTCGATGATATTATCGTATGGGGTCAGAATGAGAGTGAGCACGATGAACGCTTGAAACGACTAATGGAGAGAGCTAGACAAGTAGGTATAAAGTTTAATCGGGAGAAATGTGAGTTCAAGGTTAGTGAGGTTACGTACTTGGGGCATAAATTCAGCGCAGAAGGAATGAAAATAGACGAAAGTAAGTCGAAAGCCATTAAAGAAATGCCGAGTCCAAATAACAGACAAGAATTACAAAGATTTTTAGGAATGGTAAATTTTTTATGTAAGTTTATTCCTAACTTCTCCGAAAAGGCCACTTCGCTTAGAAATTTGTTAAAGAAAGATAATGAATGGCAGTGGGGTGCGTGTGAGGACGAAGTAGTGAAAAAGTTAAAGTTTGATTTGTGTAATGCACCGGTGTTGACGTTGTTTGCGCCGGACGAGCCAGCCGTAGTGTCAGTGGACGCTAGCTCACACGCGCTCGGGGCGGTGCTTCTGCAGAATGGGCGCCCGGTAGAATTTGCTTCTCTCACTTTAACCGAAACTCAACAACGATACGCTCAAATAGAGAAAGAGATGCTGGCTATAGTGTTCGCGCTCGAAAGGTTCCACCAGTACGTTTATGGTAAAAGCGATGTACTTGTAGAAACGGATCATAAGCCACTTGAGGCGCTATTTAATAAACCCTTAAGTACCGTACCAGCGAGGTTACAGCGTATGATGCTCCGAGTTCAAAGATACGACTTCTCAGTCATGTACAAACCGGGAAAGTATATGTTCATAGCGGACGCACTTTCGCGCGCGCCACTCCCGGAGTTAATGCATGAAAGGGTTTCAGATGAAGTACAGAGTCAGTCCTGTTTTCTAATTAAAAATGTATCATTCAGTGATGAAAAAATGCGCCTAGTACGAGATCACACGAAGAGAGATAGTCTATGTCAGTTGTTAATTCGTAATATTAAAGATGGTTGGCCGTTAAACAAGTATCAAACTGATGAAAGAGTGAGGTCACTATGGGAACATAGGGGTTCTCTCGAATATTACGATGGGGTTTTATTTAAAAATGATCTCGTTTTCATACCGGAAGATTTGCGTACCGATATGGTAACAAGAGTACACGAAGGCCACCTGGGCATAGATAGGTGCAAAAGGCGTGCGCGCGAAGTAATGTACTGGCCGGGAATGTCGCACGACATCGAGCGCGCGGTGCGCCGGTGTCGGGTGTGCGTGCGGCACGCTGCGATGCCGCAACGTGAGCCACTCATTGTTCATGATATACCTAGTCTCCCGTGGATAAAAATCGGCTCTGATATATCCGAATATAGAAAAATTTATTTTTTGATATTGGTAGACTACTTTTCTAACTATGTTGAGGTGTGTCCCCTGACTAGTATTACTTCTAAAAGCGTTATTAAGGCCATGAAAGATCAGTTCGCGCGTCATGGTATACCACATGAATTGGTTACGGACAACGGTCCAGCTTACGCCTCGAAAGAATTTCAGGCCTTTGTAAATGATTGGGCTTTTGATCACAAGACATCGTCTCCTAACTATGCTCAATCTAATGGCCGGTCGGAGCGCGCCGTTCGCACGATTAAAACTTTATTAAAGAAGTCGCTAGACGATGGTACTGATTTTTATTTAAGTCTGCTAAACTATAGAACTTCACCGAGAGACGGTATTGCGAGTCCAGCAGAACTTCTCATGAGTAGAAAGCTTAATACGCGTTTGCCGATTCATGTGAGCAAACTCAATCCTGCTAGGGATAACACAGCAGATTATCAAAATATAATAGGTAAACAGGCTAGTGCGAAATGTCGCTACGACATAAGGTCTCGGGAATTACCTGTTCTTAATACGGGCGATGAAGTGATCACGCTTGATGGAGACAAAAGACGAGAGGCACGCGTTACGGGGCCGGCGAGTCAACCGCGGTCTTACTTTGTTAAGGATAATTCAGGCAGGGTTTATCGCCGTAACCGGAGACACTTACTAAAATTGAACGTGGCATCTCCTGTTGACGATGGGTTAAAGTGCGATGGAGACAGTGACAGTAGTATATACGGTGATCCTGCCGAGGAGCCGGGTAATAATGCGGCTCCAACCGATATAATTGGCAAGCAGGTTGTTGTAGGGCCTACTAGGTCAACGGACCGTACTGAAAGGGTAGCTGCACGTGAGGCAAAGAAAAGAATTATCAATCAACTATAACTTAAGTAATTATCTTATCAATGTTCCATGCCTAATTAATTTCTTTAGCTATTTTATTGTTGATTGATTAGTAATAGGTACTTACAATTTATTTAATGATGTTTTCTTAGTGTTAATTCTACCACATGATTACTAAATAAACATGTTAGGTAGGCATTTAACTATTGTGTTTCGTGTGGTTTCTAATAAATTTATTGTTTAAATTCTTTATGAAGCCAGTTTATCAAATGATTAATGCATGTTTTATCAGATATTCCATACTTACCTATACCTAGCTATAAAATTGTTCACGAGTCTCAATCATTGTTTACGTTTCTCATTCATAAAATATGTTTTGTCAACCTATTTTCTTTAAGGGGAAAGATGTTGTATATTTGTGTGAGTGCGCTCTAAAACATAATGTGGGTAGTTAGGTTCTTTGATTAATAAAGTCAGTCGATACGCAGCCATCGTTTCACTTCAGATTTGAACCCGCGTCCTCTATTGGATGGGGTGTCACCACACCTGTGCTTTCATTGAGTAGGTAGTGTGAGAACCGCCGTGTTATCCTACACTTTGCATAATGTCGGTCAGCGATTTAATACAAAGCTTGCCGACCACTTCCGAGAAAGACATAAAGTTTTACCTAAAGTTATACATAAATAGATACACATAATTATGCACATAGAAGCACTGGTAGTGTAGTGGTAGCACCCCTGAGTCACGGTCCTAAGGTCGTCGGTTCAAACATAGTGGCACCAAAGAGTTTTTCTATTCGTAAAATATAATTATACTATGCGGCTACAAAAAAAAAAAAATTAAATGAATCTATCCCACGGAAACCGTACATTCTACCGAGATTAACTAAGCTATGTGCTATTCTAGATTATAATCTATCTCTGTGCCAAATTTCATCCAGATCCGTTCAGCCGTTTCAGCGTGAAAGAGCAACAAACATCCATACATATAAACTTTAACGTTTATAATATTAGTAGGATTCGCAATACTGCTTTTAAACGATGAATAAATTAAAATATTATAAGGTGTGAATTTTTGATCCTTTGAATTTTTGATTTTAGGGTGTGCCGATTTCCTCACGATGTTTTCCTTCACCGTTTATGCGACCTGAATATTATGCAAAACGTTGAAAGAAACATGAGCATCACAATTTCAAAATAGTCAAGCAAGTAGAAATTCAAAAATCGCTTGACAATTCATTGACCAAGATGTTTCGAGTTTCGTAACTTTCATTAATTTTTATGAACCGTTCTGTTTATTTATGAGGGTAATCTGTTTTTTTTTTATGGTTTTTGAGTCGTTGACTTGTCGCGCATAAGTTATGCGCATTTGAGTCACTTGAGCTAAGGTTTCATGCGTACATTTGAATAATTTTCTTTGTTCATCGGCTTAGTACATAATTCATTATTATTATCAATTTTGACGTAGATTTTTCCCACTGTTAGGCAAAAGTCTTTCCTGGATCCCTTCACTTGTCTCTTGGCAATAGTCCCAACATTCATGGTGGTGTGGAGGATGAAAGTCATGTTACAAGAAGGGCGGTGTAAAGAATATTTTAGGTATTTTTTTTACACCTTGGGATACATTATTGCAGTTTTTGCAAGGATCCCTAATGTTTTTGAAAATATAAAATAGTCTATGTCACCCGGGGATAGTGTAGCTTCGCAACAGTGAATATTTTTTTCAAATCGGTTCAGTAGTTTCGGAGCCTATTCAATGCAAACCAACAAACAGTCAAATTTTTCCTCTTTATAACATTAGTATAGGTTTCAAATATACCCTGTGTGAAATAACTTATCCTATCAAAAACATAAATGTGAAATGAGAGCCAAGTTCAATAAGTAGGTATGCTTTAGTCGTTGACTTCAGCGACAAAATAAGTGAGATCTAAACGGGTGCCAACTACAATGGTCAGTCCTAAAACTTATTTAAAACAATATGAAATATTTTTAACAACTTTAAAATATAATTTCATCTTAAAACTTAGGATATTATATTGAAGCCTAAGGTCTAACTTGGCTAGTTCTCATATACGAATTAACTACTTACTTACTATGTCCAATCGCTAGTTTCTACCAGCAATCTAAATTTTTAGAAGAATAAAATAAGAACTTGCAAAGGCTATACCTAATATAATTTGTACTCTTAAGAAAACTAGCCAAGTCGACCTTAGGCTTCAATATAATATCCTAAGTTTTAAGATGAAATTATATTTTAAAGTTGTTAAAAATATTTCATCCTTTCTTCTGCCTTTCCTTTCCTAAGATTATGCTAAAATGGTAAATAATCTCCTGAAAGTGAAACTATAATAGCTAGACAGTGAGTTATTGTTATTATAAGCTACCTACCTATAAAATAACGTATTGTGTATTTTAGTGTGTAAGATAGGTTGGTACCTACCTATTTATAGTCAGGTAGGTACCTACTGACTTAATTTTGCAAGTTCTATATAGTTTAATCTATTGAGCAAGTTTACCTACCTAGGTACACATACTTAGTAAGTATCAACCATTGAGCTACCTACTTACGTAGGTAGGTACGTGCTAATAATTTGAACTGTCCAATGTCCATGTTAGTTAGGTTGCTATGTAAATCCTCCTAATATTATAAACGGGACAGTTTGTACGAATGTATGGATGCGTGGATGTATGTTTGTTACTCTTTCACGCTGATACGGCAGAACGAATCTGGATGAAATTGGCACAGATATAGATTATAGTCTGAAATAGCACGCTACATTTTATCCCGGAAAAATATAAGGTTCTCGCGGCATAGATTTGTTTTTTTTTCAAGGTATCACGCGGGCGAAGCCGCGGGCGGAAACTAGTACTGAATAAGTGTACCTACTACCTACTTACCCGACACACTATAATCTTTGCTCTTACTTATATAGAGTTCCTAAGAGAATGAATTAATTGAAAAAGTACAATAAAAATATAAAAATTTACAAGTTTCAGTTTTTTTTCTTTCTATCCAGCCCACTACCTATCTGGATGCCAAATTTGAACGTTCTAGGTCATCTGGAACTGGGTTATAATTAACGTCTATAGGTCAGTCAGTGATAAAATTTTCCATAACAAACCATTTTTGGACGTTAATATCTAAATAACCGTTTGAGGTGTGTTTATGAAATTCGGTGTACATATTTTACTCGCAAGTGGCAATAGATGAGCCAAATTTGACTTGTTTATGTGAAATAGTTTTTGAGTTACGAGGGGGTGAAAAATTACCCAAATGGTTCCTGTAATATTACACACGGCGCGCATCGCCCGTTCGCTTCGCTTGAACTTGGCTAGATTATCAACCAATTTCTTATTGCTCTATCTTCATGCTATCAGTTTGAAAAACGAGCTCCAAAATCAAGGTTAAAAATGTTTTTAAAATAACGATAAAATCCTACTAATACTCGTATTATAAACGCGAAAGTTTGTAAGAATGTATTGATGTGTGGATGTATGTTTGTTATTCTTTCACGCTGAAACGGCTGAACGGATCTGGATGAAATTTGGCACAGATATAGTTTATAGTCTGGAATAGCACATAGGTTACTTTTTATCCCGGAAAAATGTAAACTTGTTTTTGTTTTTCAAGGTACCGGGTACGTTTGCGAAGCCGCGGGCGGTAGTATTAAACAAAACAAATCAAATTGAGTAAAAATGCCTAGTACCTAAGACAGGTATTAGATAGATAAGGCTTAAAGCAACTATAATATACTCTCAGCTCAGTCGGCTTACTAGTAAAACCACTATATATATCACATTCACAAGTCAACTATATCAGTTAAAACACTCGCAAAGGGTACTATTGACACAGTCCACAGATGGGGTCTATGTTGACAAAGATTGTCTTTGGATGCCGCATGCCTCTACCGCTTGTGGCTTGACGATAATAAAAACGATATATTTTTCAAATTTAAAAGTTATCTTCCACCCTGGTCCCATAACCAATGAACGAAATGCTGACTTGTTCATTGTGTTCATTAATTTTATTATATTCAGTTTAGTATTCTTATAAGTGGCGATGGGCTTGCAACCTGTTACGTACGAAATACTAACAATTGTGCAAAATGTGGGCATGTACCAAAATGTCATGTCCGGACCTCCCTCTGACCCAGAGACTCTTTAGATATCCTCAAATATCTAAGTCACTAAAGGTCTGAGGAGATATCTACCGAGCTTGGGGATTACAGTTGTGATCATGTAATTGTTGTAAAAAATGGAAATGATCAAATCTTTGAAGGTGTTTAAGGAGTCAGTCGCGTTTAGTTAGTAACTCTGAACAAAAGATTCATAGCTAGCTTTCAGCTAGCAGACCGGCTTCTCAGCTCAGTTGGTAGTAGCTCTGCCTTCTGCGCTGTAGGTTGTGGGTTCGATCTCCATCCAGGACTAACATTTGTGTGATGAACGCAGATGTTTGTCCTGTGTCTAGAAGCTACTATGCATTATATGTATGTATTTACATATATACAAGCTTTGCTTAATTTGAGGCTAGATGGCGTGTGAAATGTCCAACAATATTTATTTATTTATTTCGTCAAGTTAACAAGTCAATTGCGTAACAAAAGCGGTATCGATACGATCTTAATGCCTCCTGTAGCAGTAACCAGTTGCATATTTCAACTGGACCCGTATCTTCTAATTTGTCTACTTTTTAAGCATATGCCACAATTCTGTGCGCGTACGCTTGCGACTCATACCACCAGTTTTACATGAACTATATAATCCACTTATTGTTTTCAATGCCTCTCGTTATGTAAACTCGTGTGGTTCAGCCAATGATGGTCGTGCAACGAACGTGACTCGAATGAGACGCCATTGAAGATATATTTTCGAAATGAGAATGCGGGCTTCGCGCCTAACACCTGTCAAGTGTCACGGTTTTTTTTTTATTTAACATGTACTATCTTCCGCCCGCGGCTTGCCACGCGTACCTTAAAAAAAAACAAAATAAAATATATCCTACGGGACCCGTACATTTTTCCGGAATTAAAAGCCTTTCAGCTGTTTCAGCGTGATTAAGTTACAAACATCGATCCATCCAAACTTTTGCATTTATTATAATAATACAATATAGTAGGATTTGTGGAGCAAGAAGGTGCGTTCAAAGTTTCAGGGTTGCCAGATTGTTATTAGTAATTAGTTTTTTTTTTTCACATAATTTGTCATTGTCTGGGAGCTTATTGTTGAGCCGTTAGTATTGTCGACCTTACGCGAAATATCCGTTGAGGTCTCATATTGTTAGTTGACCTTAGAAATTTGAGACGACTATTCTAATAAAATATTTCCTTTTGCTTTAGATTTTAGATTATTAAAAAAAAGTAAAGTGTTCTAGTTATCTGGCTACCACAATAAAAGTAAAGCTTAGTTTAGGGCTAAATATAGCTGTGTGAATTATCCATTGTCCACAAAATATATAATATACATTCATACCAACATCCAAATCCGTTCAGCCGTTACAGAGGTATGTCACACACATACATACTTCCTAACCTACGTATTTTTAATATTAACTTTTAGCTGTAAGTAAGTCCATTGTATTTAATACATATCTTGTTTCTTTTTATTTTATTTTGTGTGCTTACAATAAAATAAAGCTTTATTCTATTCCATAAAATTAGGTTAAATAGGTTTGACGTTAATAATTCGAACGTTACAATTCTCGTGTCAGATCGTGTTCTGATAAAAAAAAACTACCACAGATAATAGAAAAAATAATCGTCCACAGATAATACAGACGACACTATCTAGCAAGAGTAGCAAGTAGCGACATTTCGTAACCTAACCCCGCTTAACCTCGGCGACAATAAACCGACATATTACCAAGTAAATACACAGTTTTCATTGTGATTCAAATAAATTTAAATTAGCTACGAACGTCGCCAACGATGTGGCAACACTGATGTAATCTTCTTTCTTTTGTTAAAATTTGTAGACTTTTGTGTTTGTGGTAGGTCGTTTCGCACACTACTGTCAGATTTCGAATGATTTGCGTGGTCATAAAATGTTAGGTATTATTTAGTGCTCCAATTTTTTATAACTCACTCTTTAAATGTAGGTAAGGACATCTAAATTGTATTAAAATTCGATATTTGTAGTAATAATCTAAAAAATAAAGCTTGATGACTATATCGAGAATCAACTTTAGGGCTTTAAATTTATATAATTTTGTTGTAGTTTGTCTGATTTATCAAAAAAGGTCGTCGCAATATTATTTAATTCAAAAATGTTGTCTTTTTCCCTTTAATTTTTTGTAGGAAAGTCAGAGAAAGCATGTTTTATATATATATATATAAACCTTACTTATAGTCATAATATGTTGAACGATTGCAAAGGTTGTGTTTATAGTTCTAATTTTTATTATCTGTTCACTCTCACCATAACGGTCTTATCAGGATAAATTATCTACAAAGACGCTTTCAAAACACCGAAAGCTTTTTTGTTTTAATGTTTCGCAAGAACCCAAGTTTGTTTTTAAAATTACGCTGCGAAAAGGTGTTCTATACCTTTTTTATGAACCGACGAAAAAAAGGAGGATTTCAAGTCGTGTATTTTTTTTATTAGTTTCTTTAAAAGTTGCGTTCGGAAGTGAGAACGAATGAGGTGGGTGGGCTCGCAGAATGAATCTATATTTTCGCGCCGATTTTAAGGCATATTTTTTCGGTAAAGTTTTTAGTTTTTTTTGGCAAAACAGAGATTCAATATTCAGCCGGTATGATACTTTCAAAAATACTTTTTTTTTAATAGAAAACATAAGTTAACTGTCGGCACGCTGTAATTCCAAGAAATTATGTCGTCTGATTTTGCAGAAAGAGTAGCAATCCCATGGGAATAACATTTAAATGGGACCACCTTGGGGCATTCTCTTACTTTTTACCACAGTCAATAAAATCAGTTGGCAATTTAGGGAGACATTGAGTAACATTATATGCAACATTAAAAAAAAGCGAATTAATAACCTACTAATATTAAGTTGGTTAAAACTAGTCCACCAAACTGCCAGTACTTACATGTATTTAGATTGTTTTTTCTGATGAACCTATTATTTTTTAAACCAGGAAGTAAAAAAACATCCAGTTCATAAGGAAGCAATAACGCTTCTAATAAAACACTTCAATCCACCGTGAACCATTGCGCGCGCTTTTATCGTTCAACCAACCCTTGCTGTACGTCCGCCTCGCTCACACCCGTAGCGGGCGCGTGCAGCTGTCTCGTTCCCGGTTGCTAAGCAACGCTATTGTTTACACAGCACAGGTTATTGGTCCTGCTTGTGAATATGAGACGTATTTGCTATGGAATAAACATTAAATAACCATTTGTAGGATTGGTATATGCATTGTTTAGCGTCATTTTGTCTTTTCTGTTTGATCCTAGTGTTGGGAGCACAAACTTTTATGAAAATTGTAAACTCAATTGCTGCATTCCATTGTATTGTATTGATTTGAGTGTTGGGCCACCAAGGGAACGGATGAAAACAGAGTGCATGCGGCGGAGATGACAATGTTGAGATGGATATGTGGAGTGACGAGGATGGATAGAATACGGAATGAGTATATTAGAGGGAGCCTGAAAATGACGCCGGTGATGGAAAAGATGAGGAGTAATAGGTTAGCGTGGTGTGGGCATGAAGAGAGATAAATGTCGTGACGAGAGTGTTAGGTATGAATGTGGATGAATACAAGGCTAGAGGTAGACTAAAGAAAAGATGGATGGACTTTGTGAAAGATGATATGAGTAAGAAAAGAGTGAATACTGAGATGACTGATGATAGAGGGATATAGAAGAGGAAAACGTATTGTGCCGACTCCACATAGCGTGGGAAAGGGCAGGAGGACTCAATCACGCTGAAACGGTTCTGCATAAAGTTTGGCATAGATATATGTATATTATAGTCTGGAATTGCACTTATGCTATTATTTAGCAAGGTGCTGAGCGGAGCCGCCGGCGGAAGCTAGTAGGTACTTCCATACTCGTCCCGTACCTACTGCATTATCGATAGAAAAAAATAGTGACGTGACTAAACGCGCCATCGACTAACTGTGCCGCATAGTGATGCTACACGGTCGACAATCGATTACGCAATGACATTGTATTTAATCTGTGGAGAAGATTAGTAATAGCAAGCTATGATGTCAAGGTGCGAACTAATTAGGTAAGAACGCGTTGAAGTCATCAATGTTTTTAAATTTAAGTGATTTTTTCCGAACTTTCTATCGTAGGTTGTTAGAGCTAGAATCTATCTACCGACTGTGCCAAAGTTCGACGTTCCATTAGATAATCTTGGACATATATGTGGTTTAGCACATACAGAAAGATATGTACACTAGAAAGAGACAGTTAAAACCCTATCACCATCTAGTGACGTCAGAAAAACAACTAAGCATAAGCAATAATCAAAGACTATCATGATTGGGTTGCTAAACAGATAATAAATATGACTTAGGTTAGGTTATTATAGACCAACTAAACAAAATATTCATAGTTATTATTACAATGTCATCAACGAAATTTTATATCACTATTGCAAAAACCTTTTTAGTTACAAGTACGAACCAAAATATCCAAAAATCCGTTGAATTACTGCCAGCTCTCTTAAACTACAACCAGAGCCTGGTATATAGTTTGGTCTTACATCTAATAGGTTTCTTTCAAGGCACGCAACACGGTGTAGTTAAACATCGATAATTGCTTATCCAAACATCATGACATACTTGCAATTGACCGTGTGTCCTAAAACCTTATACTTACCTAAAATCACCCAATGATATGCTAATTTTTACCTTGGTAAACGGTGAATCGAACTCAAAAACTCTAAAAATAGAGTCCACTTTTGATTGTTCTAGCTAGTTGACCAAGCTATAAGGGTCAAAATTGTTGTCAAAAACTAAAAAAGTTTCATCATCATCATCAGCCTATAGAAGTGTACTGGACATTGGCATCTCCAATATACTTCTTCATGATGAACGATTTTGTGTTAACTCCATCCACCCGTGACTATTATATTGTCATCGTTCCATCGAGTGGCGGGCCGCTTTTCGAGAATCTTAACTTAATAACAATAATAAATCATTTACTTTAGAAAACATTAGTCTAGTACAGGATAAAAAATTCTTAACTACGCCCCATATAAAATACTAGCTGTCCCGCTCGCGACTTCGTTCACTTAAATTATCTATACATACTTACTGAGTTTTAAACAAATCACACTAATAAAAAAATTCCATACATAACTTTGACTTTTACCCTTTTTAGAGGGTTATTTTGAAATATCCAAAAATATGTGTCTATTCATTTTGCATTTACAGTACACAAACAAAGTTTCACACCAATCGCACCACCCATTAAAAAGTTCCCATACAAACATTGACCCCACATTTGACCCCTTTTTGAAGGTTATATTGAAAAATCCTGAAACACGTGTCCATTTATTTTGCATTTACAGTGCACAAACAAACTTTGATGAAAATCGCTCCACGGGTTAAAAAGTTTCATACTAACGTTTTCACCCTTTTTCACCCCCTTAGAGGTGGAATTTCCAAAAATCCCGCCTTAGTGGGTGGTTCTGTTATAAAAGGAAACCACCTTCCAAATTTCAGCTTTCTAGTTTCAGCAGTTTCGGCTCGGCGATGATCAATCAGTCAGTCAGGTCAAGCTCTTATATAGATATAGATATACCTTAGTCATACATAAAATAAACCTATTTACTAGCATCTTAACCGTCGATCTATGACCTATCGCTACTTCGACGTGAGAAAAGTCTAAGAGTCAAAATTCAAAGCCATTATCGGCCTATGTAATGTGAAAATGGTAGTTCTCATGGTAATACACAGACTTTTTAGCATAACACTTATTTTCTACGAAAATAAGACAAAGCGTTATTAATTTGTGATTTGTCTAAACAAAAAATTTCTCATTTGTCGTCAGAAATGTTCTTTGTCTTTTCTCTCTGGCGAAGCTAGAGAAGCAGAAATGCTATTTTCGTAATCTACTACCCGTATTTTATGCAGTTCAGTCGACGTGCAACAAAAGTAACATTTTCGTTTTCTAACTACCCTCAATTGCTGATTGAAATTCAACGCGCAACCGAAATCGTATGCCCAGAAAACTTTAAGATAAATCCAAAACTTTTAAGGATTATGGAAGAGTTTACGGAAACACCTCAAATATCTCCTTTTTCCACCTCCCGTTTAAGTGGAGGATCAAAGTTTCTTAAACCGAAAGATTTCACTAGTTTAGTTATGAACAAACTGAAGATTACCCAACTCAACCGCTCATCCACAGCCACAATCACCTCATGACAATGTTTCAATGCTCACAATACTTCCAAGGCGACGTTTCGACATTGTTGTGTGGCCGTAAACATTGATGGGGTCTATTTGGTGTCGTTTTAAAGCTTTTACCGGCTTTTAGAAGACGTGGTTGTACTTGGTCTACCACTGTAGAATGCTGTTGCAGTGGTATGGGTCCCGCCTGTCGATCCTAAGTCGTGAGTTCGAATCCGTTCGTGCTTTTTCACCAAAAAATTTTCTGGTCGGAAAAGTTTTGAGAATCAGTTTAGTGAAAAGAATAAGCTTCAAGGCGGTTTTCGGACACTTGAAACATCTTCAAACATATTATATTTTAGAGATTTTTAGCCTTACCACAAGCTCTTACAAACCACCATGTTTCAGAAACGTAATTTTTAAGCTAATCTTGAATTAACACTACTTTAGTAAAATTTTTATAGGTTATGGTACGAAATATCAGAGCTATATTACTTTGATATTGCTCGGCAAACTTGAACTGTAAGGCCCCTGATTGCGCATATTTATTTTTCGAACTGTCAAAAATCCTTTGGTGCACGACGGGATTAAACCCCACGACCTTAGTATTAAAAGACGGGACTTTTACCACCAATGAGACTATAACAGGTATCCCGTATGCCTCTTGGATTGACAAAGTCCGTCCTTACGTTGCAGAGTGCTCTAATGCTTTTGACAGTTCAGACCTCAGGGTTTTTAGTTACAGAGCGCGGTGACCTGTACCTGGGTAACCAAATATGGTTTAGCATCCAAGAGTCACTCGCATAATACTCTGTGGTAACGAAATAAACATTTTTATTACCTACTAGCTGATGCCCGCAGCTTTCATCCCCTTTTTTATCCCCTTGGGGGTAGAATTATCAAAATCCTTTCTTAGCGGATGCCTACGTCATAACATCTACCTGCATGCCATATTTCAGCCCGATCCGTCCAGTGGTTTGGGCTGTGCGTTAATAGATCACTATGTCAGTCAGTCAGTCAGTTAGTCAGTCACCTTTGAATTATATATATTTAGATTATTTATTTTTCAACTTTTCGTTACTTAGTTGCAGTACACTCCACAGGAATATTCCAATCAACCAATATCAAAAGTGTCATCTAGGCCGAATTGGTAGAAATTTTACCGGTGGAAATGTCACTTTGTCATAATTTCGGAATTTTTAAGTTTATTTTCACCAAGTTTTGTTAACAAAGCTTTACCTGATCGGGCATCAAAATTAACAAGAAAATAACAGTAGGTATCGTTATCTAGACACGCAGCAGCGTGTCAAGCCAAGTTCAAGCGAACGGGCGAGGCGCGCACTGTGTGTAATATTACACGAACCATTTGGAGCCATTTTCACCCCCTCGTAACTCAAAAACTATTTCACATAAACAAGTCAAATTTGGCTCATCTATTGCCACTTGCGAGTAAAATATATACTCCGAATTTCATAAACACACCTCAAACGGTTATTTAGATATCAACGTCCAAAAATGGTTTTTTATGAAAATTTTTATCACTGACTGACCTACAGACGTTAATTATAACCCAGTTCCAGATGACCTAGAACGTTCAAATTTGGCATCCAGGTAGGTAGTGGGGTGGATACAAAGGAAAAAAATCTGAAACTTGCAAATTTTTATATTTTTAACGTACTTTTTCAATTAATTGATTCTCCTAGGAACCCTTACTAGCGCCTGTAATATAAGAATAGCAATCTAAATAGATGACAGTCGGTCATTATGTGGATTTTAATAGGGTCTTGACGTGAATATAATAACGAGTGGAAGTAGTGTCTTGGATTGGTAAGTAGTACACTCTTACCTAGGTATACAATGTGCCAATAGTTGAGCCGTCATCGAAAATCATTTTCACATGACAACAGGATCTTGGACACCGACGAGCGGAACGATCGCGTGCCTTTCCCAATCATTTGCAACCTTCGCATGTGTAATAATAAAGTCTGTTTTACATTGAACATACCCATAATAGCTGTCCATCCATACTTCTACACTAAAATTATAAAGAGAGTAGACTTTGTTTGTTTGTAGGGGGTAATTTCCGAAACTACCTATTAGATTTCAAAAATTCTTTCATAAACGTTTAGAATCAACTTTCAGGATACCTATATTATAAATGCGAAAGTAACTTTGTCTGTTACGCTTTCACGCCTAAGCCGCTGAACCGATTTTGATGAAATTTGGTACAAAGATAGACTAGAGCTTCAGAAGGCGTTTCTCATGATATACAGGCTTATAGAGGAGTAACTCAATGTCATTACGAGGTGATTAACGGTTGGCTAAACTCGTACTTGGACTGCGGTTCACACAGAGTTACTAGTAAGAATAGTGTATAGATACGCAATTCCAAATTATTATTATTCTTCTTCTTCTCCTTCTTATCATGTAAATATGTATTTTTTTAAAACCTGTAGTGAAGGCGTGCATGAAAAGTGCACTTTAGTCGTTTCGCTACTCTCACCACGAATTCATAATACATTACCGAATTAATATTAAATTGCTATTTCGTACCATGACCTATGCAAATTGTATTGAAGTAGTGTTACGTTAAAACGTAATCGTTACGAAATCGTTATGGAATCGTTCTGGAAGACTTCGTGGTAAGGTTCCTGGTTTGAAAGAACCGATAAGAAGAAGAAAAAGAAAAGATTAGTGCTCTTCAGAGGCTCCTTTCGTGCAAATCCCAAATTAAGAATCAAATAATTAAATTGTTTATTTAGGTTCAGAGTTGGACAGACTATTAGGTAAACGATTATAATTAGTAGTCACATTGTGTTACCAACGCTCGTACCTTTAAATCAAAATGTAAATAAGTTTCCTATGATCCTAGGGACTAGTACTAATAAAATAATGTTGGTAGACAATGGTGGTAATTCGGTTGTTTTGCAGACTAACTTAAAAAATGCTACCATACGTACGATCTTATTTGGCTTACTATAAAGACCAAATTAGTGTAACATTTTTGAATGACAGTTTTAAAAAGATCTAAAATTGACATAATCATTCTAATTTAATTAATTTTCCACCATTTTCACGTAGCTTTAGTCAACACCAATTTACATGGCTTCTAAAATAAGCTAAAACACGTCAATCATACGTCAGTTTAGTCAAATTTAGAATTGTAATTTAAAATGTTTACGCTAATTTAGTATTTGATGTGAACAAAATAAGGTCTTAGTTAGTTTTAGTTAGTCCGCGGGCCAACAGAATCACCACTATTATAACAATAAATATTAATAAAAGACTAGACTAGTCCAAGTAAAACCCCGTAATCACAACATCAAAAACAAAATTCACTTATTTTTAAAACTTTGTTCTATGTAAAATACGGGAATGTTGCTACATACGAGTATACGATGTAAAATGTATCTGAAATATAAACTTTTACTTCCAAAAACCACGTTTCTTAGTAAATACGTGGTTTGACTCATGCCAGAGTTTTGAAGGAGTTTCACTTCTATTTAACTATTATTCAACACAGTTAAATATACTTATAATAGTTTGCAAGCTAAGGTCGTGTGAATTATTGTCGTTGTAATAATCATTTAAATACTTATTATAATTTGCGATTCGAATTAATTTCGTATTCCGTACGTGACAGGTTGCAAGCCCATCGCCGCTTATAAGAATACTAAACAGACACCTTCGAATTTTTGGTTCTAGGGTATGCCGGTTTCCTCACGATGTTTTCCTTCGCCGCTTAAGAGCATTGCGCATATATTTTTTTCTATGGAAAAACTCATTGGTGCTCGAAAAGATTTGAACCCACGATCAAGTCGTTCGTGTACCCGGTCGTGAGGCAAGGGTACCACTACACCACCAGTGTTCTTACCTACTTGCTATCACGTTTCGTTTTCGTTTTACAAAGTATACGCCCAATATTCAAGTTAATTCTAATGTATATAGATGATCTTATCACGTCGTCTGGACCTATATTTCTGCAGTTTTTGTTTTCCATTATTCTAATTAAAATTAAAACTATTTGCTACTACAACTAACTGTGCTACCTACAAAGCGAAGGTCACTGTTAGTTTTTAATTATTGGTCATAATTCTGTTGCTGTGCAGACTAACATAAAAATGATAAAAGGTAACGACCTTAATTTTTTTCACTAGAACGGGTCTTTAGTCAACTGAGGCCGTTGTCAACTTATCCCGCGGGATGAGTTGACCTAATGCATTTTTGAATCGGTCAACTCATCCCGCTGTCAAAAAAAAACAAAAAGGAATGTATTATTTGAAATTTATGTACATAAGAGAGCGACTAAATTAGCGAAAAAATGACATGTTGAAAATGACACATTCCTAAATGACAGTTTAAAAAAAGCTAAAATTGACATTTTGTTGTAAAAGTAATAATTAATTTTCCACCATTTTTCCTGGCTTATGGTCTAATTTCACCAAACTTTAGTTAACAAAGTATTAACTTGATCAAAATTAATAACAATAATAAATATATTATTAACAATTAATAAATATATCATAATTAACAAGAATGTTAAAGTATTGTTATCCATTACGCCTTTCATTTTACGGAAGATAATCCTTTGTCAGGACATGGTGGAACACCAAAGAACTTTAACAGGCGATTAAAAGGCTAACAAACTGTTAGATTAATTAAGGGCAGTAGAGTCTAAGAAAGCAAGCAAAGCGTGTGCTCCTAAATGCCTAGTATTGCCCATCGATATCATTGTAATTTTTTAAAACTTTGTAACTTTCCCATTGACAATACAAACTCTATTGTCTACAACATAATGTATAGAATCGAATAATAATATCGATTACGTGCGAGTCTAGTCATAACACGCGTAACTTACCAGGTGTTGTTTTCAAAACTACAGTCACCGGGATAGGGATGGGGTAAGGTTTCATTTTCACAGTTTTTTTTACGAATCTAGAGCTGATCTATATCTACTACCTTATGTTTATGTAAGTATTTAGTCGATTCTAATCTATTTTGTTATCCTTACATAAATCAATAAATTGCAATGTACACTCCTAACATCTATTACTATTTTTACAAAACAAGTAAGTACCTAAGTATGTCATTTATTTTATTTCAATGGTTATACTGTACTTGTAACTTTTTATATTGCTAATCTAATATCCATATAGTTTCCTAAATCCTTAATTTCTAGCCACCATGAGCGCCATGCTTTTTGGTAAAAAATAAATCACTTCCCTAATCTTTACTAATTATACATGTCTTTATTGATATCGCTTGAATCTTCTTAAAAGTTTTACTGGTCTAAGATACCAGTACTTTTTCGAACATTAAAATCCATTGGTGCATGACTGAATTCTAATCTACGACCTTCGTATAAAATCAAAAGACGGACTCCGAATTAGCGACACAATCATCTTTACCCCAACCCTACGTAGTCTTAGCTGTTCGCTGAGCGGTGGCCATTCGCGCCATGCATTGTTCGCGTTCGATTTTCAAATCGTGGATAATTCAAAATTGGAATAGTGAATTAATAGTGCGATAAAATGTTTGTTTGTTTCTGTTTTTGTGAAAATGTGATGTGAAATTGACGTTATGTTAATAAAGCAATAGTTTTTACAGTCGTGTCAAAATATTCGTTAAATTTGATTGATTCGATCAAACTACTTTAAGCGCTATCCTCAGAAGAAATCGCAGTTATCCAAGAGTAAACTAGCATTTTACTTACATTAGACTCATTATTCTGAGGACAGTTTGGTCAAATCTAACCTTACTAGTGTAAACTTCTTTCTCTACATTAAAAAATAATCTAATTGATTGACGTATCAACGCGCAGCTTAAACCATAGAGAGCTCAAATTTAGATATAAGGTTCCTTTCAAAATCTAGAGTTACACAATAAAATATATTTTTTAACCTAGTTCGCCCCACTGTTGGACAAAGATCTCCCCCAAATCACGAATAAATCTATTAAAACACTATAAAATAAATATTTATTGTCATCATAGTGAAGTTGAAGTTTGGATGAAGTTTGAATGTAAGATTTGGACTAATAATGTCGTTGGATTCGATTGGATCATAAAATAAATGAAACAATATGGCGGCTATAAGAAGCCATTTTCAATAACTTTCAGTTGAGTTATTGGTTTCGTAAATAAATATTTGTATTTTGAAACGTAATTTTTTTGTAAAATATTTTAGTTTGATACGAATGTGAATTAATAACCATTAAACCATTATACCAAAGAATTAATAATGATCGTATACAACAAAATGGCGTCCGAATCATTGAAATATCATTCGTGATCAAAAAGCGTGCAGCCTTTCGTAATAATTATAATATACAGAGCGGAAAATATCTAAATATCGACGCGGCCATGTGTGAAAAGTCACTGTTCTACCATAGTCCTTATAATAGTTATTTCAATTAATTTTTAGGACTCCAAAAACAAAAAACTAGTAGGTACCTACGGAAAAATGATCTTACCCTTAATACAGCAGCCGTAACGAACACCATAGACAACATTTTTCTCTACGTAAGAGGTTAGGTTAGTTAAAAATCTTCATATCTATAAATTTGCTGGATGAGAACTCTTTTTAGGATTAAGCTCGCCTGTGTACATGTAGTTTTTAGTTTTAAAAATCGTATACCTTTAACGAGCAATTCTCGTATAAATATCATCTGAATCTCGTAAACGGCTCCAAAGATTTTCATGAAATTTAGTATACAGGGGGTTTCGGGGGCAAGAAATCAATCTAGCTAGGTTTCATTTTTAGAAAAAGTAGTTTACAAAACAAAAGAATATGAATAATTTGTGTAAAAAGAATAAAGTAAAGTTAGTTTTAGGATTTTTCTGAAAATGTCCATGTAACAGATGAATAAACCAGTGTGGCGGAAGGCGCTATACGTGCATAGTTTTTAATGGAAGTGTTTAAAATCAGTGAAACGTAATTATGCAGTCAAAATGACGTTTGAGACGTTCAAAGTGATAGTGTTCTTTGGGCTAGTGGAACTTAGGAGTTGTGGAAATTTGATGCCGTCAGTGGAGGGCGAGGTAAATGAATATGTTCTATTTTATATAAAACTATCTGTAGTCCGCGTAGAGATGGGCGTTTTCGTAAAATTTTGTCATCGATGCGTATCGAATCTAAGTAAGCCGGATCTGATGCCGGCATCGTTGTTTTGGCATCGATTCGACTGGATTTTGCTAAGTTTAGTTAGGTACCGAGTGTCGATGCGCCGTTCACCGCCCGCCTGCTTTCCGTTGCATGGTCAACTGTCTCGCTCGGCACCGCACTCGTTGCGGGTATCGGCATCGGCATCCGTTTTTTCAATATATTGGGATCGGATCCCGGCATCGTGTACCTACTGGCATCGTTGTTCAAAATCGTTTTTACAAAAATAACTAAGTATCTAAAAATCAAAACAATCAGGAGTCTTCTTTCGCATTTTAAGGTAGCTTATGCCCTATCTATCTCTTTGTCAAATTTCATTATGATCCGTACAAAACCGTTTAGTCATGAAAATGTTCGTTACTTTCGCATTTAGAATGGGATTTTCTTTTCGAAAAATGTATGTGCGCGAAACCCTTTTAAACGGTGAAAAAAAACATCGTGAGAAATCCGGCATACCTTCGAACTTCTGGGTCGCACTTTGATCCTTTCACCACAATGGTTCAAAAGTAATAATGACATACAAAAAGGACCGTCTCAGTATTTGAGCATTAGTTACACGCAAGTCGTCATATCTGCCACTAGATGGCGCCTGTCAAACCTTGACCGTATTCCCGCGATTGTCAGCGTTTACAGTCTTACGTAACTGTACCTATTGTCGAACTGACGAGACAATGTCACGTAACTTGGTCAGGTGGACAATTACCGTTTTGGATGGCTACTTTGACGTAATGAGCACTTTGCTGGTACCCAATAGGAGTTATGGCGTTTGAAAGTGCCCAAGCGAGACTTTCGTACGGGTGTTTGTTATATTCCCAATACAAGCGTCTTTCAGTCGCCATTTTGGATTTTTACATCCTACTAAAATTATAAACGCGAAAGTTTGTAAGAATATATGGTTGTCTGGATGTATGTTTGTTACTCTTTCACGCTGAAACTGCTTAACGGATCTGGATGAATTTTGATACATATATAGAAATATCTGGAATAGCACATAGGCTAGTTTTCATCCCGGAAAAATGTACGGTTCCCGTGAGATACCTAGATTTGTTTTGCGAAGTCGTGGGCGGAAGCTAGTGCATATATAAATCGCGAGAGTGACATAGGCTATATAAAAATGAAATATGGCGGCTGTGAAAAGCTATTTTTTTAGTTCGTTTATTTTTATTTATTAAATTTGCGTAAACTTACACTTAGGTCAGTACATACATGAGAACCAGGGACTTTACCACAAGCTTCGGACAAAATCACAGTAATATAACTTTGAAATTTCGTACACCTATATTTAAGTAATGTTACTTCAAGTTTCAAATTTTGACGTTTCTGAAACATTATGGTTTGTAAGACCTTGTGGTAAGGTCTAATTCAAAGAAAAGTGTGATTGGTCCCATTTGCTAGCCAAACGGATTCCTTCTCCGGTCTCACCTTCAGGACATTGACATTTGAAGTCCAGTACAGGGTCAAGATCCTAGGTCCATTTAATAGCGCCATAACACGGTTACAATTTCAAAACTTCCGCAAAAGGTCGTGAAACTACGGGAGTTTCTAGGATTGGCGCGGGGGCCGTATACATTTTATCGTCCATTGTTGAATAGGGCCTGTAAGTTAAGGGGAAAATATACAAGACGGTAATCAGACCAGGGGCCTTACCACGAAGTCTTCCAGAACGATTCCGTAACGATTCCATTATAAAAACGTCACTACTTCCATACATTTTGCATAGGTCATGAGGTACGAAATAACATAATACTAATTCGGTAATGTATTATGAATTCGCGGTGAGGCCCCTGTCGCGATGTATGGATCAGAGTGTTGGGCAATGAAGAAGACGGATGAAAGAAGAGTGCACGCTACTGAAATGCGGATATTAAGATGAACAAAGTTAGACAAGATAAGGAATGAGTATGTCAGGGAAGCTTGAAAGTGGCGCCTGTTATTGAAAAGATGAGGAGTGCTAGATTAGCATGGTATGGACACGTGATGAGGAGGGATGAAAACTATGTCGCCAAAAGAGTTAAGAGTATGAGTGTGGCTAGGTGTGCAATTAAAGGAAGGCCGAAAAGTGGTTTGATTGTGTGAAAGATGATATGAATGTAAGTGGAGTAGACTCAGAGTTGACAAATGATAGGAGTGGAAGAAGAAAACCTGTTGTGCCGACCCCACGCGTGGGATAAGGGCAGGAAAATGGTGATGATGATGTTGAATAGTGTCTGTGTAGTGTTGCCCAAATGCAAGAACAAGACGAGACTTAGCCAGTCTTGGTCTTGGTCTTGCGCCAATACACCTGGTCTTGGTCTTGGTTTTGGTCTTGCGCTCCCAGTCTTGGTCTTGGTCTTGGTCTTGCAGCAAGAGTCTTGCAAGTCTTGCAATTACCTATTAGTCTATTACTATTTATTAAAGTTTACTTTAAATCTTAGAAAAACGTATTAGAATTGGAACATTGTGAGCTTGAATTAACATAGCCATAGTAAAGATCAAGCAGATTAATAAATAACTGAAGATTTGATAAGAAATTCGAAAAATCAACTGACCTATATGTCGTTTTCCATGGAAGTAACTGTTTCTTAATAAACATTTATGATTTATAAGCTTACATTTGCTAAAACATGTAAAAAAACAAATTAATTACAATAACTTGACTGTATTTTAAAGAACAATACTTATCTGTCTAGAAAGAGATTGAACCCTCAACTTATAAGAAATTTAATAAAAGAGTTTTACGATTTATCATTTATTTGAATAAAAAATAAAATACAACACAAATCAACAGCTTTATCATTAGGTTATGATACTTTATATCAATTCTTTTGACCAAGAATTAATACAAAGTAACCATCTGGCTGACTCATCACTTAACCTATTTCTATGTTTTCTAATTACTAATGATGCTTTAGAAAATAACCTCTCAGCAGGTACTGAAGTTGCAGGTATTGAGAGAAAATCACGGGCCATTTTCGATAAAATCGGATACTCTGTCTCATGCGTCCTCCACCAATCTAAAATGTCTTCCGAGCTGGCAGTTCTTGGTTTTCTCAGGTACTCCTCCAACTCGTCTATCACTAAGCCTTGAAGACAAGATCCAGATGACGTCGAGGGACATTCATAGAGTTTATCAAAGTCTATTACGTCTTCATCTTCATCACATACTTTATTGTCTTTTTCTGGTAATTCCAGAGATTTGTTCAGTGAGTGTAGACTTTTATATTCTTCATAAAGTTCATTGAACTTGCGCAGACTTTCTGTTTTAAGTTGCTTCCCCCACATTGTCAGGTCAAAAGTCTGAGCCTTATGCCTTGGGTCTAAAATTAAAGAAGTACAATAAATCCAGTTGCTCTTCTTGTAATGTTTAAGCATTTTGTCTCGAGCTGCTTGGAAAGCTAGAATGAGCCTTTCATCCACTTCAGATCGATTAGGTTTCTCATCTAACTGTTTTACCATGGATTCAATTTTATCTAGCAAGAGATTAAATGATACAATGACTAGCGGTAACGTAACATATTTGTCTCCACCAAGTTTTGTACTTAAAAGTTTAAAGTTTATTAGAAATTTATGTAATTTTTCGAGTACCTGCCATTCATTAGCTGTGATTTGAAAATCATTCAATTCGGTGACAGAACTGCACAATATGTCAATGCCCGCTCTCACTTTTAAACCAAATCCAATCATATCATGTGTGGAATTCCATCTCGTTGGACAGTCAAGAATGGCATTTAGATTTGATGGCACGCCAGCTGCTTCACAAGCAGACTGAAACTTCTTCTTCACTATCTCACTTCTTTTTATTTTACTGGAAATACTGCGTAACTTTGTTACAGATGTACGCGAGTCAGCAATATTTGGTGCAGATTCTTCATCTTCCTCATCCTCAGTTTCGTCTGCATAGTCTTCGTACTGCTGATCTTGCGCGTTAGTGTCAGACTCACAGTGTAATGCTAAGGTCTTTAATAAATCTTGTACACCAAGGTTTAAAATGTGAGCAAAGCACCGGAAATGTTGATTGTCTGAATCAAAGTGTGGCGGCAGCTGTTTGCCCAGTTCATACATAAATTTGGTATTTGCAGTTGCGTTGTCGACCGTGATACCTTGTATTTTATCAATTATGCCATATTCCAATAAACATTCATGGAAAATCGTTGCAATATCTTCCCCAGTATGTCGACCGCGTGATGGTATAAAATCAAGAACTACAGATCGATACTTCCATTCGTTGTCTATATAATGAATAGTAACCCCGTAGTAACTCCTACCAGCAATTGACGTCCACCCATCAATGGTAAACGACATTTTAGATGATAATAGTTGAAGTCGTTCCTTGAGATTCAATTGGAGCTCTTCAAATCGCTCTTTGACTTTCCTTCTAAGTGTAGACCTTTTAGGAAACACCATATTAGGGCAAATACGTCGAAAATATACTTGTGTAGCTTCGTCATCGAAAAATGAGAAGGGAAGATATTTTTTCACCACCCAATCAACTGTAGCTGTCGTGATGTTGTCACTGCTGTTTTCCGACTGAAACAAAACAATAAATCTTGTGTTATTATTTAAAACATACTAGGTTTGAGCGTATAAGAGGAGGAGGTTTGTTGTTGTTAAATCGAGAAAATCGTTAAATTGATATTTGTTATATTAAGGTTGTACTGTACTGTAATTTACCAAAATAAAGTACTTAGTTGTTACTGGCCGATTAAATGAAAATATGGGTGTTTATAAAAAATATTTAAGACGATAATTACATACTTAATATGTCGCACCCCTAGATGAAAACACCACTAACTCAAAAATACTTACGTAAGTTAATGGCGTTTTTGAAAGTATCGCATGAATAGCTACGCGGAGTTAAAATTCTTTTAACTGTTAAAAAAATATTCTTACCTGTCCACTTCTTCCAGCGGTTACTAAAAAGCTTGTGATATCTCCACTTAATTTTGGTTTAACAGGAAGAAATATTTCTGATTCCTTTTTGTGGAAAGACATTAGATGTTTCCTTAAGCCTGAAGTGTTTCTGTTTTTCATTTTTATTTCAATCTTTTTATGTTGGCACAATTTACACAAGGCAGTTTGGGATGCATGAATTATTTCGAAAAACTCCTCAAATTTGCTTTTGGGTCTTTTAGATCTGTGACTCAAACTCTCGTTACTCGGACTAGAATAATTTGAATCTTCGTCACTCATATTAAATTGTACACGTGATACGTTTTTAGAAAACAACGAGAATTAGTAAAAACAATTATTAAGTTAGAATCGAAGCACAGCTCAATTGGAAATGACTGGAATTAAAATAATTCCTTCATTTATAGTACGTTTCCTTGCTTTTTACCGCGCCGCCTCGCCACGTGCCGGCTCTATGAAAAGGATGCCGCCGCAAATCAAACGATGCCGCGTGCGGCGTATAAACACACACTAAATATTACCTACTTGTACAGACGCGACCCGTGAATAAAATATATGTAAAGAATTAGTGCCAATCACTATTCTTTACATATAAGTGAATGTTTTGGCGTGCATCTATACTAATATTATAAAGCTGAAGAGTTCGTTTGTATGTTTGATGACAGAAGTTTTAAAATAAATAAATAAATCCTGAACGTCACTATACCTCCAAAGTTACTATTCCTCGTGGACAAAGTCGCGGGCACAGCTAGTAAATGCTTACTCTCATCATCTCTCTCAGAGATATTCGAACACTTTTTTGCTATTTTTTCTTGTAAAAACTTAAGAAATATAATGACTAAATGTACAATAATAGTACCTAAGTAATTAGTTTAAAACCATATAAGTAATCAATATTATAATTACTTACTAGAATGAATTATTATGACATCTACTACCTATCATCACCATTTTATCCTAATCATAATACTACTTGCGTGATCAGTATAATGTATTCATTTTCATTCTAAGCACTCTGAAACTTATTTATTCTTTGGAACACCTGTAGGTACTCTTAAAATTCGAAATTATTTTGCATGAATAGTGTCAAATGTTATGATTTCGGCGCGGCGGCAACGATTGTTTTAGATTTCAAAAGAAGCCGCCGGCGCGTGTATCATAACCATGTACTTCCGAAAAGCGGCAAATTTCTTTGAGAAGTAAGTACAAAACCTTTGATGCCGCATTATCAAAGTGCCGATGGTTAAAACATAACTATGCATGCACTCAGTTTGATTTTAATAGATATTTTTTTATTCGCTATGTTTATGGTATTAGTCGTAATGCGCATAGGTCCAGTTTTTCATATTCTTTGATATAGTTTTTTGCGTCTCATAGAATTCCTAAGCGTACCTACCTACCTATACACCGAACTGTTACACCTAACTACTCCGTGAAATAGCGCTAAGTCCTAGCTGCAAGACGCAAGAGTCTTGCAGGCTATGTCTTGTTCTTGCTCAAGTCTTGCACGGTCAGTCTTGGTCTTGGTCTTGCTAAAAATACGCGGTCTTGTTCTTGGTCTTGGTCTTGCAAAAACGCAAGAACAAGACCAAGACTGCAAGACCAAGACTGAATTTGGGCAACACTATGTCTGTGTGCAGGGCAGCAATCAAAACACATTCATAATCGTTCGTTATGAACATTTCGAATCGTCAAGCGTTACTCTAACGTCTCTCTCAACTAAATTAAAAACGCTTGTTTGTCAGTGGTGTAAATTTAATGTTAATGTGTATACCTATCTTGTTCCGCGGACTAACAGATTATCGGGTTATAGAAGTCGTTGGGTCATATGGCCTAGAGGCGGCCTAACTCTGTCATCAGAAGTGGCCACAATTATACCTCTTACCAAGCCCTCATCACGCATAGTAACTTATTTCCAACCCAAATACAGTCCCAGCTGCAATTAACCACGCTTTCTGTTTGAACAAATGTAAGACCTACATAGCTGAGTGTACAGTCGGCATCAGTAGTTGTCGACTTTGGAATTTGGAAACACCACAGACGGGCCGATTCTACTCAATTTGATATTTTACCGTTATTATAAAAACTGAGCTCGTCTTTCAAGCTGAAAATGGAGCAACAAAAAATCGGTTGATAATAAGTTATTTCAGGAAGGGTACATTTAATAGTAGATTAGTAGACAAGGGCTGTAAGGCATCAATTGCAGCCCGAGATATTTATAGTTCGAGGGTGCAATTGATGCTTACACCCGAGCTAACTACTCTGCTTTACATCTCGATTGTGAGGTAAGTAGAAAAAAACCGGCATTACAAGAATAAAAAATTTAAAGTAAAAGTTTTCTATTCCCGCCCTTTTTTCATCTTCTTTTTTAATTATTTTTTTCAAGAACGAAATTGAGCTTCGCCGTTCGATATTTAAAATTGATGACTATTATACTCATACAAGACAAGGCTGAATAGCGAAGCAACCTCTTTTGTCATTGGGCTGAATGCATGATGTCTATTGCCAGTATGATGGTTAGATGTACGCGAACTTTTTGAAAGAGTGAAGTTTTTTTTTTAATTACTTACCGCCCTAGGGCTTTTCTAGCTACATTATTACCCTAGAGCGCTAATTGGTCACCTACAAGCCCCATTTGGGGGTAATAAGGACCTACTTACCGAATATGAGAGATGTAAAATTATTTTACGAGTTATCCAAATTGTTTGTTGTGAACAATGGCGAAAGTGAGAACAATGACGAGACATATTGAAAGGCGATTTAGGAAAGCTCACCCTTCACAACTGTTTCAGTGTATAGATACGGACATTCCACGTCTCATGATTTTGTGGGCTGAGTGTACCTCTGACTCAACACTAAAGCCAGATAAGTTATCGTGTGTTTAAACAGACATACACGCCACATGTTGACATTAGTAAAACGCTCGGGTCATTGCGTATCACCAACACCAAACCTGCCCCTCATCCCCCCATAAGGGGGCTAGAATACCACTAATATTAAACGTGAAAGTTTGTATGTATGGATGCTTGTTACTCTTTCACGCTAAATCGGGCTTCTGGTCCATAAGAACTTAATCCCAAAATGTCTGATATCGGTACGACTTAATCTCACAATGACTGATAAGAAAGAAAGAAAGAAAAAAAAATATTTATTTTGTTTACAAAATCACTTAAAATCTAAATTGCACAATTATAGTAGGTAAACAAAATAGGCCACCACTCAGCTTAATGCTGCGGCAACAAGATACCAACAAGCCTATATTTTAAAACGAATTTGTCCCGAATCGGATCTGATGAAATTGGGCAGAGAGATAGATTATAGTCTGGAATAGCACATAGGCTACTTTTTATCCCTGAAAATTTTACGGTTGCCCGGGCGAAACCTTGGGCGAAAGCTAGTATTTTAATGTTTATACAAAAAAAATTAAAACAAATTTCGTTAATAACGTTTATCAAACATAATTTGTGGATTAAGAGGTTTAGAAGACAGATTCCATAAATTAATTAGAAAAAGATTATTCACGTGCGTCTATAAATGAATGAGTATGTCAGGGGAAGTTTGAAAGTGGCCTGTTATTGAAAAGATGAAGAGAGCTAGGTCAGCATGGTATGGACACGTGATGAGGAAGGATGAAAACCATGTCACCGAATAAGTTAGGGGTATGAGTGTATCTGGAGCAAGTAGAGGAAGGTCAAAGAAAATAACACTTCATATATAGGCGACCAAGAAATTGGTTTACCACTCTAAGGCTGAATATCATTTGCATGTACAAAACATCAAGGGCTATTTTCGCTTGACAGATGAATGACTGCTACGTCAGAATCTGTCATAGTAATCCTTAGCGAATAATGATGTTACTGGGAGATGTCATCAAAAGTGGTAAACCAATTTCTTGGTCGCCTAGATACTATGTCAAAAGAAAACAATCGAAATTATGTCAAACAAATAACGCTATGTATTGCTTTATAAGCTGAACGAATAAATAGTCGTCAAGGTAGTGGTATGGTCGGACGGCACATTGTTATGCTGCTTTACACGGATATAGTTACTAGGCTTTAGTAGCTAAACGATACGCTCAGCGCTCAAGTCTGAATTGCGCAGTAATGTAACCCAAAACAAGTTACGTTGAGTCAATACTACATTTTTGATTTAGGAAAATAGTTTATTATACATCTAATAATCTGGAATACCTAGTTCTTTAACACATTTTAGGGTGCTTTTAGACCCCACATAGTGTGGGAAAAAAGCAGGAAGAAGAAGAGTGCTTTTCCATTGAAGCTAAGGTGTGCTAAGAATGGCTTGCTATATGTAACCATTTCCACTTGAGCTAAGGCTAAAAGCTAAGGAAACATAGGGTTGCGCGTGTGTCGTAACTATGATGGTATAATAATGATATGACTAAGCATCCTTAGCACACATCCTTAGCTTCAACGGAAAAGCACCATAAACTATGACGTTTTGACAGTTTGGTTTGTTATTTCACTTAGGATTTACTCGTAGATACTTTAACACTCCCAGGTAATCCTTCCTGGTATAGGCAGAATTCTCTTTGATGTATGTTGTGTTTAGCGAATGGGGCGAGCTACTCGCCTCGTGTAAAGCCGCCATAAGGACCGTTTGCACACACGACTCGTACTCGCAGACGCGAGACGAATGTTTGCTTTGTGCTATGACATTCATTTCACATTGGCACGACCGAATCGTCGATCGTCCATTAATATTATACATTTCTAAAAAATCCTTGACAAATCGTATTTTGTAACTAATGTATTTAAATTCCAAAAATTTCGAATGGACTCAAACCCGCGCCATTTGCTTGAAGCCTGCCAACCCACCAACTATGCCACCGTTTTATAAGACAGCCCCAAAGAACATTTTGCACCCAAGTTAGTGTCTATCTGAATTTGCCGACAGCGACACCTAACGGAATAACTCAACTAGAGCACTTACATTCGTTTATTCCAAGTATTACAAGCTTGTTTTTATCTACCTTCTAAGTCATCATCATCATCATCCGCAGCCCGATTTCACCCACTGCTGGGTATAGGCCTCTCTTTGCACATGCCATTGTCCACAGTCTGCTGCTAGCCTCATCCAGGTCCGGCCCGCGATGGATGCTATGTCGTCAGTACTTTCTAAGTCACATTGATATAAATAAAATCTCAGTGCTAAAGTTAATTTCTCTTCTTCACAGAGGCTCGCAAGACAGAATGGCGTTAAAGAAGATGATTCGACCTGGTACTGGGACCCTCCACCTCAAACCTCAAAACCAGAAGACACTGAAAACCACTACCAAGTACAAATACGAGCTTTACAAGACGAACTTACCTCCATGAAGCAACGAGACACCATCGACCTCAGACCTGACGCTGAAGAAGAAATCCGGAGGCTTAGAGAAGAAAATCAAAACCTAACAGCGAATCTAGAAGACCTAGACAGCCAACACCAGCAAGCTATGGACAGACTCTTATCTCTGAAAAAGGAGTTACAGATAAATTTCGAAGTCTTAAAACAAGACCATGAAGAGTTGAAGAATAGTAATGATGAATATGCAGATGAAATAAAGACGCTACTGGAAAAAGTTGGAGAAAGGGATAAAGAAATTGAAGAGTTCAAAGCAGTCAGGTCAGATTATGATACTTTACATCACAAATATCAAAATCTAGAAAGGATATACGCGTTGCTTAGAGAAAATGCTGAGAAATTTCAAGAAGAAAACCAAGAGTTACATGAAGAGGTGTTCAAACTACAAGAAGAGGTAACAAAGTTGGAACATGATTTGGAAATTTCAACCAGAAACGCTGAAGCATCGATGGCAGTTCCAAAAGAAAAGTACGATGAAATTCTTAAAGAATTACACGAATTAAAAGACAGGAGAAATGCCAATCAAGTTCATCTAGATGAAGTTAATATCGATGACAACGCCAAAAGTGTAATAGAGAATCTGAAACATGAAATCAACGATCTAAGGCATCAATTAAATCAAAAAGATATAGACAGTCAAGGCGATGCAGACCATAAAATCATAAAAGCTGATAAAATTATGCAATTATACAATAAATATGTAAATTTCGAAATTCCTTTAGACTACGTTGGTGAAATTCCTTCTGTTGGTGATAATTTAGTGATTTACAAACTAGAAAGCGTTTTCAAAACAGTCAACTCTTTCAAAAAAGAAATTGACTCTTTAGAACATCAAATTTCAGAAAAAAATCACAATATTAATCATTTGCAAACTCAAATAGATGATTTAACAACTGAAAATGATTTCCTGACGACCGATATCCAACATTTTGAAAGAGAGTTAAATGAAATGAAAAAAAATAATGACTTTCTTATATCTGAAATTACCACATTGAAAAATACTTCTAAGTTAGAACCTATAATCGAAACAAATCATGAAGATAACTTGGCTAAACTGGAAACTGAACTAGCAGACTGTAATAAAGTAAACAAAACTTTCGAATCTGAAATAAAGAGGATAGAAACAGAACTAGCTGAAGTCAGACATGAAAAAACTAGTTTACAAGAAAGCTTAAATAGTTTAAAAATTAAATACACAACTATGCTAAGTGAGATAGACATGTGTAAGAGTAAAACAGAATCCGTTGAAGAACTTGAAAAATCTGTCAACTGTCAACAAGATGAAAATCTTAAAACAGCGACTAATGAAATTGATGATTTGAAAAAGAAGTTAACAATTGCTAATTGTAAAAATGAACAATTATCCATTGATGTTCATATTATAGAGAACGATAAAGTCTTACTAACAAAACAAGTTGACGATCTGAAAAACACAATAGACGAGAAATCTTCTGCACACAAAGACTTAGAAACTTTAAAACTAGCTTTAGATCATAAACTTCATGATTTTGAAGCCAAGCTAGACGAAGTCATATTGCACAAGAACGAAATTGAAACTGAAAAATCTAAATTAGAAAAACAAGTTGCCGCATTGGAAACTCGATTGGCTGATACAACAAGCAAAAAAGAAATGGAAACCAATACGGTTCAGGGCAAACTTAGTGAAGATCAAAATAAGTTGCAAGCTGAAAATACCACTTTGGTTGAATCACTAACGAAAGCACACATTGAAATTAAAACTATACAAACCACTAATGAAGAACTGAAAAAAGAAATTGAAAGTCTTAAAAATAACTCGTACGTAGAAGAAAATACTACACAAATCAATAGTCAAACATCCCAAGAAATTGAAGCACTTAAATCAAATATTCAAAAGCTTGAGCACAGCAAAATGCAACTAGAAGCTGAACTGTCGAGCACGGATGCTAAAATTGTTCATCTGGAAAAAGAATTCGAAAAACTATTAGAAGATATTGATGAAAAAGACAAAATTATTGATACTCTTCGTTTAACGATCAGTGATAACTTGAATACTATTATAAATCGAAATAACACTGTTGCTGATTTGGAAAACAGAATTCGTGAAAAAAATGAGAACCTAGAAAGATTAAAACTAAGCACTGAATCGCTTTCGAGTCAGCTAGTAAACTCAACAGAAAGATATAATCAGTCTTTAGAAGAATTAAAAGAATTACAAAACCTAACTCGTAAAATCAGTGAAGAATCAGATAGTTTGAAACAAGAGATTTATTTTAAAAATACACAAATATCGTCACTAAATGCCACCTTAGAAGATTTAAAAATAATTTGCAGTGAATGCAAAACTACTATTGAAAGTAAAGATAAAGAAATTAAGGAGCTAAACCAATCACTCGTTGAGTTCAAAGATCGAAATAAGACACCTGAAAATGTTCATCAAAACGATGACTATGCAAGTTTAGTGCAAGAAAAAGAAGCTGTTGAAAAAGAATTACTTAAACTGAAAGAAATAATATCAGTGAAAGAAAATGAAGTCAAAGAATGGGAGAAAAAAACTGAAAAACTAGAAGGACTGAAAGCTGATTGCAAAACAGTTATCGATAATGCATTGGCAGAAAAGACGCAACTATTACAGTATTTGAATATAAAACATAATGAAAGCGTTCAATACCATGCTGAAATCCAAAGATTGAATCAAGTTCTTCTAGATAAAGACAGTGAATTCAAAAACATAGTTGAAGAAAAAGATAAACTCATTCAAAATATCTCAATCAATTGCTCACAGTGCGAAAATCTAAGAATAACTCTAAAAGAAAAGGATGGAATCATAAAAACATTGAATCAAAATACTGCAGAACTAGAACGATTGAAGTCTGAGTTAGCAAATGCAAGCGAAGTAGTGAGAAACTTGACGGAAAAATGCGATGACACAGATAGAAATCTAGCAGCTCAGCTGGAGGCGGTGAAGAAATTGACAGCAGAAAACTTACAGGTATGTTAGCTGTTAATACAATTTATAGCAGTTACAAATTGGCCTGTCTTTTAAACAATCTAGCTAACTGCATGCGCGCAATAAAACTACTTATTTATTTCAGTTGTCAGAGCAAGAGCAGAACTCGGTGCGGGAGTTAGAGCGACTGAGACGGCACCTAGTGGAAACTGAAGAGAGTTACACGCAGGAGCTGATGACGTCAGAGCAGAAACTGACAGAGTGCCAGACAAGGTTGCACACAGTGGAAGAACGAGCCAAGCAGACAAGCACAGTTTATACTAGTAATAGGTACGTAAATTCTACAATACCATTTGGTAGGTAGGACTCTTCTTCACCAAAAGACCGTCTTGTTAGATACCAACCACTAAAACCCTAGTACTGCTATACCTACCATTATGTTTACAAAAATTGTAGGTTCACAGTATGCCAATGTTTTCAATCGGTAAAGAAAAATATCGTCCGAAAATCCTTAGTGAACACACATTAACAACATTTTCCCCATAGAAAAGATGGCCTAAATTGCGCGGATAGAAAATATCTTCGGCACTACCAGGTACCTGTGAGTAAAAAGTTCCACCTGACGCTTATTTTATCTCGATTTCAGCATTCGAGCCAACCAAGAAGTAGAAACGCTTCGCACGCAAATCAAGCTATTAGAGAAGCAACGGGAGGAGGTCCAAGCGAGACTGAGCGAAGCAGACGACGCTAGAAGGCGAAGCGAAGCAGCCCTTACCAACTTACAAATTGTATTGGAGCAGTTCCAACTAGGTGAGCCATTCTGTAGTGACAAAACTCATATTGTAATGAACTACGAAGCTGTTAGTAATGAAGAATATGAAACACTAGCAAGACGTTAGCAAAAGTATCTCTATTTTTTTAATAAGTATAAAATATAGCCTATGTCACCCGGGGAAGCTACACTAGCTTCTCAACAGTGAAAGAATTTTTGAAATCGGTCTAGTAGTTTCGGAGCCTATTCAATGCAAATAAACAAACAATCAAATCTTTCATCTTTATAATAGTAGTAGATATGATCACGCGTTGCAGTATTAAAATGATTGTCAAATTGGTAACAGATAAAGAACGCGACATCCAAACAGCAACAGAGAAGATTCGCAACAAAATGGAGGAACTCAAACGTGAGAACAGTAATCTCCATAAAGAAATAGCCCGGCTGAATCATAAGCTGGATGAATCTTTGGCTGGGCTGCAAGCGGCGACGAGGCTCGGCGATCAGTTGGAGACTCGGACGGCTCAGATGAATGATCTCAAAGAGCAAGGTAAGTGATATCCAAATATAAAAAAAAAACTTGAGAGGTGTCAAGGGACACTCGGATGGAACGAAGTTCCTTTCCTTGCTTTCTATGAGAGAGAGAGAGAGACAGACAGAGAAACCGCGCACGCCGCACGGCTTACAACTACAGCAAAAAGTGTCGTTACAAATTTTGGTCTTAATTTTTTCCGTCTAGCCCCCTTTCGCAACGCGCGATAAGGAACTTCGTTCCAAAAATAATAAAATGCATTGTTCTGAATCTTAATAGTTTTTCCTTAGCTTTTAGAAGAACGTTTTTCAGTTTTTATAGTTTTTTTTGTATGTAGAGCCAATCTGATACTAGATTGTATTCTGTAGTTAATATCTTAGATTGTTAGTAAGGCCAGAAAGTGTCAACATGGTAGTTTTAAGATATCTCTAGTTTTGTTTTCTATTGTAGTTTAAAGAATCTTAACTTAAGATCCTTGTCATGATTTAAACTTTTAAAGTGTTTCACCATTGATGTAATTAAGATGTAATGTCAAATAAGTTTAAGTCATCAGTCTTCAGAGTTCTGACTTTATGCCTGCCGGTTTTGACTAAATATCAGCTGGTAATTCTGGGCGTTTTGGATCCCAGGCTACCAGTTGATATACAGTTAGAACTGACACAACTGCAATAGAGAAATTCGCACAATAATGTAAGTTGAATGTTAGATGTTGCTTTTGTATGTAGATGATATAATTTTTGCCGATATCTTTTTGCGCTTTTGAGTGTGTCGTATGTATTCAATTTTGTAAATGCTTTCATTTATAATGATAGGTCATAATGTTGAAGACATCATTTAGTGTGCTTTAGCTGAATGTTTTCAAGCCAATAATACAGTAGGTATTGTAAAATCGGTCGTAGAGGTATATATCGCATTATATACTTCTCTTTTGTATCCTAAAAGTTTCAAAATATTGACTCCTTAAAGTGACGCTGTTTAGAATTAAACATCTTTAATAGATGTTACAGATGAAGATAATAATGATAATTCAAAGTGACTGACTGATTGTCGATAAGATTAAGATACAGTATAGAAAAACCTCCGCCAAGCTAGGACAACAACGTGAGAAGGATAAGTAATTTGAATGTTGCAAATATCAGGAGCAAGCTTTTGCCTACTTCGGTCTAATCTCATTTGGTAACTGTGAGGCTTTATCCACCGCGGCTGCGAGCTGTCAGCAGTCACAGTTGTCACTGTCAGTTTGACATTAGCACGTCCGCGTCACACTCAGATTACCATATGGGGTTTGATCGAGGCTGTCGCCTTCACATCGTGACGTCCCGTTTTTATCACCATTTTGGCCTGCCGCAAGTTTTTGTATTGCACTTTGATGTTTTGTTTGTTTTTATGTTTTATGCTCTTGGAACTACATAAGTATTTTGAGGCTTTATTATATTAATCGTTACTTTTTGGATGAGGAGAAAAACAGATAGTTTATTGATTCAAGCGTGACTTTTCGGAAATCCATTACAAAATACATATTATCATCTATGAGTTATTCGTTTGAATTTTCAGTATTGAGAAAAGTTGACCTGAATATTATACCGCGCATGAATTACTTTAAAGCCATAATATTATAAAAAGTAGTTCCAAGAGTATCATTTTCGTTTGATTCCGCTCCTTTTAGTAGAATCGTAGAACTAGAAGACTGCGTCATTGCCTCTGAGTATTACTTCAGGTACTGGTGGTATAAAGATGGGGGCCTGAACCACTATCACTGAGCCGAGTATGACAAACCAATTGACTGCAACAGTTGACAAATCTGAGATGTAATGGCAAATAGTCAAAAACGATTACAATTTAAACTTACTTGAACAATTTTGACAGCCAATGCATATTTTCAACGACGAAAAAAGAAATGTTCTCAAGATGAATATTTTTTTTATAAACATGGATGATTTACTATCTAATTCTATGGATTAAAAAGATCTTTCCAAAATTGAAGAATCTAAAGGTCATATCTCAAAAGCTCTAGGGAAAGTCATGGGTTTTAGAAGAAAGGCTTTTAAGTGTAGTAGTGGTGCTTGTCCCTTGCCCAGTGGCTGAATAATACTTTTAGGTCGTGTTGCATTGCATCGAGCATCGAACCCTGGAACGAGATGCGTGCATGGTGAGAGTAGTGTAGATTATTGTATTACTTGTTTTATATTGTTATAAAAGTTTTTGGCAACCGCAAAGCCGTTGAGGAATGTATAGTAATTTTAGACCCTTTATCTGCTGCCTATTGTATCTGTTATAATAAAATGATTAAAATTTAGAAATGCAAATACCAATATCAAGAATTAAGAAAGGAATAATATGGTCATTGTTTTAGCGCATTTTTATATAGAAAGAAGAGTCCAAACAGATAAAATGTAATGACCTCTCCCTCATTTTGAAATACTTGTTGAAAACGAATTCGATACACTAACACATTTTAATATTGACAATACAGTAAGAACACTCCAAACGTCGGCCGCGGCTGCTGAAGAGAGATACCACAATGCCATAACAAACCAACAGGACAAAGTTGACAAGAATCTAGTGAAGAATCTGGTAACCAACTATGTGATGACGGCACCTAATAGCAAGTAAGTTATCATTAGGACACGTAAAATGGTGTTGACTATAATCAAGTCAGTGATTACGGAGAGATGTTTGTGAAAAGACTAGTTTCTTCGTCTTGCTATTGTGCTATTCCAGACTATATTCTATCTCTGTGCCAGATTTCAGATCCAGGTTTTTTTATCCGTTTAAGCGTGATTGAGTAACAAACATCCAAACTTTCGCATATATAATATCAGACTCTCTCAGAGCATAGACAATTTTATAAAAATTATAATGACATTTTTCTTTTAATACATTTTGGAGAAGAATAAAATAAAATTTCACCGTTGTCTCTTCTCTTATCGTCTCACTAGTTAAAACCTTAAATTAGACTAAAAGATCCCTTTCGTTTTTCGTCTCTTAAAAAAATTAAATATGGTCACGACTGTAATCCCCAGGCTCGGTAGATATCTCCTCAGATCTCTAGTTACTTAAATCTTTGAGGTTATCTAAAGGAGAGGCACGTCCAAACATGCCATTTAGTGCATGTCTACATTTTGCACAGTGGTTAGTATTCCGTACGTGACAGGTTTTAAGCCCATCGCCGCTTATAAGAACACTAACCTATGACATATACCTTCGAATTTTTGGTTCTAGGGTACACCGTTTTCCTCACGATGTTTTCCTTCAGACTGACAAAAAAGGTTCTTTTCGTTTCTCGTTTCTTGATAACTTAAATCTTCAAAAACGCATTCCCAATTCCAGATTGCAAGTCCTACGCGTCCTATCCACAGTCTTGGACTTCAACCAGCAAGAATGCGAGAAGTTAGGTTTAGTTCGTTCCGCAGCGCCTGATAGTCTTGCTGCGGAGTTCGTTAAGTTTTTACAGAACGAATCCACACCCAGACCAGCCTTACCGCCAATGGCCACTATATCACGAAGCACGACTCCTGCTATGTCACGCAGAAGCTCTACTACTGGTAAGATATTATCTCCTACAAACTTCTGATCGCCTGGTAGTTTGACTTACCAAATTTTTGGTTTTATCTTTAACAATATACTTAACAGTTGGTATGATATCTCCTACAAACTTCTGGTCGCCTGGTACTTTCTTTAGACTACTGTATCTAGAGTAGACTTACCAAATTGTTGCTTTATCTTTAACAATATACTTAACAGTTGGTAAGATATCTCCTGCAAACTTCTGGTCGCCTGGTACTTTCTGTAGACTAGAGTAGACTTACCAAATTTTTTGTTTATCTTTAATAAACTTAACAGTTGATAAGATATCTCCTACAAGCTTCTGGTCGCCTAGTACTTTGAGTTTGTAGTAAGGTCCCGGTTCTCATCATAACTATTTTTAAACTAGAAATATTTTTTATTATTTCTGATATTATTTAGGAAATTCAATAAAAGCAAGATTTCTTGCAAAATTATGAACTCCTAGTACCCAATTTTATCAAACCCTTAATTCAGTTTTTGGTTTATATACTGTTCAGGCTTTTATCATATTTTTAATGTTCCATCCACAGGTCCAAACCCAACGTTTAACGATGCGACCCACAAACGCAACCCCTCGACCGCATCGACCGGATCAAACAATCTTCTCTTCACGGCCATAGACAATGTAGAAACATCTTCTCAATTGTCGCGAGACTCTGTGGAGCTAAGGCAGACTTTAGACACTGGGGTTAATCAGACTAGGAACAACGAGGGAGCTATACTTAAGCACGTGCTTAGGGATATGTGATGGCAGGGGAGCGCTTTTAGTTCTGATTTAGATTATATTTTCGAAAACAATAGTTACTAAACGAAAAATACCAACAAACAAAAAAAAATTTTTTGAGGGTAGTTTAAGATTTATTCGATTTTCGAATTGCGATTCTCATGATAGACATCGTTAGACTCTAGGGTTTCCAGGAGGTAGTCAGAGTCAAGTCTATAATATTTGATACGCGTCCACATTTCGTGTATCAAATATTATGGATGTCGAGGAGGTAGTCAGAGTCAAGTCCATAATATTTGATACGCGTCCACATTTCGTGTATCAAATATTATGGATGTCGAGGAGGTAGTCAGAGTCAAGTCCATAATATTTGATACGCGTCCACATTTCGCATTACATAGTAGTTAGCATTCAGTTGCAAGTCCAAAAACGAATTCAACACAAAAAATATCGAACTGGGGGTAGTCTGAAAAATCACGTAGCATTAGCTTGACTGATTTTGATAAGATTAAATATACAAAAGTAATGAGGAGTAGTAAAGTGTAAGTAAAATTAGGAATTTGATAAAATATTGAGATTAAAAATGTTGTAAAAATTAATAAAGTTATTTGAATCTGCTTTTTAATAAATATTTATTTTAAAATTAAAATTATTTATTTAAATTGTATAATAGCTGCACAATATTGCTTGGAATTTCTAATGTGTACCAAAATATTATTATTTCAAACGCTTTACACAAGCATTTAAATGTATGTATATACAATTTATGTTCAAACTCTTAGTATTATGTAGCAATAATATAATTAATAATAGAATTTCGATTTGTAATTAATTTAATATTTCTTTATAGATTATTAATTTGGTGCCTTATTATTCATAATTGTATAATAGATTTTTTTGATTAGTTTGAATTAAAATATGAGTGTTAACAAGAAAGTTAAAAGATTCCAATACTTTGTCTAAAGCTGTTTTCAAACGAAAATCTTATCGTTTTTTTTATGTAAAACAAACTAATAAAACTAATACTTGTTGAAATAAATAATGTGAGTACCTAACAAAATAGAACTAGTAGCGACATCTGTCATAATTTGTGTTGGTGGGTAGTTTTTATAAAATAAATAAGTCAGTCGTTTACCTGCAATACTGTGTTTCACTATAGGTTATGAGCCGTGCGCGATATTTAACGAGTTTAGTAGTAAAAAAACTGATTATAATAGTGAAAAATGTCGACAAACTTAATAGCGAGCATAAGCAAGTTAAAAGGGAGAGAAAATTACGAAGACTGGGCGTTTGCTGTTGAAAATTACCTAGTTTTGGAGGGAATGGAAAAATGCATAATGCAAAATGGAGACCCCAATGACGCGAAGGCGAAAGCGAAAATAATTTTAACAATAGATCCGAGTTTATTTGTGCATATCAAAACTGAAACAACTACTCAAGGACTATGGACAAAACTGAAAAAGCTATTTGATGATAATGGCTTTACAAGGCGCATTGGACTGCTTCGTAATCTCATTTCAATTCGTCGAGAAGAATGTGAATCTATGACCCATTATGTGACTTCATTACTTGAAACAAGTCAAAGATTGAACAATAGTGGATTCAAGATCAGTGACGAGTGGATTGGTTCCCTATTATTAGCTGGATTGCCAGAAAAGTTTGAACCGATGATCATGGCAGTTGAACATTCGGGCATAGCGTTGACGGCGGATGCCATTAAATCCAAATTGCTCGACATGGAAGACGGTAAAGATATTGCTACTACGTCACAGAGTGCGTTTGCGACAAAAGGTTGGCAGCAAAAGAAAAAAAATCAAACGTCAACATCTAATGTCAAATCAAACGTCAAATCAAATGTCAGATGTCATAAATGCAAGCAGCTAGGACATTACAAAAATCAGTGCGAAAATACTCAGAAAAGCAAAGAATCAAAAGAATCAAACGCATTCAGTGCAGTGTTTCTGAGCGGAAACTTCAATTCAACGGATTGGTACGTTGATAGCGGTGCCAGTTGTCATTTAACGTCAAAAAAAGACTGGTTGTTAAACACAACAAAACAACAACAAGTCGACGAGATAATCATCGCTGATAAATCGAAAGTTCCAGTTGAAGGCTGTGGAGATGTGCAAATAACTACAGTTGTAGGACATACAGAACACGAAATTTCAGTTAAGGGAGTGTTGTATGTTCCAAACTTGGCAACTAACTTACTATCAGTTAGCCAGTTATTGACAAAAGGAAATAAAGTGACATTTGATGATCAGCACTGTAGTATTTATAATCAGAAAAACGAGCTCGTAGCCACTGCAGATCTAATTGGCGGTGTATACAAACTGAGAATCAAACAAGTTGATTGTTTGTTGACATCAGTGCCGGGAAGTGTGTGGCATAGAAGATTTGGCCATATAAATAGCAAAGACCTTAATGTGATGAGAGATGGTGCCGTTCAGGGTATGTTATACACAGATAAAGCTCAGTTCAGCAAATCGAACTGTGTGGTATGTTGCGAGGGGAAGCAGGCCAGGTTACCGTTCACTAATACTGGTACCAGAGGCAAGGAGCTACTCGATATAGTACATGCAGACATCTGTGGGCCCATGGAAGAAAAATCAATTGGAGGAAAGAAATACTTCTTACTACTTGTAGATGACTTCAGCAGGATGGCATTTGTTTACTTTATCAAGACAAAAGATGAAGTATTTTCACATTTTAAGGCATTTAAGACATTAGTAGAAACCCAGACGGGCAGAATGCTGAAAGTGTTTAGGACAGACAATGGCATGGAATTTTGCAGTAAGAAATTTGAAGAATTCTTACAGGATGCAGGCATAGTTCACCAGAAAACTTGTCCTTACACACCGGAACAGAATGGTCTCTGTGAACGCTTTAACCGAACAGTGGTAGAAAAAGCGAGATGTTTGTTGTACGATGCAGGGCTGCCTAAACGGTTTTGGGCAGAAGCAGTGTGTACTGCTGTTTACTTACGTAACAGGTCCATCGCATCAGGTTTGAACAACAGAACACCTATAGAGATCTGGACCGGAGATAAGCCAGACGTCAGTAATCTTCGTGTATTTGGAAGTAAGGTAATGCTACACATACCTAAAGAAAGAAGATTAAAATGGGACAAAAAGGCGACTCAGTGTATTCTTGTCGGATACTCTGATAATGTAAAAGGATACAGAGTATACAATCCCATCAATGACAGTGTAACGATAGCTAGAGATATTGTTGTGATTGAGGAGGGGATAGAGCTGAGACAAGAAGAGATACACTTAAACATTAGTGAAGATGACACTAGTGAAGTTTTTCCAATAAAGAAAGATGAGAAAGAAAAATGTACCCAAGAAGTGGGGGACATAAATCACACAAGAAGACTTGAAAATCAGGAGCTGAAAGGAGAAGCACCGAGCACAGAAGAAAGTTCCAGCTCGGAAGAAGAGGACTTTAAGGATTCTTCAGACTTGCTGGGAGCCGGCGGGTCTACGGCGGGGCCTGTAACTCCAGTGCAGACACCTAAACGTAGTCGTAAACAGCCTGATAGGTATGGCTTCAGTGGTGTGTGTAAAATAAATGAAACAAGTGCTAGTGAAATATCTATTGAGGAAGCGTTGAATGGACCGGAATGCGAACAGTGGAAGTTAGCTATGCAAAGTGAAATCAAATCATTTGAGGACAATGACGCTTGGGAATTAGTTGACGTCCCACCTAGTGGAACAATAGTGAAGTGTAAATGGGTATTCAAAAAGAAAATTGATATTGAAAATAAAGTTAGATATAGAGCCAGGTTAGTTGCTAAAGGTTTTTCTCAAAAGCCTGGCATCGATTTTGATGAAACTTTTTCACCAGTTCTGAGACATTGTACACTAAGATTACTATTTGCTCTAGCAGTTCAGCTTCAGTTAGATATTTGTCATTTAGATGTTAATACAGCATTTTTAAATGGTTTTTTAAATGAAACTGTGTTTATGATGAAACCACCAGGTTTTCATAGTAATGATTGTGATGTAAACAAAGTTTTTCGGTTGAAACGTGCTATTTATGGCTTAAAGCAGTCATCAAGAGCATGGTATCAACGAGTTGATGATTTATTACATTCTCTAGGTTACAAAAAATCTCAACTAGAACCATGTTTATTTACTAAAATCAATAAAAATGTAAAAGTTATTATTGCATTGTACGTTGATGATTTCTTTGTTTTCTCAAATAATGAAAAGGAATGTAATAATCTAAAAGAAAGTTTGTCATCAAATTTTAAAATTAAAGATTTAGGTGGTATTAAAAATTGTTTAGGGATGAGAATAGTTGTTGATAAACAGCAGGGTTCTATTTCTATAGACCAAGAAAGTTATATAGATGAATTGTTAATAAAATTCAATATTTCAGAGACTAAGTGTGCAGATACACCAATTGAGCCTAAACTAAAATTAACTCAAAGTGAGACTTGTGATGTAAAGTTACCTTATCAGAAATTAATTGGGTCTTTAATGTACATAGCTGTTCTTACTCGACCTGATATAGTTTTTTCTGTTAATTTTTTGAGCCAGTTTAATAACTGCTACAATGATGAACACTGGGCCTATGCTAAAAGAGTTCTAAAGTATCTGAAGAAAACAAAATCATTTTGTTTAAAATTTTCAGCTAGTGGAAATTGTCAGTTGGAGGCATTTGTAGATGCAGACTGGGCCAGCAATATCATTGACCGCAGATCTTACACTGGATATTTCTTTAGGCTGTCTAATTGTGCTATCTCTTGGGAAACCAAAAAACAGGCTACTGTAGCTTTATCTAGTACAGAGGCAGAATACATGGGTATTGCAGAAAGTTGTAAAGAAGCTGTATACTTGCGCAATTTGATTTTTGAAATGACTGATAATTTGTATCCAATACCTATTTTCAATGATAATCAGTCTGCCCATAAATTGTCAGCTAATCCTGTATTCCATAAGAGGTCAAAGCATATCGATGTACGATATCATTTCTGTAGAGAAAATGTTGCTAATGATATTGTAAAAATTAAATACTTACCTACTACAGATATGCCTGCTGATATCCTAACTAAGGGGTTATGTAAAAAGAAACATTATGAGTTTTTAGCAATGTTTGGTTTATTTGATAAAAACAAGATGTAATAGATTTATTTTGTTAAGTGGGGGTGTTGAAATAAATAATGTGAGTACCTAACAAAATAGAACTAGTAGCGACATCTGTCATAATTTGTGTTGGTGGGTAGTTTTTATAAAATAAATAAGTCAGTCGTTTACCTGCAATACTGTGTTTCACTATAATACTGCCTTATAAATAATTTCTTTCTATGACTGTATCTAATTTGATTATTAATTTTCACCTGTCAATGTACGTAAGTTAGGTATCCGCGCCGGATCATGGGATGGAACCTTGTCAAATAACCAACGTAGCCGTCAGAAATTATTATTTGGAATTTCTCTGCTAACGCTACTTCGCTTGAGAAATGTAGTCGTGGATTTACTTTGACAAGGTTCCATCAGATTCTGTGTCTGTGCGCAGATTATTTTCTGTTTATTGTCAATGTTAATTGTAATTTTTTATTTATAATTAGATTTTTTTTAACAATAATCAAAATAACAATTGTAATACTAAATGTCCATTATTGAGTCCATAATGACTTAAAATACCCATTCCATAATAGTTTAAATATTGTTTAAATAAATAAAATATAAAAATATTTAAAATTGGTTTAACCTTGAAATATAAAATGCTTATAAACATAATTTGTGAATATTGTAAAATATTTTATACGCTACCTTATAATTAAATATTCGCTAAATAAATAAAAATGTATAATCGCGTTTAGCGAGTGGTACTAATGTAAAGTTGGCAATATCGTGTGTATTTTAGTTCTTGTAAAATAAAAATAATTATAAAAAAATAGGTAAATGTCGTTTTTATTATATTCACCAACCATTGTAGGTAAGTCTTTCTACTCAACGATTTCGCAGTGTTCTCACTATTCGTCATTGTTCGCAACAAACAATTTTGGTTATCTCGTAAAATTTTAAATGTACCTTTCGTGAAATAACTTATTATCAACCAATCTCTTATCGTATCGCCGATCAGTTCGAAACGTCAAAATATATGACACATGGCTTCAACGTTCGCGCGCACGCAGGCGCGTTCGCGTTCGCGGACCTACTTGACACTTTTTTTTTACCAAACACGCGGGAAGATATTATAACGGCTGCAACAGACCGGAAATATATCTAGCTTGTCCATGACATAAACTTGTTCTAACAAAAGTAAACTCTATCACACAAATATTTGAGTTTCAAGTGGCTTGGGTGAGCGAACGCCCCGGGGCGTTTCCGCCCGTCAACGGAAAAATGTTACCACAGATAATTTGTCGCCCCGGGGCGTTTACGCCCGTCAACGAGAAATAGTAATAATACCTTTCGTGAAATAACTTATTATCAACTAATCTCTTATTGCTCCATCTTCATACTATCAGCTTGAAAGAAGAGCTCTAAAATCAAGGTTGAAAAGTTTTTAAAATAACGGTAAAATATCAAATTGCGTAGAACCTATTGTCATCACCTATTGTCATTTGACGACCTCAGTGGCGCAGCGGGCAAGAGTCCGCCTGCGACGCAAGAGGTTGCTGGTTCGATTCCCGCTGCGGAACAAATTTGTGCACGATCTGCAGAAATTTTTTCCGTTGGTCTGGGTGTTTTCTATGTATAATAAAAAAATATATCTATCTATGTATATAATGTATTAAATATATCAGTTATCTAGTACCCATAACACAAGCTTTGAGTAGCTTACTTTGGGGCTAGATGATGCTGTGTGGATTGTCCAGCATTATTTATTTATCAGTTCATTTGAATTAGTGTGGTGAGAGTATAACAGTGAGAAGAGAGAAAAAATAAAGGTCAAAGAGACCTAAAGACACCCTACTTATTTAAATACCTACTAGCTGCTACCCGCGACTTTGTCCGTGAAAATCTATCAAACAAACAATAATTCTGGAATTTTGGATATCAGTTAATTGGGAAATTTCTATGGAGTGCAAAAAGAGGCGGTCATCTATCCAAAAACTGACTACGCCCAGCGTTGCTTAACCATGCGTTCCCATACAAACTTTCAACCTTTATTTCAGCCTCTTCAAGATTACTTTTGGAAACATAAGATAGTCTATATCCATCTCCAGAATATAATCTATCTCCTTGCCAAATTTCTTTACGATCCGTTCGGCCGTTTAGTCGTGAAAATGTAACTGACAGACAGTTACTTTCGCATTTATCTTATACCTTTAAACGAGCAATTCTTGTATATAAAAAAATAAAAATAAATAAAGATTTTCATGAAATTTAGTATGCAGGGGCTTTCGGGGGCGATAAATCGATCTAGCTAGGTTTCATTTTCCAAAAAACAAGATTTACGAGAGAAAAAACCGAGCAAAGCTCGGTCAACCAGGTACTATACCTACCTTATACAGGGTGTCCCAAAAAGTAGTGTCAAGCGAAAGTCCAGAGATAGAACACCTCTTGGGGTACCCGAATCACCCCCATGTATGTTCCGCGATTTTCTATAGTTTTCGAGTTATTAATTTTTTTCCGAATTTTTGAAAAAAGTACGACTTGAACAATTTAAAACATTCTTACAAAAAAAGTAGAAAACTTTCTTTAGATTTTTTTTTTGCTACTGAATTGTTATGAGTTGTTCTTTTATGCATAAAATAATCAGCTACGTGACTTAGATGAAAACTATGAAAATGTTGGTGTAAAGTCAAATAATTACATTCGGTGAATTATGACTAAAATTTTCAACTTCAAATTAAAAATCTTAAAAAGTGATTTCATGGTTCCTAAATAAGTCTAAAGAATTTTCCAGACTCTCAGCTTTCATAATCATCAAAAAAAAGTAGTACTTAATAGGCTACTTTTGCTAAAATCGACCTTCAAAGACGGTGAGGTGGAAAATTCTTAAAATTAGCAACCTGATTAAAAAAATAGATTTTGGCCATTTTATCATTCCTAAGCTTAATTTGTTTGTTAATTAACCAGAAACGACTACAAAGAATTAGTTTATACCAAAGAAATCAGCAATATGGCCGAATTAAGAACAAAATTGAGGCAGGCCGAACAAAAATATTAAGGAACTTAAAATAGCTTTCATACGATTTAAGGAAACCTTTTTAAGACGATTTAGGATTTGTATCGACCTAGAAGGTTCACATTTTGAAAACTTTTTGTAAAAAATTAATAAATTTTACTTGTTGTTTTATTTCATAAATTAAGCTAAACTAAATAAATAAAACCTTCAAATATTAATGAAATCTTACTTTCCTGCAGTCATTTTTGGTTAGTTAACAAACTAATTAAGCTTAGGAATGATAATATGGCCAAAAACTATTTTTTAATCAGGTAGCTAATTTTAAGAATTTTCCACCTCACCGTCTTTGAAGGCCGATTTTAGCCAAAGTAGCCTATTAAGTACTACTTTTTTTGATGATTATGAAAGCTGAGAGTCTGGAGAATTCTTTAGACTTATTTAGGAACCATGAAATCACTTTTAAAGATTTTTAATTTGAAGTTGAAAATTTTAGTCATAATTCACCGAATGTAATTATTTGACTTTACACCAACATTTTCATCGTTTTCATCAAAGTCACTTATCTGATTATTTTATACATAAAAGAACAACTCATTAAAATTCATTAGCAAAAAAAAAATCTCAAGAAAGTTTTCTACTTTTTTTGTAAGAATGTTTTAAGTTATTCAAGTCGTAAATTTTCAAAAATTCGAAAAAAAAATCATAACTCGAAAACTATAAAAAATCGCGGAACATACATGGGGGTGATTCGGGTACCCCAAGGGGTGTTCTATCTCTGGACTTTCGCTTGACACTACTTTTTGGGACACCCTGTATAGGTAGGTATATTAGTATGGATATAAAAATCTTACGCTACTGACCGACTGATTTATCAATGCACAGCTTAAATTATAGTCCTAGGGAAATGAATTCTTAAAATTCAACCTTAGAGAAGCAGCGAGGAATTAAGTATGTTTATAGTAACACTAGCTTCCGCTCGCGGCGTCGTTCGCAAAGTAGGTACCTACATAAAATATAGCCTATGATCATCCTGAAAGTTAATTCTACACATTGGTGAATTTTTTTTCAAATCGGTCCAGTAGTTACGGAGCCTATTCAATACAAACAAACAATCAAATCTTTCCTCTTTATAATATTAGTATAGATTACACGAAGTCGCGGGAGTCCCACTAGTGTAGTATTATAGTCCAATAGAGGTAGGTACCTAATACAAGTAGTTGGTTCAACTTTCAGGCGGAAACAGGTGCGGCATCCTAGTTATAATAGATTTTCAATCACGCTAATGTTCTATGAAGAAGGCTAATTCACTCGTACGATGCGATTTAATATTTTGTTTAGACCTAGCTTCCGCCCACGGCTTCGCCCGCGTGGTACCTTTAAAAACAAAAACAAGTTTATCCCACGGGAACCGTACATTTTACCGGGATAAAAAGTTGCCTATGTGCTATTCCAGACTATAATCTATGTCTGTGCCAAATTTCATCCAGATCCATTCAGCCGTTTCAGCGTGAAAGAGACAAACATACATCCATCCATACAAACTTTCGCGTTTATAATAATATTAGTACCTAGGATTGCATAATTTTTGGGATTTGGGGGAGACCTTTGCCCAGAAGTGGGACGATAAAGGTTAGAAAAAAAAATCAATTATTATTTATTTACTTACAGATATGTAGGTAAGTATAGGATTATGATATTCTCTTTGGATATAGGTATCTAAATAATAAGGGGCCTAGGTCAAACTGCACCAGAGTTTTGCTAACAAAGCATTATGTAGGTACCTTATTATCGAGCATCAAAATTATCAATAATATAAAAGTAGGTAGGTAGGTAGGTATCGTTATCTATTTTACGGAATATAATGCATTGTTAGAACACGGTGGAACACTAAACAACTTTAACAGGCAATAAAATGGCTAACAAGCTGTTAGTTTAATTAGGTAACAGAGAAAATTAGTAAAATAATGATGAATTTCTACACGTTAGGTTTTTAATTTTGAACCCACGACCTCTAGCTAGATTATTAGATGGGGTCCGCTGTCCACTTGTCTAGGGCAGCATAATAACTTCTCTAGATTCTAGGCTTACCAGCCAACTTGTTTTTTATTCAAGGCACGTACCTATGTAGAATTGTTTATAATTTTGTCGTAATATATAAAATTTACCAAAAAATGCAGAAGTCATTAGGGTGTAACCTGTATTTAGGTACCTGGGTACCTAGATCTAAGCTGATACTGGCCCACATTACACCTAGGTCACAGAATAATCTAATACCTGCCATAAAGTGATGTTACTCGACTGCACACAAAAGACATTGTTTTTCTCCTGGCTATATTGTAGCTTCACTAGACAAAATGTTTTCTTAGTAAAATCTTATTTAAAATCAAGAAAACCGACATACCCTAGAACCAACAATTTTAAGATGTGTGTCATAGATTAGTATTCTTATAAGCGGCGATGGGCTTGCAACCTGTCATGTCCGGAATACTACCACACAATATAATATATACCTATAGCAATACTATTATTATTAGAACTACTGTGGAAAATGTGGCATGTGCGAAATATCCTGTTTGGACGTGCCTCAGTACCCCTAGTATGAGTTTTTGATTTACGAAAACTTTTTTCGAATAGTATCCTTTCATACATTTTCCTCCATCGGAAATGTTAAGGAACTAAAATAAGGTCGATAATATCGAAAATATTATGTAATCGGCAAATTATGTAATTATGTATTATGTAATCCTCAAAGATCTAGACACGCGGCAGCGTGTCAAGCCAAGTTCAAGCGAACGGGCGAGGCGCGCACTGTGTGTAATATTACACGAACCATTTGGAGCCATTTTCACACCCTCGTAACTCAAAAACTATTTCACATAAACAAGTCAAATTTGGCTCATCTATTGCCACTTGCGAGTAAAATATATACTCCGAATTTCATAAACACACCACAAACAGTTATTTAGATATCAACGTCCAAAAATGGTTTTATATGAAAAATTTTATCACTGACTGACCTATAGACGTTTATTATAACCCAGTTCCAGATGACCTAGAACGTTCAAATTTGGCATCCAGGTAGGTAGTGGGGTGGATACATAGGAAAAAATCTGAAACTTGCAAATTTTTATATTTTTAACGTACTTTTTCAATTAATTGATTCTCCTAGGAACCCTTACTAGCGCCTGTAATATAAGAATAGCAATCTAAATAGATGACAGTCGGTCATTATGTGGATTTTAATAGGGTCTTGACGTGAATATAATAACGAGTGGAAGTAGTGTCTTGGATTGGTAAGTAGTACACTCTTACCTAGGTATACAATGTGCCAATAGTTGAGCCGTCTATGCAGATAGGTAAGTATGACTATAGGTATGTATACCTACAATGTGCCAATAGTTTGAGCAGTCTATGCAGGTAGATAGATATGGCTAGATAACTATTCAGGCCTAGATTATAGTGTGTCTCGGCTTGTCGGATAGGTAGTAGGTAGGTATACTTATTCAGTAAGTACTCAAGTACCTACCTACCTGCTTAGTATGTATACCTACAATGTGCCAATAGTTTGAGCCGTTTATGCAGGTAGATTATATACCTAAGTGTAATTATATAAGAATAAGTACTTACTTACTAATATCTAAGTTCTGTACAAAAAGTAATGATATCCCATCAAAAACATAAATGTGAAATGAGAGCCAAGTTCAATAAGTAAGTAGGTATGCTTTAGTCGTTGACTTCAGCGACAAAAGAAGTGAGATCTAAACGGGTGCCAAGTACAATGGTCAGTCCTGAAACTTATTTATAACAATATGAAATATTTTTAACAACTTTAAAATATCATTTCATCTCATAATTTAGGATATTATATTGAAGCCTAAGGTCTGACTTGGCTAGTTTTCTTAAGAGTACGAATTATATTAGGTCCTTTGCAAGTTCTTATTTTATTTTTCTAAAAATTTGGCTTGCTGGTAGAAACTAGCGATCGGACATAGTAGGTAAGTAGTTAATAATAGGAAGGTAATTCGTATAATGAGAACTAGCCAAGTTAGACCTTAGGCTTCAATATAATATCCTAAATTATGAGATGAAATGATATTTTAAAGTTGTTAAAAATATTTCATATTGTTATAAATAAGTTTCAGGACTGACCATTGTACTTGGCACCCGTTTAGATCTCACTTCTTTTGTCGCTGAAGTCAACGACTAAAGCATACCTACTTACTTATTGAACTTGGCTCTCATTTCACATTTATGTTTTTGATGGGATCTAATTAACTAGAGATATAAGGAGATATCTACCGAGCCTGGGGATTAAGGTCGTGGTCATGTTTTTTTGTAATTTAATTATAGTTTCTCAATCATATTTTGGGACCCTGAAAATAACAAACCCCCAAAAATAACAACTAGGCCACCATTTCTATTAAACATGACATCGTAACCTCAAACAGGGCAATAAAAAACAGCTAGCTGGACGCACAACGTAATTAAAAAACAAAATTATTCCCCCACCACTTGATTAAGAGTCCCCCTTGGGGGTGAGGCGGCCACCCCCTTTCTTCATACTACGGTCAGTTGAAACGAAACTGCCTTCGAGTCCGTAGCCCTAGAAACTGTGTGCATAACAAAAATAAACATCAATTTCGCAAATGATTATCGCGTATTCTCTTAAAACTGTCAAAGTTTGGACAGTTCAGTGTCTGCGAGAGAGAACTACCCGCATTCTTGGATTTATGTGATGTGTGTATTGATACCATGGCCGAGGTTAGATCAACCTTAGCATGCGAAACGACAGCAGCGTTTAACTTGTGATTATAAACGACCCAAAATGACAAACAAGTTAATAATTCGCGCCAAAAAAAGCAGCATGGCGGAGGCTGTGTCCGTTATCTTCCATGTTTTCAAAATCAAATTGAAATGACGACTTTTGAACTCGGTGTTGTGAGATGGTAGCGAAAATGTGAACTTTGTGTGATCTTCCAAAACTTTGACTGTTTGTGTGTTAGTTTTAGATTTTTTGGATATTTTGTATACCTACCTATTACTTCTGGTAAGTGGATATTTTTTTCTAATGCGCTTTTCCATGTGCATTGAAATAACTTTGTTTGATACTCCTCCCTCTTTTGATCCCCTTTGAGGGTTTTCCGGAATAATGCATAATATGTTAATTAATTAATTAATCTAGTGTTATATCTACATTCATACGAAGTTTCAACCAAATCCGTTAAGCCGTTGAAGATATAGGGGTAAAAGTAACACATTTTGTAATATTAGTAGGAAGTAGGATAGCATTAGTATAATTAGATACATACTAATACTGACCAGTAGGTACCTACTATCCTTGGAAACCGGAAATGACCTTGAATTCTAAGGGCCTCATCCAACATTAACATTTTAGGTAAATTAACCTCATTCTTGCCACTTATTAGGGTCGCCGGATATTCAATAGGTACGTAGGTACTACATACGAATAGGTAGATAGATAAAAAAGATGTAGGAAACTAATATTTATGTAACTCGGTTTAATTGATCTATTATTAATTTCAAAAAACCCAACTACTAGTACCTAATTAAAAATAGCTTTTGCAACAGCCATATTTGATCTCCTGCCATTTCATTATACCTCTCACTGGTCACAAGTGACTTGTGTGATCCAGACAAATCCAACAACACGTTATTTATCGAAATATGTTTAGCCGATTGGGCTCTAGCGACAGCCAGACCAACTCGCATACAGACATACACACAATATCCTCCTTTTTCGCAGTGGGGTAAAAACAGCTGTTGGTCATAATCGGTAGCATTCATTCAAAGCACGGAAGAGCTCTGCAAACCCTAGGTATTAGTAATGGCATAGGTGTCCTTTAAGTAAGTAGGTACGATTAAAAACTTGTAAGAAATTTAAATAAAATTCAAATAATAACCGCGCCTAGCTTCACTTAGAATACAGAAATTAAGCAGCTAAGCATAAACGGCTAAGCATTACGAGCGTTTCGTATATTATTTTTATTGATGAACCAAGCTTTAGGCTGTGTAATAGCTATAATTAGGTACGCTAGGCTACCTTGAATATCACCTAATTTATAAACATTGGTCGAAATCTCCTCACTAGCTCGCGTGCTAGGTTATAACGTGCCTAGCATTAGGTATATACCACCTACCTAATATAAATGAAGAAATTACAATGTTTCAAATTATGAAAATAACGGGAACTAGTATTTATTTTCAAATCAAAAAAACCCGACTGAAAGTGATTGAAAATAGATCCTTGCAGCCGCCATATTGAATTTTTTGACATTTTATATAGCCTGATTGGCAATCATACAGTGTTAAAAAAGTTGTACCTACCGCTAATAATGGCAACTGAAAGCTGCTTTCAATTACATTCAATCAGTGAACGCAAAAAAACATGGAAGCAGTACTTCAATGGAAATATCCGTGAAACTTGTCACCAAACGCACATCGAAACTCCTATGTAAATTTACCAAAAAATAAATTTACGTGTAACGTGTAGATAGCCTATGTGCTGCTTATGTAAATGCTTCCATGTGTTTTCCGTGCACTGCTTTCAGTCGTGTTTTTAATTTTCGCAATAAACTCTAGTTCTTACTTTGTTTTACATAAAACTCTTAGTCTTGAACTAGTCATAGTGTCATGACCTTGAGTTGTTTGGAGGGCGGCCAGCTAATACCTACATACCTACAAGATATCGTTTAAGTACTTATATATTTTAAATCACTTTACATGTTAATTATAATCTAGGTGAATCCAGTCTCAACAGTTCAAGAAAAACTGAAAGAAATCTCGCTGTACCTATCCTAGCGTTTTTGTATGATCCTTGATCCTTGATCCTTACTTCTGTAGTAGTTACTTACTATCCTGAAATTGTAATATTCTAGCCCTATTCTGGCAAAAAGGAACACTAGAAATCACACTTATTATATAACAGTAACTGGGTGACCGAGCTTTGCTTGTTTTTTTTTTCTAAAAATGAAACCTAGCTAGATCGATTTCTCGCCACCGGAACCCCCTGCATACTTCGAAACATGACATTCAGTAGGTACATGCTCACATTTTGCAGAGTATGTACCTACCTAGTTAGTATTCCTTACATGACACCTATCGAAACACACCTTCGAAATTCTGGTTCTAGGGTATGCCGGTTTCCTCACGATGTTTTCACAGGCATTGCGCCCATAATTTTTTGAATGGAAAAACTCATTTGGTTCACGACCAGGTTTGAACCCATTGTAGATAATTTTTCTACTAGAAAACGCTTTTACAATAAATTAAATTGAATTCCCTAAAGTTACAAATATTCTCCCTTAGAGAGATTATTTTGTACACCATTCCCTTTTGTACCTACGCTATTACCTCCATGTTATCCACCATCATCGTACGAAATTTAATTTGCCCAACAAAAGCTTTGATTAATGGTCTTTCAATAAGTACACCTACCTAACTGGATAGTTATAGTTAACTTATTGTAATTCGCAAATCACGGTGAGTTATGCGATTTTGAATCTTATAGCCCCATCTACTCGTATTCTATAAAAGGATAAGTCCTGACTGAATTGAATAGATACAACGCACAGCCTAAACCGCTGGTCTTACAGTCTTGAAATTTGGAGGGTGGGCGTCTACATACAAAGACAAACATATTATTGTCTTTGTATATAGACGCCCACTAAGAAAAGATTTTTGGAAATTAAAGGAAGTGAAAAGGAGTAAAAACGTTTCGCGTGTTTGAAACTCGGTTTAAAATAAATACTTTAAGTGACCAAAGTCGCGAGCGGGACGACTAGTGTGGTTATATACGGTAAGCAATAAATATTATACGGTGAAAACAAAATTCTCACTTACTGAAAACCACTGAAAGTACTGATGAAAAGCTAATTGCAATAACTGAAATACTGAATGATAAGTTAATTGTATTTCGCGAGCTTAGCTGAGTCAGCCCTCACTGAGTCATTGACCTTTAGTACACTCAGCGTAATCTGACTCAGGTGCCTAACTTATAAATTATAGGTACCAATTATGCGCTTCTATGAGCTTTTGTTGCCGTTGAATGAAAATTGAAATGCTGGAAGCATTATTACACAAAAGGGGGTAAAAAGTTGAAATTTATTTACCCCTATGAACTTTACTACCCCTATTTATTTTTGAAATCCTATTGACTGTGGAATTTAGAGGTAAAAACATTAAGTAAGTTACCTAAGTGAAACTCGAAAAATGCTCTAATTATTTACTTATCAGGGCCTAGGCTGAGTCTCGCTCGCAATTGTCCATTATTTACTCAACACATGTTATCCCACTGATGGGCAAAAGTTTACTTCCACATATTGCTGTCTAATACGATTTTTAGCTACTCTGATTCAAATTTTACTTAATGTACCTATTTGTATTGTTACAAGTAAGTATATAAACTTATAATACAATTGTAACTTAAAATGTTACTTTATTTACCCTTAAAGAAATTGTTAGAAAATCAGTTTACGATCGCGCTCCTTGGCAAGTGATTACTCCATACCGCTGCAGCTGAGTCATTGAACCTGGTACAGTCAGCACACCAGGTACCGAACCCCATGATATAATGACCGTGAATCACATATATAGGTACAGTCAGCAAATTATATATTGTAGACCGTTTGACCGTTAAAATGATGGCGTGATATGATTTGTACAAATTGGTGTTGAATTTAACTTTTTTCGCTTTATAGAATAACAACTAAGTATACCTACTAAAAACTCTTTCTTTAATTACTTGTTGACTGACAAGATCATCGTACAACCCAAATACAATCCTTATAATATTATGGGAGTAGGGGTGATTAATTATGTATACCAGCGGTCGGCAACGCGGGGCCCGTGTATGTTTTTTATAAAAGTTAAATATCGAGATAAATGCATAAACGAACCACGATCGACCGTATAGTGTGGGCCCAGCCTTTAAACGCGCTTCGCTCTGCCCGCGAACGAACAAATCGAACGAACGAACGTGCGAAGCGCGAGTTCATTACAATTTTTGGTAGCACTTATAATTTATGCGAACAAACTTTTTTAATTGTCAATTAAAGAAAAAATAAATATGCTACGCGTCTTACAGATGGGCATTTGAGAGCCATATTTTGAGCTTAAAGGGTCAATATCATAAATGCGGCCCGGCCGGCCCGCCTTTAGTTTATTTTGCTACCTATTTGGCTTTTGTGGCCCTTGCCTGCCAAAAGGTTGCCGACCCTTGATGTATACTATGGATTTGCAAAAAAAATAAGTACCTATATGATTTTTGGTCAATTATTTGATTCGCATAGCTTTGCTTAGTTTGGCAAAGTGACATCTTTGAACAAGATGGCGTCGTGTTAAATGTCCACCGTGATTTAATATTTATTAAATATAATTATAATATTTACACTTGAAGGGTATTCACATTACACGGTGTCTACTTAGGGCACTTAGAGGTGGACTAAGCACGGAATTTCGGAATTACTATCCCTAAGGGGGTCAAAAGGTGTAAAAACTTTTTACATCAGCCGTTACTAAGCCGGAAGTGATTTATCTGTTGTCCGTACTAACACATTTGCTTGCCATCAAGTGTACCTACGAGTCGAGTCGTAAGATCGATACACTCGCGGAATTAAACAACAATTTAATAAACCACGTGTTAGAAGCAGCATTTTCTATCAACAATGTAAGTAGATACCTAGGTACCTATTTGGGATAAGAATAAGATCAAGACTATGAAAAGATATTTTTATTAATAACGTTGTTAGGAAAACTGCAAAAGTTACGACAAGCTCTACAACTCTACTTTTTTCGTGGTCGGCATTAAACGAAGTCGGTTTTTTTGGAATAAAAGGTAGCCTTTGTCCTTCCATAAGCTTTAGCCTACTTTGTACCAAATTTTATCAAAATCGGTTCAATAGCTTAGGCGTGATTGCGCAACACACAGAGTTACTTTCGCATTTTATAATATCAGTAAGGATAATATAATTATTATTTAAGTAAATTGCTAGTTTAAAGAAGAAGAGCCTCTATGGCACACTTAATTCTTTCATCACACTGGTTCGTAACCTGTGACACAATAGAGGGTCAAAATTACCCTAGATTACCCCCCCCCCCCCCATGTCCGTCTGTCCAGTGCGTAGGCCTTGACACGACCTCCGGGAGGGGAAGTAAGTGTTCCAAGGCTTTGGCGTCCTTGGCGATGGCGGATCGAGGCAAATTATATGGCGATTATGAGGGTTACTGAAACGGGCTCGTGGCGACCGTGATTTGACCACCGCGGTGGCGGCCGTAATTTGACCACCGCGGCGAAGTGAGTATTAGGAGAGAAGCCGGTTCGATTCCCGCGGGGGGAGAAATGTAAACTGTGTGTTGTAAATAGGACATCGTTGCACAAAAATGGCCGACATAAAAGAGAGGTCTCTTTTTGCTAGTTTAAGAACCCGCCCGCCTGGAATTTAAAAAACGAAGGTTCTACTCTAGCTAGAAGTCTAATTTTTGAAAGTGAATAAACTTTAATATTTTTACCATGCTACTGTAATTGTGAAATCACGATAAGTGACAAAATCCTCTTTGAAAATATCATGAAAAATTGTCTTTTTTTTAAATATTGGTATCCGATCTCGAGAGCACCGCAATGTGTCTTTGAAAATGATATTTCCTACATAGGTACCTACATAGTTAACTAGTAGGTAGCTTTAGTACACTTTAATACCTACATATGTACATATATTACATACATAAGTACATAAACTCACGCCTGTTTCCTGTCGGGGTAGGTAAGACCACGGATCTCCACTTGCTACGATCCTGACACACCTCTTGCTTCATTCACTCTCATTACATTGTTCATACATGCGTCGGTTTAGGGTACTCTGGACCTGGCCTTTCTCTAAACTGTCCCCAATTTGCTCGAGGTACGTACCTACGCCGAGGTCTTCCCCTTCCAACTGTCCCATTCACACTCTCCTTATACACCTGTTTCGTCAATCTCCTTTCATCCATCCTTTCTACATGCCCAAACCATCTTACAATACCCTTCTCAATTATCATGATCTATCAATTATCATCTATCAGTCTTCTTTCACAAGAAATGTTTTTTTCAGCGTAGTGGTGGCATGGTACTCGTAGGTTCTGATACCCAGGATACAAGAGTTCCTCAAGTTATCCTACTAATATTATAAATACGAAAGTTTCTTTAATGTGTGGATGTTTGTTACTCAATCACGCTGAAACTGCTGAACGGATCTGGTCGAAATTTGGCACAGAGATAGATTATAGTCTAGCACATAGGCTATAATTTTATTTAAGAGTAGAACTTTAGTTTTTTAATAGTTCTTTACAGCAAATTCCAAGCAGGTCCATTCTTAACTCAAGAACGGCTGGATAAATTTTCATGTTTTTATTTTCTAGTTTGTCTCATTTAAACTATATAAATTAAGAATAAGTGAGTGGATAGAAACGGGAACACAATTCAAATGTTTTGGGTTGAACGGGGAAACACTCAAAGAATGTTGCACTATTCCTACTGACCTGTAGGTATATATGTACTCAAAACTGGTTTTCAAGTCAAAGTCCTTTGAGCTATTTCTATATTAAAATTCTTTGTTTTACCATTTCGCTGGAACTTACAAAGAAAACAGTAATTCCGCCATGCATAACTTTATTATGTTAATATTAATGCCACTCTAGTTTTCGCGGTGACTTTGACTTCTTAAGAACCGGGGACCGTCTTTTGGCGGCCGGCGTTTCAACTCAATTTTGATATTTTACCGTTATTTTAAAAACTTTTTAACCTTGATTCTTTCAAGCTGATAGCATGAAAATAAGATAGGTTGATAATTAGTTACTTTACAAAAGGTAGGTAGGTATATTTGAAATTAACTAATATTTTACGAGATAAACAAAATTGTTTGTTGCGATCAATGAGTAAATATACAACTATTATATTGTTTATGACAACAAAAACAAATGAAAAACACTTAAAAAAGGCCTTTTTATTTCGAAGAAAAATTATCTGTATTGCTTCAAAAATACCTTTTTGAAGCAATAGGTACAGTAGGTCTACCATGAGTTGTCACATTTAGATTGGCTGACGTTACTACAGTAGTAATAGTACGTAACTATAACATTTGTCAAAATTGTTCTCATGGTACCAAATTCTAAGAAAATTAATCAGCGCAAACTACAGTCGCTGTAGTAGGTACGCTGTGACGTAGGATAGTTACGTGAGGTTTTAGTACCCAACTATCCGCTAGAGGCGCTGTATACAAGTTTTCATACATTTTTTTAACTACAGTCGCTAGCGAGTGTAGTTTGTGAAATCTCATGGTAGACCTACTGATAATATGATTGAGTTACATAATCGCGTAAAAGTTCATTTTTCTGAAAATTGCGTTCACTTTCAAATACGGCCGTGACGTGAAGTTCACCGCTTCTTAGAAACACTAGGTCTAAGGACGGTAAACCACTTAGCAATAAAGTTCTCTATTAGAATTAAACAGAGCGTTGGGTTCGGCGACCACTGCAAGCGATATTAATAAGCACTATAATCCTTGGCTATAATAATGACAGCTACCAATTCTGCTGCTATATTCTAAAGGTTGGATCAGACGATTCACTTTTCATTCATTTCTGTCTTTCATAAAATCTTTCACTCGAAGTGAATGGTCAGATTACTTAATATATTTATTTATTTAGGTATACAATACACAATACAAACAAAATAAACAAAGAAACATAACTAGGATAAAGATATGATGAGAAAAAAACGTCAATAATAAGGCTTTCTCTTATAATATAGGTACAAATACTTAGTAAGTATATAGAAAGTTATACAATAAATACCCACGATAATTTAATGAGAAAATGTATGATTTACCTATTTACTGATTTATAGCCTTTTAATTTTGGCTGGAAAATAAACAAATAAATTAAAAAGTGAAGGTTTCACTTGAGTGAACATTAATTCTGAATGAACTAATGATCTGAACCCAGATTTATTTGCTTACACCAACACAAACATAATACAAAATAATAAACTTGCTATTGTAGGTTCCCGTAACAACAGCTTCCTCGATCACAGACTCAAAGACAATATTTACACAGAAAAGATATGAACGCGCTACAGATGACTTGCCAACACATCTTATTACTTATTCAGTGCCAACATGCACTACTAATGTAGCTATCCATCATTATAATGTATTGTTTGTACTATTTGAGAAAAATCTACAAAAATGGACATAGGTATTAAATTGCTTTTTAGAAAACTTTCAACTTATGTAAACTGTATAAAATAAAACGCGATAAATACCCGTTTAAGTTTAATAAGGTGTTCAGATCGTGTTAGTTTAAAAATATGTATAAATTATTTTCAAAATAATCAAATCAGTTTATTTCAGACATCTACTTGTAGTAAAAAAGCTATAGATATCTTAATTAACTATTTTAAGGTCCATACAAATACGATTTTGCTTTTAAACAATTAAATTGTGGTCTAAGTAAGTATAATGATAAAAATTATAAAATTATTTGGTACCAGCTGACTCTCGCGCAACTTTGTCTGCGCGTTTTAAGTAATATAATATTTTTTTCCGTTTTTGCAACTTTCCTCGATAAATGGACTATACAACACAACAAGTATTTCAATTCGAACCAGTAGTTCCTGAGATTAGCGCGTTCAAACAAACAAATTCTTCAGCTTTACAATATTAGTATATAGATTACTTAGGTAAATCTTCTAGGTATAACAAAAAAAATATGATCACGACTGTAATCCCCAGACTGGGAAGATATCTCCTCAGATCTTTAGTTATCTACTTAGATCTTTGAGGATATCTAAAGAGGGTAGTCAGAGGCAAGTCCAAACATGACATTTGGTAGATGCCCACATTTTGCACAGTAGTTAGTATTCTGTACGTGGAAGGTTGCAAGCCCATCGCCGAGCCGCTATAATACTATTAAAATGTAATGCTATATTTTATAGCTTGAGGAAAGCGTTAGCAACGCTTCGCACACACTGTGAAACTTACTTACACACTTCGCAAGCAATGATAAATGTTGTGTAGCTCTGTTAGTAGGTACCTATTTATAATGACCACGTGCTATCGGCATAGAAGTATTATACGTAGAGTTGCCACAGCAATTCGGTTAAATCGATTCGGCCTCTACTTTTATTTTCGGCCAAATGACTGTAATTCGTTTAGTTTATTTAAAGCTGCGTTTGTTAATGATTATTACTTCAGCATGGATCAAGGTTAAAACTAAGTTGTATATCGGTAGTGTATAGTATAATACATATATTCCTTAGTTACTGTGTCTGTTTTTATTTTTCTGTAATTATATTGTTTCCGTCAATTCTTTTTAGTTTTATATAATATGCGAAAACAAATAATTGGTAGGTAAATAGTATGTTTTAGTTGTTTCTTATCTAGTTTATAATACTGTTTGTTTTCCGAATAAAATAAAATACGAGTATATACTATTATTACGAGTATAGTTAGTGCTAGATTTTTTGGTGTCAACTTAAAACTAATATTTCGGTCGAAAAAAGGGTTAAAGTTTTAATTTTAAGTTTGACTATTCAGAAATTTTCGGCTTCAGACTTCGGCCGAATAACCAACCAATAACGTCGCATCTCTACACTCCATTATTTAATTAGGTTAACTTTACGTATATGGTAGCAAATAGTTTTGTGTAATTTGGGCGCTAATTTCGAAATTGGTTCATAGGAGTACCTACAAGTTTTTTGTCGCGAAACTATATTTTATTTAAATTCTTATTAAGTAGCTATAAATAGATAGCAGTTTTGAAATTAGTTCTATAAAGAACTAATTTCAAAACTGCCTGTCCTACATACCTAATGCCTCACTATTCGTCATGATGAATCTTTACTGCAACGTCATAATTAGGTACTATAAGTTTTATAGAAAATCTTAACAAATTGAAAGTGCAATGACAATAACAAAATTAATTTTAAAACTCTCTTCATTCCAGATAAACCCCATCAAAAATGACAAGTTAAAATGGCGCTGAAACTGAAATACACCGACGAGCACGGCATTGTCCATATAAACATGTCACCCAAATCGAGCCCCCGCGAACCCGAAATCGAAAACCCCAAATTCGACACAATAAACCACAGATTCGGGCAATACGACCTTTTCGGTGGAAAATACGAGCCCGAACTGAAAGAACTAAGTGGGGAAAGGGGAAAAACTAGTGGGGATCGCGACAAGACAAGTGGGGATCAGCCATCGCTCTTCCGCAGCCGCTACAACAGTATTGAAGAAGAGCTAGCGAATACGCCGTACGCGTTTGCAACTGAGCGATCACTACGCAGCGCGAACCAACTAGACATCACCATAGATAGAACTAACCTCTCGCCCTCCAAGGACATAGAAGACAATAGATTTTTCAACCGAAAACTTAGCTTAGAATACGATGATCTGTTCAGAGGCGCGGCGGATGCGCCGGCGTTCACAGTGACACAGCTGATACACGCGCAAGATCGATATTTCGATCTGTCGTCGCGACAGTCGGTTGATTTTAGTATACAGTCGGATTTACAGTCGGTAGATTTGACGGGACAGTCGGGTTTGCGACCGGTAGACCTGCCGAGGCAGGCGCGGACGCCAAGTGAAGTGGACGCGTTCGAAGTGTTAAATAGTGATGGTGAAGTGAGGACGGTTTCTGCGCCTGCGCCTGCGCCGTGCTCTACACCGTGTCCGTGAGTACCTACCCATTTTATTTTTTTAATTTTATGGAAACTAACTAAACAGTAGTTGTAAATAAGAAATACTTACTAACTATGCAGATAGAAGCCACAAAAGTAATAATAAGGCTAATTAACCAATTCATGTTTAGTTTTTTTACAATATTTCAATTACAGAAATATACAGATCTATCTCTATATACACCGCACTAGATTTATCTCAAATACAGTCATGTGAAAACGTTGAAGTATCTAGGGACCGTTACAAACGATCTATAGATAGCTCACCTGATCCAGATCAATGCCAGGAGGCGTCCCCAGGACGCTGACGGAATACCACGTTGAATGGCAATGCTGATACGATGAGCCAAATATGAGCCAGATCTGGCCTCAGTTACCAATGGGTCTAGCTAGAGTATTACTTTTTTTCATAAATTAGGTACCTACTCTATAATTATTGTCCATCTATTATTATCCAATATGTACTTTTATTGGACAAACATGACTCATAAGTTTGTTAATATTCTTCATAAGATCCTTATTTTATTGCTACTCCCTAAACGAGCAAATAACAATTTATTTGCTACAAAATTGTCGGAAACCATTTTTGGAAAAGCGTTGGTGTGAAGTCACTGACATTATATTTTGACTACACAGCTCAGTTGGTAGTAGCTTTGCTTTCTGCGCTGCAGGTTGTGGGTTCTATCCCCACCCAGGATAAACATTTGTGTTATGAACGCAGATGTTTACCTACGTTCTGTGTCTGGGTGTTACTATTTTATTCAATGCATATATTTACAAAAAAAGTATTTAATTAATCTATTAGTTATCTAGTTCCCATAGAATTAAAAAAATATTACCTAATACCGGCTCAAATTGGATTTGACCAACTTCTAGTACCTAAAACTCAGAATAATATAAGGTTAAATGCTTAAAAAAAATTCCTAAAATGTCAGTCTACATTAGGTTAACTACGATTTATTCTGGGGTAAAATAGTACAAGACTACCTACGTTTAGATTACAGGTGTGACATAAGATGGGATAATATAAAATGTAAAATAATATGGCAGCTGCAAAAGTAATATAAATTACTTTTAGCCGGGATTTTTTAAATTTTTATAATAAACTATTTGTTGCCTGCGACTTCGTCCGCGTTAATATCAGTCATCGCGTAACCCACGAACATTTTTTATTGGAAAATATTTTATTTTGCTATTTGAAACGGAGACAAATATAACAAATCAAAAACTATGAAAATCGGTCCAGCCTTTCTAGAGTTATAAGTGTTCGAACAAAACTAGGTTTATTGACTGCATTAGGTATATATTAAATTACAATATCATGCAGAGAATTTAATAATCTTTGCTAAACAAACATTCAAATTGAAATGTCGATCTGACTACCATATTCGTAATGCCAGTTGAAACATTATTAACCGACTTCAAAAATAGAGGATGCTCTGTTTTCGTACATTCTAAATAAATAAATAAAATCTCTTTATTTCGAACAACGATAGGTTCGAAATAAAGAGATTTTATTATTTTATATAGATATAAGTTAGAAAACAAACAGAAATGCAAAGTATTATAGATTATTTCTTTAGGTATTGAAGTTTGTTTTATTTTTAGTTACTTAAACTTAATTATATACTTAATATAAATAATATTGCTATACTTAAAAGGTACTTAATCAAATTTTTATTAAAAAAAACAGGTAAAGAAATATGATCTTTGTGTAACTAAACACAAAGGTTAATAGAGCTTTTTATGGTAACAAGAGAAGGTTGTAAACGCATCACCTCCCTCCAAGGTCTCAGTTGGTTAAGAAAAACTATTCAAACAATAATATTCTATTCTAAATTAAATAGAGCGTGATCCATAAAACCTACATAACTTCCTTTTGTATATTCATTTCCTTGGTGTTACGTAAAAATTAAATCATAGCTCATTTCAAATGAATAAAGATAAAGATAAATAATACAATTAGTTCCGCCACTGTGGCCCTATTCGTAGAACTTTTTATTTTTAGTAAATCGCCTAAAATAAGCCTCGAATATCATTGATTGGATGGGTGACCATAGCGGTATACCTTAACTATGAAAAAGACAAAAATACGATCAGAATCAATGTGCCAAATAAAAACAGTAATCCCCAGTTTTGGAAGATATGTCCTCAGATCTCTTGATACTTAAAACATTGAGAATATCTAAAAAGGGTAGTCAGAAGCACGTCCAAACATTATATTTGGCACATGCCCACATCACACACACCATCAATCTTTTGGTTCTTGGGTAATACCGGTTTCCTTGCACATATTTTTTTCGAAGACAAAATACTCATCGGTGCACGAACAGATTTGAACGCACGACCTTCAGATCGTGAGGCAGGGGTGCTACCACTACACCACCAGTGCTATATTTTTGTGCTAAAACCTTGAATTTGCTTGTAATCAAGATAATACAATCGGCCAAGCCATGCGACCTGTCCACTTGTGTTATGTTTAGAACAAAGTGTTATTGAATAAGTAAATAGGTATCTTGGCTCGTTACTTTAAATAAATAAATATTGTTGGACAGTTCACACAACGCCATCTAGCCACAAACTAAGCAAAGCTTGTACTATGGGAACCAGATAGCTGATAGATTAATTATATAATTTTTTTGTAAATACATTACATGATGTTTAGTTTATACTTCATAATAACATTAGTTCAACAGTGTTACGGGATAATATAAAAAATTTTTCAAAGCCCCAATTATTATATGATATTAAATACATGAGTACCTGGGTGACCGAGCTTTGCTAGCTAGGTTTTTTTTATTGGTAAACGACGTTTTCTAAAAATGAAACCTAGCTAGATCGATTTATCGACCCCGAAACCCTCTGCATACTAAATTTCATGAAAATCGCTGGAGCCGTTTCCGAGATTCCAATTATATTATATATGTATATATACATATATAATTATATATATACGAGTATACAAGAATTGCTCGTTTAAAGGTATAAGATTTAGGGAGTGATATAGGATGTTAGGGGAAAGTTAACTATTGACTCTCTCTACTATTTTATTACTAGACGGTCTAGAGGTCAAAGATTTATCTAAACTGCCTAATTTTAACACAAATTCCACAAAAACCTGCTCAGTACGATATCTGCGCTTGCGTCATCAAATTGGATGTTTGCAACAGAAGAAATAATAGCTCAGTGTTAGGCTGATGGTATGGCACATCTACAAAGTAAAATAAAATGTTGATAAGTACTTTGTTATGTTGTTCGAGAAACGTCTGTACGGTATCTATCAGGCAATTGACAAGAGATTATTGAACTGTTCTCGATGAAACACATGCGCCATGGCACCAGCCGTCATCTGTACTAACCAACTGTTTCTGAAGCTTCCAATTTTTCCATTGTTTTGACAATTACATAATGATAGTAAATTATAGTATTAAACCTACGTACAGTTTGAGCCAACATATAAGACACATCGACTATATTCTTCTTCTTCTTCTTCTTCTTCAATTATGGCATCTGTCTCTTAGAGAACAATTTTGCCAGTGTCAAGTGTATTTATTTATAAGTATTGTCAACGTCACAGAGTCATAGTCAAGTAGTCAAGTCAATTTTAAACAAAATATGGCTGTTTTGTTGAAAATTTTCGGGATTTCCTCCGATGGAATTTGAAGAGAACTATTCACTCTAATTCACATACTTTACACTCGCGTCAAGAACCCGGGCTTTATTGGCAAAATAACCACCAAAATTACGCAATAAAACTCAAAATAACACGAGAAAACATATAAAAACCAGAGCGACGTAGTTGTCAGGCAAATACACCGCAGAAAATCCCTCGACTATATTCAAAAGCGACTATTTCTGAGCCGTCATTCTATTCACATGTCATTGTGTTCTAAAATGTATGTGATCAATATCTGTCTGAAAAAATATGAATTTATATAGGTACTTAACAAAATATATATTTAAGTAGGTACGTGTTGTTATTACCTCCTTTTTTTGTTGAAATCTTGACACTAGTTCTTTTACCAGAGTTGTGAAAAGATTAATCTTTTCACACACATCTTTTTTTTAAATCTTTTCAAAAAAAAGGAATTAATACGTAAAACTTCATTTTTTTTTTCTTTCATTCTTTTTTGTCGTTTAATAACGTCACGACGGCACTTTCTTTAGAACTGGAACGTGTTACTGTCTTGCGAATTTACCGATGCAACTTCTATGTTAGATCAAGTTGTACTTAATATATGGTAGATAGTGGTTTATCTGCTTGGATCTGCGAACCTTTTGTTCGGTGGTTGGACATCTAGTCTCGTCTCAGCCATTGGAACACTTTCTATCAAGATGTCAGATAGGAGCCCCTGAGAAGCACTATAATCCCTTCACCACAATGGTTACATTCAAAATTTTGGAACGAGCGGGATCCGAACCCGCGTTTGCCTGTAGCCGGCGAATGCAATCCCAATATGCCATCTTTCTACTACCAGCCCCCTTCGTAAAAAGTGATCCATATTACAAATGCACTTTGCAAATTGAGCACTGGTGTAGTGGTAGCACCTCTGCCTAACGATCCGAAGGTCGTGGGTTCAAGCCTGGTCGTGCACCAATGAATTTTTCCATTCGAAAAATGTATATGCGCAATGCAACTGCTCTTAAACGGTGAAAGAAAACATCGTGAGGAAACCGGCATACCCTAGAAATAAAAATTTGAAAGTGTGTGTATAAGGTTAGTATTCTTATAAGCGGCGATGGCTTGCAACCTGTCACGTACAGAACACTAACCACTGTGCAAAATGTTAGCATGGACCAAATGTCATGTTTGGACGTATCTCTGACTACTCTATTGAGATATCCTCAAAAAGATTTCATTGATTAGAGATCTGAGGAGATATCTACCGATCTGGGGTCAGTCGTGATTATGTATGTTTTGCAATAAAACTAAACAATCAATTAAAAAACTAGATTATGGAACCGAATAAATACTTAAATAATGCTTACCAAAGCAAAAGTCATTGTATAATATTGTGGAGCTCTTGAGATCGAAGACCAATTTTTCAGATATTTCTTTGCAAAACGTGATTTCACAATTTGGGAACCATCGCAGAAATATAAAAGTTTATTTACTTTTAAACATCAGAGGGTCTACCATTCTTATTTTTTTTTATGAAAACTTGTAGAGCGCCCTCTAGCGGATAGTTGGATACTAATAGCTCACGTAGCTATCTATCCTACGTCACAGCGTACTACAGCGACTGTAGTTTGCGCTCATTAATTTGGTCAGAATTACAATTTTGACAGATGTCATAGTAACGTACTACTGTAGTAACGTCAGCTGATCTAAATGTGACAACTCATGGTAGACGTACAGACACATTCAGCTATAGTAGATACCTTAGTTTTACGGGGTTTTACATAGCTCTTTATAGAAAATTTAATTTCATATTAACTCCTCGGATATGTGTAAGAAGGGAGTGACTACTGAGATGACTAGGGGAGAGTGTTGTGCCGACCGTGGGGTCGTGCCCTTATCCCACTGGTAGCAATGGGATAAAGGCAGGAAGATGATGATGATCAACTCCCTAAGTCAATCATTAACAGCTGCTTCACAACCTTTATTCATCTTGCTCAAGTAAAAGGCAGAGGAAGTTATTTCGTACCTAAACAACAATAGAATTACTTATAGTTACGCTGTGACATACAGACAAACATACGGTCCGGTACAATGGGGCTATTGTTTATGTTATTCATGGTGACCATAGAGCAAAGCATTTTAGGTTAAGCTAGCTGATACCCGCGACTTCGTCCGCGAAAATCCATCAATATTCTAAAATTATTGATATCGACTAATTGGGAAATTTCTATGGATTGCAAAAAGAGGCGGTCACCCATCCAAAAGCTGACTGCGCCCAGCGATGCTTAACCATGAGTTCCCCATACAAACTTTCAACCCCTATTTCAGCCCTTTCAAGATTACTTTTTGAAACAAAAGATAGCCATCTCTTTGCCAAATTTCATTAGATCCGTTCAGCCGTTTAGTAGTAAAAAGTTAACAAACGAACAAACTTTTATTATATTAGGATAACGTAGTTAAAAAAAGTTTACCAACTGAAATATAAGAATAATATTTATTACATCATTGCGAAATGATTCCAATATTTTGAATTGGATTTTGTTTATACTTCAATTAATCCCATATAGGAAACGCACTTTCAGTTTTTCCGTATTTTCCAAATTCTGGGATTTTTCCTATATTTTTCAACGAACTGAAGGACATAAGTAGGCTTAGCACTAGAGTACCTAACGTAATAGAAAATTGAAAAATTAATTAGACTAATCTAAGACATTAGATACATAAAGAATAAAGTTTACCGTTATTTTAAAGTAATCTGGAATTAAGAATCTTTCCGGTCGGACACTCGGCATTACTAGACTTTTTCAGCTCCGAACTAACGCAAGAAACGAAGTGAATGTTAATACAAGTCACGTCAGCGTTACGAAATGAATTTTTGTAAAAACACTATTTACAAAACTGTTAACTAATATAGAAAGAACGAGTGTAGAAAGTGAATCTTTGTAGGTACCTACTTAGGTAAGGTAATTTTATTACGAATGCACGCTGTTCCTTAATTTGTGCACTTCCGCAGCTTGTAAATAGGACATCGTTTCACAAATTATATGGCAGACATAAAGGAGAGGTCTCTTTTAGCTAGTTTAACACTTAGCTTAGTACATTTTAATACATACATACATACGCCTGTTTCCCAACAGGGTAGGCAGAGACCGCGGTTCTCCACTGGCTATGATCCTGACATTTTTACAAAAACAAAATCAAACAAACATCATCGACTGAAATCCCCAGGCTCGGTAGATATCTCCTCAGATCTCTAGTTACTTAGATCTTTGAGGACACATAATGAATATATTGTCTGAAGTCCAAATATGTTATTTGACACATGCCCACATTTTTCACAGTAATTAGTATTCCATATGTGACAGGTTCCAAGCTTATCGCCGCTTATATGAATACTAACCTATGACACACACATCTTAAATTTTTTTATTCCTCACGGTGCTTTCCTTCACCGTTTAAGAGCACTGGCATTGCGCACATAATTTTTTCGAATGGGAAAACTCATTGGCGCACGACCAGGTTTGAACCCACGATTCGGATCGTGAGACAGGGGTGCTACCACTGCACCACCAGCGCTCTTTCAAAATCAGAATTCAGAGTCAAAACGTGAAACAAAAAATATCTTAGTTCTCTTCCATAGACCGAGGCAGGGGTGCTACCACTACCAATGCTCTACACAGAAAGGAAAGGTCATATCATTAACTTTTGGCTAGTTTAATACTATATAACTAATATATAGGTAGCTTAGTATATTTGATATTTTTAATACACTTTTATAAAATTACCGTTGTATCGTAAAATTGCATTGAAACAGACGCAAATGAAGCAATAATCCAATAAACCTAAGTCCGCGGAAACTCAATAAAACTCAATTTATTACACCTAAATATACCGCACAAATTACTGCAATAAATGTATATTAATTATTGTATTACTACGCCCAAGGCCTCCGACGGAGCGACGAATCTGGGACAAAAGTAGATTCACGAAATACAGTGTCAAAACGAATTCTTTACGCCAAAACACGGAATATTTTGGGTTAGGGTAAATTCGTAATATTTTATGGTAATAAAGAAAATTATATAAAATGGTGGTTTATGAAATGGAAAGTCAAACACATTACTGTAACATACCCTCTTGTAAGGTACAAGTTGCAGATATGCAGATACAGAGATACAAATTTATAGCTACATATTATGTAGGTACATAATATTATTTTACATAATGTGACATGATGTAGTAGGTTCAAATAAAAACTATTCCAGAATTATGCTATTTTGTTAAATCTGTCAGTATCATAACTATTTAAAGGACAATGGGCAAAAATGTATGGAACCTGGGACCATCCTCCAATAGACATAAAATATATGTCGTTGGATAGGTCTAATCAACCGGAACAACTATTGCCTAGACAGCTTTGCAGTCACAGCTGTCCGTTCAAAGATATAAGACTTTTAAGTTTTGATAAAATGTTAAAATAAATAAAATATTATTATTACAATAATGATTTATTATACAGTAACAGACCTATCCAACGACATATATTTTATTGCTATTGGAGGGTGGTCCCAATCTGCCCATTGTCCTTTTATTTTATTTCCTTCCTTCCTTCCTAAAATAAACGAGAAAAGGTTTTTTGTAATGTTATTTAATGATCGAATGATCGAATCGTGGTAATAGTGTGGTAAGTGCTGGTTCGAGTCCCAGACTGTGGGCAGATGAGTGAGATATAATTGTACAATTAACATCGAATTTCGCAAGTGCGTGGGCACGTGAGTGTAGATATTGACCTTGGCTGCCGATGGATGCCACCCACAGACCCACTGATGTATGATAGCGCCTATCTTCGGATCTTTGATTAACTATTACCATCAAGAGCTTAGTAGATAAATGAAACCTTTCCTACTATATATGGAATTTACTCTTTGATAGTGTGACTTTAGATCTAAGTTTTCAGCGATCAGTCAGGAACAATCATGTTTATATTTTTGACTAGCTTCCGTCGACGGCTTCGCCTGCGTGGTACTTGAAAAACAAAAACATATCTATTCCACGGGAACCGCACATATTCCGAGATAAAAAGTAGCCTATGTGCTATACTATACCTAATCTATAAAAATAAAAAATAAAAATAAATATGATCACGACTGTAATCCCCGGGCTCAGTAGATATCTCCTTAGATCTTTGGTTACTTAGATCTTTGAGGATATCTAAAGGGGGTAGTCAGAGGCAAGTCCAAACATGACATTTGGTACATGCCCACATTTTGCACAGTAGTTAGTATTCCGTACGTGACAGGTTGCAAGCCCATCGCCGCTTATAAGAATACTAACCCATGACACACATCTTCGAATTATTGGTTCTAGGGTATGCCGGTTTCCTCACGATGATTTCCTTCACCGTTTAAGAGCACTGGCATTGCGCACATAAATTTTTCGAATGGAAAAACTCATTGGTGCACGACCAGGTTTGAACCCACGACCTTCGGATCGTGAGGCCGGGGTGCTACCACTGCACCACCAACGCTCTTCATTTACTTGCATTTGCCATTACATTGTTCTGAGAATAGTTAGTTAGGTATACCAGTCATCAAATCCACCCTTATTAATCTAAATATTTATATTTGTAATATATTGTAGTAGGCAGGTATGATGTATATCTTTGGACGAAGCCGCCTAGTAGACACCATACCACCTAAGGCCTCAAGTAGAGTTAGAGTAGTAGAGTAGGCTGGCGCGATAGCGGGCGCGTTTGAAACGTATCTGTTTGAAACGCGCCCGCACCCGCCATGTAACCGCCGCGCTTGCGCCGCTGCTCGCATCCACACTGACTGAACTATAAGGACGAAACAAGTGACGGCATAAGGCGTGGTTGTCAAACAATCCATAATCATTGTAGCTTTCAATTTGGCCGCAAAGTAATCTAAATTAATAATTTCACGTCACTGAACAGTGATAAAATACAATTTTACAGAGTAACATTATACTAGCTTCCGTTCGCGGCTTTGCTCGCGAGGTACCTATATAAAATATAGCCTATGTTACTCAGGGATAATGTAGCAGTAAATTTTTGAAATTGGATCAGTAGTTTTTGAGTTTATTCGTTACAAACAAAAATACAAAAATACAAAACTCTTTATAATATTAGTATAGATATAGAAAAACCGAAATCTAGTTAGCAATGTCCGTTGCAACATCTCGCGACTCGGGCTACAAATCGCGCTCGCTACCGCTTCCGCTCCCGCGCATTCACTATGCTTGGCCTAAGTGTACACCTACACTAAGTTAACTAATACGCAAGTACTCGTACACTGATTACGGCTGGCTGCACCTGACTCATTAAGCTAGTAACTAATGCGTTGTGATGTTGCAAGTACGGAACCTCGCGTCCCACACCTCCCACGGAACCCTATTGTTGTGTTGCACAACGCATTGTGTGCGATTCGATACCCTTAGCGAGTGCATCTTGATGGAAAGCCGCTGGTAGAACTCTTCAGCTGTCTGTCTACCGACACAATGCTGGACATCTGCCCTATCTTTCTTAACGGTGAAGAAAAACATCTTAACGGCATGTCGTAGAACGTAAAAAGATTGAAGATTGTCACGTGTATGAAAGGAACCTTTAGATAAGGCGCATCTCAAGCCTTACCTCCAACCTTCACCACACTGATTTGATGACACGAAAATTCAAAATTGCATCATTCATCAAGCATGTCGCTTGGGATCTTGTTATAGAAGCGTACACATTGACCTCATCATTTTACTACCCTTATCCCACGCTTGGGGTCGGCACAACATGTTTTCTTCTTCCACTCACTCCTATCATTCGTCAACTCTGAGTCTACTCCTCTTACTTCCTAACATCTTTCACACAATCAAACCACTTTTTCTTCGGCCTTCCTCTACTTGTGAACCCAGATACACTCAAATCCATAACTTTTTTGGTGACATATTAGGTAGGAAAGGAGTGAGTACCGAGATGACGAATGATAGAGGGAAATGGAAGAAGATCACATGTTGTGCCGACCACACATAACGTGGGAAAAGGGCAGGAAGATGATGATGATGATTTAAAGGATTCATACGATAAGGTGTGCTTATCGTATAAATCCTTATCGTAATGTGACGACAATTAGCTAAACCACAAACGCTTTTTGAAATACTTTTGAGGTTATAAAAGAGAGAACTAAAAATACCGGTGCTAGTATTATTAGTGCGTATGTTTTCACATTCCGCCACTTTGTTAAATTAGTGCCTGCACTGACATGCTGAGTGCACTTCGCGGTAAACACTGCGGTCAAAGAAAGTTACGGCTACCGTCATTGTCATAGCCATATTGGTACAATATACCTCCTTAGGTACCTAATGAATGGACGTTAGTTAGAAATGAACTGATCTTTGAGGATATCCAAGGAGGGAGTCAGAGACACATTCAAACGAATATTTGATACATGCTCACATTTTTTGCACAATTATCACAGTTAGTAAAGTTTGTATTCCGTATTTATGAATATCATGTGACGAGAAGAGTGGTAGATAGATATATTAATGTGAATGGATGAAGGGGTAGAGGTAGACCAAAGAAAAGATGGAAGGACTGTATGAAAGATGATATAGATGACGGATGATAGAGAGAAATGGAGTAAGAAAACGTGTTGTGCCGACCCCACATTGCGTGGGAAAATGCAGGAAGAAGAAGAGTATTCCGTACGTGACAGGTTGCAATCCAATCGCTGCTATTGACATAAAACAAGGGAATATCATATATATCGCAAATTAGTAAGTTGGCTGTCGAAGGCCAGAGCGAGATGATTGCAGTCGTGATCATGTTTTTTTTGTTAACTCCGTCTCATGAACTTATGTAACTAATAGTCTAAGTAGGTACCAACCAACCATACCTTAGCCATAGCACGCACGGGTTACTTTTGTCGCCGTGACTGTTTCGTTACTCTTATGACACTGGGTTACTCTGGTGACATCTCCATACATAACCTAAGGGTACGAGTTGGCAGCGGACGACCGACGTGTCGCAGCGACACTACTGGTTTCTATGTATTTCTATGAAATTCCCTGCGTAGTTAGCGACACGAAGCTCGCGTGTCGCTAACTACGGAACATTCGGAACCAACCGGATGAACCGTCTGCAGTCAGGTTCGAAAACATGACTGCAGCGACAGGACGCAACGACGTGTTGTGGCGACATGAAGCGACGACACGTCGTCCGCTGCTGCCTCATGTCATCCGCTGCCAACTCGTACCTTTAAGTTTAGAGTGACGAAACAGTCACGCCGACAAAAGTTAACTCGTGTGCGCTATCACAAACTTTTTTGTAGAGTAGGTATATTGCTTTACCTCCTTTTTGCAGAAGCAAGTGGACAACACTAGTTAAGAAGGCCAATGCGGGTTCAGCCGTAATTATACGGGTGTGTGCAGAGTGCGTAAGGAGTGGTATCGGTCTAGGTGAAGAGCGATAGCGTTTCTAGAGTCATATGATTGTTTAGACTTATTATTATCCCCACTAACTTTGATCAGAGGGGATTATGAATAGATATATAAATGATTCTCTCTACAGTTTCACTGATGAGGATGATAAAATGAAAGCCAAAATTTATTCATGTAGCTACCAAAATAACAAAGATTATTTTTGTCACGTCTTACATTCTATGTGAATTTAGGTGCTTATATTAGATACCGCTCATTTTAGCAGGCTATAGTCGTAGACCTTACTGCCTAGTTTTACGTAAATTAATTTCTTCCGTTTTCTTTAAAATCTAACCTAACCTAACCCAAGTCCGAGATCCGAGAAGCACAGGCAAGAAATTAGTATCAGACCAAAAAGTCTATGCAAGAGAATAAAGACTTTTTGTTTCACGTTTTGACTCTTGTAGAAAACAGCTGTTGCAAGTTTAGTATCATGTTAAGGGACTGGATTGGGTACCTATGTGGGGACTCCGCTACCTCTCCCCACCCATACCCTACCGACCACCGACGCACATCGAGCGAAAGTTACTAACATAATGACGGCCTCCGTATTCACTCGCGGGTACAATACCTGGTTAGTTACAGAAAACTACCTTTATTACTGATAGTGCGTGAAGTAGGTGACAACGGTGTAGTTATGAGTAATGTTGGAGCTGGTAAGACCGAAATACAGTAACGAAAAGATGAAGACTATTTATCCCACCACGATCACCACGGTGTACAGGATAGGTGTATGCACGTTTTAAATTCAAGTAGATCTGTGCCTATTTATCAAAATAAAAGTTAGGTAGTTCGACGAGTAATCTTCCTATAAGGCCCAGAATACTCATCACACTATTCCTTACGTAAAAGTTACAAAAAAAGTGACATAGGTCCGTATAGCAACGCGGATCTCCGCGGAATCAGACATAGCACGAAGCGAAATACCCAAATGAAAAGTAAGTAGAGTGCGGCATGAATATATGGCTGCTCTGAATTATATAACGAAAGCAACAATTTGTAAAAAACATAAATATCTTCAAGTAAATAGCTTATTTCAAAAAAAGGGCTGGGTTGATTTGTTTCAAATTAACTGATTTACATTCATGTGTAATAGAAATTTAAAATACCTTACTGTTCTGGATAAATTTGGGAATTTCTGAATTTTCAGAGGTGATTTTTAACCAAGGTTTTCTAACAAATTCGTGTTTTAGCTCCGGTTGATTTATCACTTATATCCTTGAGTATCGTGTAGTTCAATTTCAGTGTAATCTATTAAGCGGTAATAGAATGATTAGGGTTGCAATACTTGCAATTTTCAAAATGCTGGGCCTTACACGGAAAATCATCATGAGGAAACCGGTACACCAAAAATTCAGGAACTGAAAATTCGAATGTGTGTGATGGGTTTGCAAGTACAAGCTTGCTTAAAAAACTAAGTCTTTCCTCTTTAGAATATTAATGTTTAAATGAACATAGTTTCTTTAAAAGTAGATAAAATAATTACCTATTTGTCCTAGCGAGCATAGTAACAGTTGTTTTTACGCCATTGTTACAGTCACTTGACCATTACAATAAATGAGCAAACTGCCGAATGTACGGTCGAGTGCTGGAGTGACGGCAAGGCCGCGAGTTCCAAGGTCGCGTCGCGAATCTCAAGTCATCTTGTTTTTAAGATGATTAACATTTATTAGTGTAATACTTAGGGTACGAGTTGGCAGTGGGCGACATGAGGCAGCAGCGGACGACGTGTCGCGGCGACACTACTGGTTTCTATGTATTTCTATGAAATTCCCTCCGTAGTTAGCGACACGAAGCTAGCGACGCATTTCATTAAAGTATTTTTATACAGTGTCTAGAAGAGGCAATACTGATTAAAAATAACAATAAATTTACTCCCACAGTGTGGTGGTCACAACTCCGAAGCGTAAGAACGAGAAGTCATTCGCCATCCTCACGGAGACGCCTTCATCCTCACGACCCGCCAGCCCGCGCTCGCTGCCCGTCGATCTGCCCGTCAGACCAGAACGGGTCTCGCCCTTCAAAGGTGAGGAGAATTCTGTTTCAAATGGAACACTCTGTCTTAATCTAAGTTTGTCTGCCTATTGAGCGCCGTAGTTAGCGTTTTTCTTTACGGAATCTCTTCCGAATGCCACTTGGTCTTCTTAGACCAAGCTATCTATGCGCGCATGTTACAACGTGACAACTGGGTGACATCTCCATTATATAGCCACGGATTTGATAAGAGAACAGTCACGGCGAAAAAAGTAACCCGTGCGCGCTATCTCTCATTTTCAAAAAGCCCAAACAAAAATTTCACATTTGTCTTAAAAAATGTCACTTCTGTTCCAAACAAAAACTCTGTAAATGTCGCTGTCGTTTGTCTTAATATCTCTAAATTGTTTAATCTAAAAGAGTTTAGTTTTGCAATAGAGCAGGATAGTTGACTCAATGTTTTTTCAATCGGAACACTGTGAGGAAAAAATAACTAATCCTTCCTCATCTTTCTTTGGCTGGTATCCCAAAAGTACAGGCGGTATTATTGATAAAGTTCATTACCCACAGGTCGAGGCTTCAGAGAAGAAACATCACGACATAATACACCTAAAACATCAGCAACTAACTCCAGAAACAATTCTCCGCCACGAAGAAGTAACTCGTTATCACGAATAGACAAAATGGCGACCGCTACTTTATCCCCTGCGATAATCTTACGACCACACTCACCCAGGGACTTTGTGAGACAAAACATAGAAGAAATAAGAGAACTAAGTGAACTGAACAGAGAAAAGAATGAAGCAGAAGCGGAGAGGAAAAGAAGAGAAGAAGAAGAAGCTTTAGAAAGAGAAATGGAGTTGCAGGAAAAGGTTTCTAGAAGTGTAGCTGGTTCTCGAGTTGGATCTAGAGCGAATTCAAGAAGCAATTCTAGAGTGAACAGTAGAAGTAACTCTAGAGCTAACTCGAGGAGTAATTCACCAAGCAAGATCAATCTTCGATCAAGATCAAACTCTCCATCAACAGCTCAAAACAAAGCAAACGCACTTAAATCTACTAAACCCACAGTGGCTAAACCTTCTTTGACTAAACCTAACTTGACTAAAGACGTGAAAACGAAACCATCAATTTTCATCAATAAAAATGATGGCATGTCCAAACCTATGGCACATAGATCTAGACTTACCAGTAGATCTATCTCCAAATCACAACCGCAATCCAACGATGGATCACCAAAACATTCGAAAATACCTAAAAGACAAAGTTCTGTATCCCCCGTGAGGTTCACAGCGAGAAAAGTACATTACATCTCAAGAAGACCTATGGAAAACAATCTAAACGATCAAAGGTTCATATCAAGTAGTACAAGCAGCATTCATGAAACTATCAGGGTAGGCAGTCAAATCCACGACAAGAGAAACATGAGTCAGAGCAGTCAGAATCTTAGCATTTCTCCTAAACATATTAAAGGTAAACCACCTATCTCACCCGGAAGAGGCGGGCCTCCACCTTCAAACCAACGTATCAACGCTAAACGTCTCTCTCCTATAGTTGGCACTCCTAATAAGAGCCCTGTAGAAGACCTCAAGCCTGGTTCTATTAAATCCTCCCTCAAACCTACAACTGCAAGAAAACCAGTCAAAACTGCCGGTAGCACTCCTGTTACATCTAGAATCAATTCTAGACAAACTAGCAGAGCAACTAGCAGAGACACAAGTCCTGATAAACGTAAGACTGCTGCCAAGACTCCTACACCGAAGCCATCAACTGTAAATAAGCCCCTCAGTAGAACTCCTAGCAACAAAAGCCTGACAAAACCAGTATCTGGCAAAGTTGAAGCTCGAAAACCTATTACTCGAACAGATAGCATGAAAAGTCTAACCAGAACTCCAAGTAACTTGAACGGTAAGCCTCCATTGAAAAAAGTTGGTAGCAAAACTAATTTGTCGGTTAAATCGCAATCAACAACCAAAGTTGATGAAGCAGGCAAAAAAGATAGCGTCAAAGAAACAAACAGTGCTGAAAAGGAAACTAAAAGTACAACTAAAAAGCAAATGACAGATACAGCTACCGACCCTGATAAGAATTTACAGCAAGATAATGAAACTCAGTATGACAAAATAACTAATGAAAAAGGTGAACTTGTAATAATGACGAAGAAAAGTATAATGTCTATGACGACAGCTGCAATAACATCGCAGCCTCTAGAAATAGTAACCACTGTTACTAACCAATTACCAACTACTCTAGAGAAGGCTAGAGAGAAAGGTATTTTTGAAAGGCATAGTTCCAGAGATTCTATGACGGGTAAAGATAAAGATGATCATAAAAAAGATTCTGATGTGAAAATAGTAGACGAAAAGAAAAAAGATGATGTGAAACGTAAACCTATTTTCACAGACGATCACAAACTTAAACCTTTGCAAGGGCCTTTTAACGACCCTCATTTAGAAAAGGTCAGACTAAAAATAGACGATATACTCAAAACTCCGGAAATATCGAGAGAAAATATTCTTACTGCGTCTGCTAAATTTAGAGCAAAAACTAAAACTGAAGGAAAAGAAAAAGCAAACGAAAAGACAGAAGAAAAACCGAATGAAGAACCAGCGAAAATACCTGCAGAAGCAAAAGAACCAGAACCAAAAGCAGCAGAGGAAAAACCAAGTGAAGCAATGACTGCTCAAATACGCACAGAAGCGACCAAAATTGTTGAAAGCATCATCACTCCCGTCGAAGAACCAAATGAAGTTCCTGAACCACCTAAGCCTGAAGCTAAGAAGGCTATAGAACCTATTATCACGGTCGTAAATGAAAAGAAGAAGAAAGAGGAACCAGGAGAAAAAGTGAATGAAGAGCTGGTGAAAGGGGAGGCAGAGGTGGAAGTGCTAAGTTCTAATGTATCGACACCTGGCGTTGAGAAATTACATTCGGACAGCAAAGTAGAGAACGGCTCGGAAAAATCGCAGAGCAATGGCGGGTAAGTTAACTTGATTTTTAGAATACTAAAATATATTTATGTCGATGATATTTTGAAAGATTCCTAATTTTTTAACATCATCTCAATTTGTGATGTTTATCCGTAGGTACTATACAAAATTTTATTATAACACACTTATTGAAGAACCAATCAGAAAAACAATAAAACTTAACACTAGTGTCACAATGGGCGGTCTTATCGCTTAAAGCGACCTCTTTCAGACAACCGTGCAAAGAGAAGAATAATGCGAATAATAATTGGACGGTACACGAGTATCGATTATAGAGTACCTTCCAAAAGAATTTTCAAAATATTCAAAATATCTTCAACTACCTTCTGACAACGGCTTCGCCTGCGTTCCATGAAAAACAAAAACAAATATATCCTACGGGAACCGTAAATTTTTCCGGGATAAAAATATTCCAGATTATAAGACGACCTCTGTGGCGCAGCGGGCGAGAGTCCGCCTGCGACGCAATAGGTTGCGGGTTCGATTCCCGCCGCGGAACAAATTTGTGTACGATCTGCAGAAATTTGTTCCGTTGGTCTGGGTGTTTTCTATGTATAATAAAATATATCTATCTATGTATATAATATGTATTAAATATATCAGTTATCTAGTACCCATAACACAAGCTTTGAGTAGCTTACTTTGGGACTAGATGATGCTGTGTGGATTGTCCAGCATTATTTATTTATATTTATAAAAATCTATATCTGTGCCAAATTTTATCCAGATCCGTTCAGCTGTTTCAGCGTGAAAGAGTAACAAACACACATCCATACATACATTCTTACAAACTTTCGCGTTTATAAAATCACCTGTTACAGTTTTATTATAAGTAAGTATAGATTTCTGTTGTTTCTTGTCAAAAGTAAAAGAACATAAAGTGGGGTATACAACACGCAACGCAAATAGTTCGTGATTGTTTTGACCCATTAGGTACAGTGGGTACAAGAGGGGTACAATATCTGATTTCATTTTATTTCTTACATAATTCCCCACAACCCCCAGTAGACTTAAAGAAAGTGCGCCAAAGGTGCGTTTCACTGTAATACCCCAAGGCCAAACACGATGTGCATAAAACCGCAATATTAGACACAATGAGTGTGGTTGCACTGTCTCTTTTGACTAGCATTTACCCACGATTTCGTTCATAAAAGTGAAGCTAGGAAAATGATAAAGATATTATGTAGAAGTTTATCTCGGGTTATCTATTTCTTATGACAACACAAAAGAAAGAAGATAAAATCTCAGACTCTCTTTCGCAAAACATTAACTTATAATGATGACAAAATACGATGTAAGATTTAGCAGCTTTAAAGTTAGTTTCACCAAGCTCTGTTAATTAAACTAACAACTTGTTAAGCCTTTTAATCGCTGGTAAAGTCGTTTTGTGTTCCACCATGTCCTGGACAAAGGATTATTGCATGAAAAGAAATGACGTAAAATAGATACGATAACGATAGTTTAACATTCTTGTTAATTTTGATGCCCGATCAGATAAATGCTATGTTAATAAAAGTTTGGTGAAATTGGACTTTAAAATTGATATCTAAGCAGCAAGCGTCGAATATAGCGAAACGTCCAATAGCAGATCTAAGTAGTGTGATGTCCAATAAGCAAGTTGTCAAACTAACAGTGCCGTTATGTCCGTGACTTTAGCTTCCTCAAAGAGCATTAAAAAATCTGTAAATTCCAATTTAGTGCATAAATCAGTGGCGGATTTACACGTTTGCCGCCAGTAAGCTATTCAATTTTTTAGCGTTTAGTAATTTTTCATGTACCTACAGATGTTGGAGTATTTGGTATACTGTATAGTACCTACTAATTGTAATTTTGATAAATTTTCGAGACTTCTTTTCTCCGTGTAGGTATAATTTTTTATTTTTTATTTTTTAAGGCAAACTGAAGTTTTGAGCCAAATTTGCCACCCTAAATTACAGCCTACTCAGCCGGTAAATCCGCCACTGCGCATAATTGGTGTCTAGATAGCAACACGTTCAATGAGCAAATAGTATCTTTACATCGTTCAGACACAAGTGTTGAACTCTGTCTTGGCCAGTACCCCGCGGTTGGACAGTATCGAGCGAGCCGTGGCGTGACCGCGCTCAACATTAGCATACGACGCAGGGTTGCCAGCTAGGGGTAGCCGGCAAGCAAAGTCGGGCGGGCGTTGTAGAGTTTTAGATTTTATCATTTTGTGCTTAGGATTCAAGAGACTAGAACCAAAAATCGAGAGGGGTCGCGACTCGTGGTCCCACTGGGATTGTACCACTATAGTACCTAAAAAGGATAACAACGTTGTTCACTCTATTCTCTTTCTCTCTTACTCGTGGTACCTACTTTGTTTTTTTAGGAAGTTTCCGTGTACAAAAATCATACGTAAAACTCTAAATAGTTTTCGACTTTTAATTCCTAAAATACATAAATTATACTTGGCCAAAAAACCTAAACTACAAAATTACTTAGATATCTAAAAAATAATACTTATGTAATTGGTTAGGATCTACTTATGTACTTTGTACCTACTTAAGTCATCATCATCATCATCAGCCCTCATGTGGGCATAGGCCTCTCTTCGCTTTTGTTATTCGCCTTTATCTTATCTGTAGGTAATTTTAAAAAATGGGAGGATGAAAGCTAACATAATGTGTTCGTGTGGATTGCGTATTCTATACAGGGTGTTACCAGACTACTTCCGAAAACTTTAGGGGGTTAAAGTACCCATCATCATAAACAACTTTTTCTATGAAACCAACAATGTGAGCGCGAAAAAAAATAGCTTTTTTATTCATTTTAGCCAAGTAGGTGTTGATGGATAAAATAAGGAACTAGTATATTAGAGGAAGTCTGAAAGTGGCACCGGTAACAGAAAAGATGAGGAGTAATAAGTTAGCGTGGTATGGGCATGTTATGAGAAGAGATGAATGTCATGTGACAAGGAGAGTGTTAGATATGAATGTGGATGGATACAGGGGTAGAGGCAGACCAAAGAAAAGATGGATGGACTGTGTGAAAGATGACATGGGTAAGAAAGGAGTGAGTATTGAGATGACGAATGATAGAGGGAAATGGAAGAAGATCACATGTTGTGCCGACCATATAACGTGGGAAAAGGGCAGGAAGATGATGAGCCAAGTAGGTGTTGAACTTTTGCATGGAACAGCTGTTATATTTTCGCGCTTACAGTGTTGGTTTTTTAGAAAAAAACTGTTTATGTTGATGGGTAGGTACAATAATCCCCTGAAGTTTTCGAGAGTAATCTGGTAACACCCTATATAGTATGTATGCTTGTGGGTGCGTGTGATTCATACACACACCCTAGATACTTAATCTACTATTTATATAAAATTACACCTAATAACTTACCACTTTCACGGAATTTAACCCACACATTGTGTGGTAGGACTACCTACACTGTTATATTGTAGCTAAACTAATTTCCGCTGCGTGGAATGAGTTTGAAGTTCGCCAGGGCCAGCCCTGATGACCTGAGTTCACGAATTTTGCTACAGCCGACTCTACAATAACTACTTATTACACTTTGCTTATACCTACCTGATTTATCTACACTCCTACATCTTTACTATACTTAAATACTCTAATATTATAAAGAAGAAAGTTTTGTATTTTTGTTTGTAACAAATAAACCACCCAAATAAACTCAAAAACTACTGGTCCGATTTCAAAAATTCTTTCACCGTTAGAATGCTACGTTATCAACATAGGCTATATTTTATGTTATACATACGCGAGCAAAGCCTCGAGAGGAAGCTAGTCTAAATATAAAAAACAAAGTTGGGTTTGTTCGAACACTTTTAACTCTAAAACGGTTGGACCGATTTTCATGGTTTTTCATTTTTTGTTTTTGCCTCCGTCCCGAATAGTAGAATAAGTATTAAAACATTTTAAAACGAATTAAATGCGGCCGAAGTCGCGGGCAACATCTAGTATATATATCTATACTAATATTATAAAGAGAAAAGATTTGTTTGTTTGAATTGAATAGGCTCATTGCAAAAATTATTTCACTAATGTGTAGAATGAAATTTCAGGATGAACATAGGTTTTACTTTATGTAGGTATCTTACGGGCGAAGCCGCGGGCGGAAGCTAGTTTATTTATAACTTTATTTTCACATTGATCGACACAGCTCAATTGGTATAGGTAGCTCTGGCCTTCTGCGCTGTAGGATATGGGTTCGATCCTTTCGTTGGACCAACATTTGTGTGATAATTACATTTTATTTATAGGTACCTACTAAACATTGCCGTAGGTAAAAAAAACAACATTTGTGTGATAAACACACATTTTATTTATACTAAACATTGCCGTAGGTAAAAAAAAGTGATAAAAAGAAAACTTAGGTACCTTATGCTATTTTCTGCCTTCAACAAGTCAGAACTATTTTTTATAAATAATAATAAATATAACGAATAACAATCACCAACAGGATTTTTAACGACAGTGACGTCAGCAGTGCTGACGTCACTATCTTCATCAGCCATTGCAAATAAAAGAATTCACGTTTTGCCAACACCAGTAATTTATTTATTAATTAAAACAATTAAGCTTAACTAAAAATCTATTATAAAAGGGTACTCACAAGATCACAATTTCTTATATCTTTTCTCTACCGAGACTCGAACAGTAATGATCGTCCACATCACTTTTCTTCACCATGAAGATTCGTGTTGTCAAGCAAAACCGTTACTAATTACAAATAGTTTAAACAATTTTCTTTACTGAAACTAATTATCTTTAAATTCATGAAAATAATTTTAGAAGTTACTTTTAACAACAAGTTATTTTTATTTCAGTTAAAACATTTGAACATTAAAAGCAATGTTCAAATGATTCCACTGCATAGTCTATGGTTTAAGTTGGTGTCTTTTATTTACAAATAGTTTAAACAATTTTCTTTACTGAAACTAATTATCTTTAAATTCATGAAAATAATTTTAGAAGTTACTTTTAACAACAAGTTATTTTTATTTCAGTTAAAACATTTGAACATTAAAAGTAATGTTCAAATGATTCCACTGCATAGTCTATGGTTCAAGTTGGTGTCTCTTATTAGTTTTAGTCAAAGTAAATACCTAGAAACTTATTACATGTTATCAATAAATTTAACTGTTAATTAACCTTCGGTTTAAATATTTCAAAATCAATTTTATTTAGTTTATGAGTAATTGTTTGTTGTTATGAACTACCAACGAAACATTACTCATTTAATTACTTGTTTAAATAAACTCTTGAATCACAAATGTTACCTAGGTTATTAACTACAATAAATCTTCAATCTAATTAAACTAACTTCTATTTTAAATAAATCAGGGTTATATGATATTGCGTCGACACGGCCATACTGCGAGACGGTGCGTGCTCTGCGCCAGTCGCGGTTCTGGAAATGAAAGGTTTATTTTGAGCCAGGTATCCGTCCATGGACACTAGCTTGTAACTTGGTTGGTAGTTATTGTTTTTAAGCACTGTTTCATAAACAGAACATTGTCTTGGAATTTGTCATTGATAATTATAACTGATTCCATCAGTTATCAACTGAGTTATCAACTAGGACATTATGCAGTAGGTACAATAATTTAACATTGTTTCACGTTTATGTACCTAGTATGAAAAGTATTCAAAAATAAAAATAGGAAAATTTGTGTACACAAGGAAATGAGCGAATGTTATTTATTTGGTGCCGATGCTCCACGCATACTCGCATTAAATAATATGTTTTTTTTTGGTTAATACAAATGCTCCACGCATACTTGTACTAAATAATTCCTCGTAGACAAGGGTGATGCTGTGGTGCTGAGCGGTCATGTACGCCGTGGTCCACAGGGGATAAGAGGATCTAGGAAGGACGATGCTGGGGCCTAGGCCTTATTTTTATGACCGTGGTCCCCAGGGGCTCTGAAAAACATCTATTGATAGTACTTTTACTGTTATGTAATGTCGGTAATATTGCTCATAGGTCATAGATACTGTGGTGCTGAGCGGTATTGTACGCCGTGGTCCACAGAGGTTTAGAGGATCTAGGAAGGACGATGCTGGGGCCTAGGCCTTATCTTTATGACCGTGGTCCCCAGAGGCTCTGAAAACAATAATAAAATAGGAAGGGAAACTAGGTAATACAAATAGTCTGTACAGATTTGTTTGTAAGTTTGCAAAATAATATTGATGGGGTGTCCCATCAGACGAAAGTTTTTATACACCTGCTCGGGTGGTGGTTATTACTATCAGAAAGTAGAACACCCTCCATATTCTTCCACAAATTATAATGAAAAGAACTGACCTTGTCCACGCATCCTATGAGCGATCGGTTTGGGATGTGGAAGGCAGTGGCTCATGTGGTGCATCAGCGAGTTGAGATGTATGCTCTGGCTCATCATCTTCAACGCCTGTCGACACGGTTTCTTGATCACCTGGTTGTGGTGCTCTACGTAGTTGGTCATGAGCAACCTTGCGTGGACGTCCTCTGCCATTCACCCGCTTTACTGTGTACCGGTCATTGTCCAGTACTCGGTGGATCTCGTACGGTTCGCTATACTTGAGGTCTAGAGATGTCTGTGAACGGGGGTTATTCTTGATAAGTACATAGTCACCTCTTTGAAATGGACGCATTTTCGCTTTAGTCTTATCAAAGCGCTTTTTATCGTACTCAGCCGCAGCAGCCATTTTCTGTTGCACATGTTGTTCGAGCAAATCAAAGTCAACACACTCATTGTCAATGTTCACCAACCTTAGGAGCTCTGGCGGTACGCATTGTTGACGCCGTGTCAGAAGGGTGATCGGTGCAACTCCAGTTACTCTGTGTGGAGTGCAATTGAACGCAAGCTGCAAAGCATCTAATGCAGTCTGCCAGTTTTCGGTGTCATAGTTTTTAATCATAGTTAAAGCGTTTTTAAGGGTGCTCATTATCCGCTCAACTTGCCCATTCGCTCGGCTTACTCCTGGCGCTATTGCATGTAAATTGATGCCAAAACGTTCACAATAATTTTTGAACTCACCGAGGAATTCGCGACCACCGTCGACAACAATCTGTACTGGAGCACCGAACAAATGTACGACACGTTTAAGAGCTGCGAGGCTGCTACTTTGGCTCTTATCGTTGGAATAGCTAAGCAGTATGTACTTAGTAAATGCGTCAATACATACGATGACGTACTCGTCCCGTCCCTCAGAGTTTCTCGTTCCAAGTTTTCCTGTGATATCCATGTGGATGACCTGGAACGCTGCAGTAGGTTTCTGGATCGGGTGAAGTTGTGCTTGAATTGCACCCGAGGACCCTTTCGAGGTTCTGCATATGACACAATTATCGACAAACCTTCTCACGATTGTGCTCATCTTGTCAAACCAGTAGGTTTCCCTCAGCTTTTGGAGAGTTTTCTCCCAGCCTGGGTGCTGTAGAGCTGTATGGAAGGAGTTTATCAGACTCCACTGGAATGACTTTGGCACTACAGTTGGTTTGTACGTACCGAGTATAGCATCTGTGAGCGGTCTCTTAAGTATGCCATCTTCTAACACATAGTCCACAGCTGGGCTATCGCTAGACATGCTATCTATCAGTGGACGAAGTACATCGTCACGTCGCTGCTCGATTTGTAGCCATTCGTTGTCTTTAGTCATGATATTGACTGAAAGATCTGTAGACGGATTCCTACTAAAAAAATCGGCGTGTTGCAATCGTTCACCTTTTCTATACTCAACCTCGAAATCGTAATTTTGCAGGAAGGCCCACCATCTATGGATTCGCGGAAGTAAATCCTTTTTATGTTTGGATGCCTTCAAGGCATTACAGTCAGTTATTACCTTGAATTTCCTCCCATATAGGTAATGGCGGAAATGTTTTATTGCTCTCACCACCGCCAGGGTCTCGAGCTCGTACGAATGATAGCGGCTCTCGGCGTCAGTGGTGCGCTGGCTCATGTAAGCGACTGGATGCTGGCGACTCGCAATATTCTGGATTAGCACCGCTCCGTAACCGAGGCTGCTCGCATCCGTGTAAAGCTCTATAGGAGCATCTTCCTGGAATAGAGAAAGGGTAGGCGCAGTAGACAAATGTTGCACAATACGGTTTCGAGCCTCATCGTGTCTCTCATTCCATTCCCATTTAGAGTCTTTCTTAGTTAATTCGTAAAGTGGTACCATAGTAGACGAGAAATTGGGAATGAAACGTCTGAAATACCCGGCGAGACCGTTAAATTGCCTAACTTGTTTAGGTGTTTTCGGGATTGGTGCTTTCGTTAAAGCCTCCACCTTTCTTGGGCTTGGACTGACTTGTCCATCGGATATGATATTGCCCAAATATTCAATGGAGCGTTTAAAGAAAGCAGTTTTGTCAATGTTTATTGAAAACCCAGCATCATTCAAAGCGATCAATATCCGTTCGATATGGGAGAGGCCCTCAGCAAAATCTTTGCATTTTGAAAGTACGTCATCAACATAAACCTGGCAAACCTGGTCTTCTGAACACAAAAGATGAGCCAAGGCTTTGTTGATGCATCGTTGATACACAGAGCACGCATTGCTCAGCCCAAAAGGCATAGCCAAGTATTCATAGAGTCCATCTGGTGTTACAAAAGCTGACTTTTCGATAGAGCTCTCTGATATGGGTATTTGGTGAAAACCTGCTGCCATATCGAACGTGGAGAAGAAAAGACCCCCTGCCAGCTGATCTATCTGATCGGATATTATAGGCAATGGGTAATGATCTCTCAGGGTGTTTCGGTTTAGTTCACGGTAATCCACACACATGCGGTCTTTGCCATTTTTCTTTTTGACCAAGATTATTGGGCTGGAAAAAGGAGATTTACTTTCGCGAATGATGTTATGCTCGAGTAGTTCGCTTACGATATTTCGCACTTTTTCCCGCTCAACTGGACTTAATCGATATGGTCTGCGCTCTACACACTTGTTCGGGTCTTTGAGACGTATTTCAAGCTCCCCTGTGTTCACGCGTGTGTGTGGGTAACCGTGAATAAACAAGTGTTCATATTTGTTCAACAAAATTTTCAGTTCGTTTATTTGGTCATCATTGGCTAAGTCACAATCAATTTTATCAAATTTTTCATTGTGAGATTGAACATGGTATACAGCTGGCTGCTGTACCAAAGTGGCACCCTGAGAATTTACTAGTACACTCAGGTTTGTGTTTTCGATAAGATTCATTCCTATTAAAATGTCTGAACACACTTCGTAGTCAGGGACTACATGAAACTGAAGCTCTACACTCAAATTATCGATAACACAAACAGCCGTTAATGTTGATAGCGAAACCACCGTAAACTGTCCGATTCCTTTCAAGCAGTTGACGACATTGACTCGTTTACCCGGCAGTTTCGCTGCTAATGATTCACGTATAACCGAACATTCTGCTCCGCTATCAAAAATTGCTAGTAGTTTTAAGTTACCGACCATCACTGGCATTGAATTTAATTTGGGAGATCCTACGCAATTGACGTTAGATACTACAGCTCGTTCTCGTTTATAACATTTTTCATATGTGTGGCCTACCCTAGAGCAGAATGTACAAGTCGGTTTAGAGGTACTTTGCGACGGTGCTGTTTTATCATCAAGCTGACGCGGCTGAGGAGTACCGGATTTATCGCGGAAACGACACTCGCGTGTATCGTGGCCAGGCTTTTTGCACACAGTGCAAAATAGCGGGGACTTATCGGAAAACCGAGATCGCTTGTTCGGGCCTTGCTGTATACTTTGTGTGCCAGGGTTCGGCCGCTTAACGCGTCTTATGGATGATGCGACCGATATCAATTCAGGTACTGAGGACGCCCGTACATTTAGCAATTCGATTCTCAATCGTTCATCCCCAACGCATCCAATTACTGCCTCAACTGCGTCAACATTTGACAATTTATCTTTTGTGATACGTCGCCAAAGTACCCAAGCCTGTGACAAAAACTGCGCGATATCCTTTGTATTGTCATAAATATGTTCTCTAAAACGAACAACGTCACGGGAATATCTATTCTCCGGCTCAAAAGTCATTATCAAAACCTCGCGCAATTCCTGCCACGTGGCGGTAGTCACAAGCCAATTGTCAACCCATAACCTTGCACGACCTTTAAGTAAACTAGCGGCTTTCATCCTAACCTCGTAGTCGCTCAGGTTATAGGTTTCCATGGCAGTGGTCACATGCTGACACCACTCACGTACTCCGATATCGGCATCCGGATCGTATGACGGCAAAAATATATCTTTAATTTTGTTTTTGGAATCCGACTGAGTAGTCATACGATCGGACACGTGTTTCATCATTTGCAACATCTGCGTGAAAAACTCTGTTGGTATGCCGTTAACATGAGCATTGACATTCTCGTTGTTCAAATTATCAGATGATCGAGCAGAAGGGGGTGGTAATCCCACTTCTGATAACGAATAACAATCACCAACAGGATTTTTAACGACAGTGACGTCAGCAGTGCTGACGTCACTATCTTCATCAGCCATTGCAAATAAAAGAATTCACGTTTTGCCAACACCAGTAATTTATTTATTAATTAAAACAATTAAGCTTAACTAAAAATCTATTATAAAAGGGTACTCACAAGATCACAATTTCTTATATCTTTTCTCTACCGAGACTCGAACAGTAATGATCGTCCACATCACTTTTCTTCACCATGAAGATTCGTGTTGTCAAGCAAAACCGTTACTAATTACAAATAGTTTAAACAATTTTCTTTACTGAAACTAATTATCTTTAAATTCATGAAAATAATTTTAGAAGTTACTTTTAACAACAAGTTATTTTTATTTCAGTTAAAACATTTGAACATTAAAAGCAATGTTCAAATGATTCCACTGCATAGTCTATGGTTTAAGTTGGTGTCTTTTATTTACAAATAGTTTAAACAATTTTCTTTACTGAAACTAATTATCTTTAAATTCATGAAAATAATTTTAGAAGTTACTTTTAACAACAAGTTATTTTTATTTCAGTTAAAACATTTGAACATTAAAAGTAATGTTCAAATGATTCCACTGCATAGTCTATGGTTCAAGTTGGTGTCTCTTATTAGTTTTAGTCAAAGTAAATACCTAGAAACTTATTACATGTTATCAATAAATTTAACTGTTAATTAACCTTCGGTTTAAATATTTCAAAATCAATTTTATTTAGTTTATGAGTAATTGTTTGTTGTTATGAACTACCAACGAAACATTACTCATTTAATTACTTGTTTAAATAAACTCTTGAATCACAAATGTTACCTAGGTTATTAACTACAATAAATCTTCAATCTAATTAAACTAACTTCTATTTTAAATAAATCAGGGTTATATGATATTGCGTCGACAAATATATTACGTAAAATAATAAATTACGTACCCATATAAAATGTTTACTTTCTCGGCAAATAACACAAGTAGGTACCCAAATTAACTACCACTCAGTGTTGCCATAAAACCGTCTGGGGAATGTCATCTGCATTATTTCTGTCAAAAACTTGATTTCTTTTTTCAAGGCCCATTACACTCACGCTACAGTCCACGGTAGGTACCTACTGGCAGTTGGCACTCGATACAACCCTTAAGAAATTAAACCAAGCTTTAGTTCGACCTCGCCCGTCTTACTTCGCACTCGTTCAGTGGGGTAAGAAAATGGCGCGAAAATCACCCATTTTGAACACAAGAAAGAAAAATAATTCGGGCTGAATAAGTTGTGCCTTTGCCAAAAGTGTTAGTTTAAAAAACAAAATGCCAACGTTCGATTTTCAAACTTTTATAAATACGTTGTTCAAGCGAGAACGCAAAAGTGAGTTAATGATGAAAATGGTGTTGTTTTAATTGTTTTCGAAAATGTTGCACAACAGGACTGTTTACATTCTGCCGAACGAGTTGCTTCCAAAGCGGTACGACACTGAAACAGGGTAAAACCTAGTTTGTTACAGAGCCTAGAATTAACCTAGAAAAAAAAGTCCTGTTATGGGTTCAATATTGTGCCAAATATCATGTTTAGACATGCTTCTGACTACCCTCTATAGATATCCTCAAAAGATTTAAGTATCTGAGGATATATCTACCGAGCCTGGGGATTCCAGACGTGATCACGTTTTTAAATATTCTACTTTAGTTAAAAATGCATAAAATAAAATACTTTGGGCAATATGATGGGTAAGGTAATATTTTGGAAATTATTTACATGTTGTACGAGTAGAGGTAGATAGAGTAGGTATTATGAGAAAGATAAATTAACAAAAACCTAGTATTTATGGTGGTTGTCTAAATTCTAAATTTTTCCATATTCTAGATACCCTGGCCCGGCCACACTGCTAAGGTAAAGGCAAATATGCATGCGTGGCATTCTATCGGTATACTTTCCACTTCACACGCAAACTTTCAAGGAAAACTATTAGCACGTCGTTAAATGTGATTGATAAATTAATCATAACTAAACTTATAACAACTGGTCGGCTAAAATATATTCAAAAAGATGTTTTTTTTTAAATTTAGATTTCATTATCGATGATTTGTTTGACAAACTGCAGAAGCAATGAAAACCCTTCAAATCAGTAATCTGAGTAAAATCTAATAAAATATTATAAAATTTAGCCAAATATCCTAAAATGCAAAATACAACAATGTCGAATGTCAAACACACACAACTTAAAACAATAAGTTCAGAGACAAACACTCTACATTGTAAGTGAAAGTTTGCTAATTCTAAACCTTTTTATTATCCTTTTTACAGATTTCCACAAAGCACTAGCACTACACCTAAACCTCCAGCGCGAACGAAAAAAGAACAAAAAGAAAAAGAGAAACGAGAATCTCCCGAAAACGAAGTCAAAACCTCTCCAGAAAATGAAGACAAGAAACCCAATATTTGCTCCCGACTCATGGGCAAATGCAAAAGTAAATGCTGTCCTTGTTGTGTTAAAGGCGAAGCGGATGATGAAAAAGAGATGCAAGATCAAACGCTAGAGGATTTGACCGGCGAAAAGAAGCAGGGAATGATGAGCAAATTTAGCTGTTGTAAGAAGAAGAGTGGGGTTGAAGAAGAGGTTGAGACAGCAATAGAAAGGGCTGCTGGAAAGGTAAATACTACATTAATAGAAGCATTACATTTCAGATGTATAATATAATGACAAATGATAGAGGGAAATAGAAGATAATCATATGTTGTGTCGACCCCACATAACGTGGGAAAAGGGCTAGAAGATGATGATGATGATGATGATGGATATAGAAAAAAAACAACATATACATACATTTACCTAATCAGGGGCCTTTCCGCAATCTCTACGGGCAATATCAAAGTAATATGACTGATATTTCGTATCATGACCTATACAAATCGTTTTGAAGAAATGTTACTTCAAGCTCGTAATGTGACGTTTCTGAACTATGATGGTTTGTAAAAGCTTGCTGTAAGGCCCATGGGGCCTTACCACGAAGTCTTCCAGAACGATTCCGTTTTAGAAACGTCACATTTGAAGGTTGAAGTAACACTACTTCAATACAATTTGCATAGGTACGAAATAATAATGTAATATTATTTCGGTAATGTATTATGAATTCGTGGAGAGGTCCCTGTGCTTGTTTGGGTACCTTTTTGATTAGTTTCTTTATACGATTGCTTATTTGCAGGGAGCAACGATCGAGTTCGAAGACGAAACAAAACACAAGCGAAAACTCCGCGATATTATCTGCTGTTGTGGCCGACGGCGTCGCGTCGGCGACTCGGGGATTCCCGCGCAGAATGTCGCTGACGTCACCATGTCGCCGCGACAAGACCTGTCAATGTCAAATAGTGTCGCGACTGAAACTGGATGCTGTGGCAGGAAGCGGCAAGTTGAGAGGAGGGATAGCATATTGAGTGATCGATCACCTATGACGTGAGTATCTAATCTTGAACAGCGCGTATTCATCAATTACTAGACTTTGACATTGGCGCCCAACATCACCACCACATTGGGCGCCAAAATAATTTAATAACTTAGTTGTGCTACGCATAAGTAGATAATATAATTTGTACCTTCACCATACATATCATAAATTTTACATTTACATTTTCTATAAACGAAGATATTTTATCACAAGATTGGCGCCCACCACGGGGCTACCATTAGGTTTTTACATTTAGTTATTAGAATTATTTCATCAAGTTTACCAATAAAATATACAAAAAGTAGTTATTCAAAAATAAAATAACCTACTTTAACTGCAATAGTTGCTGCAACAATCGCCTCTGCACTTGGCTCCGAGGCATGTGCCGCCGGAAAGTGGAGCCACCAACAAGTCGTCGAGCCAGCATGTTTTCCAAGAACAAAAGTCTCTCACCAACACTGCCACCAGAGGTAGGTACTGAAGTTAGCCAGTTTGCGCGATCATTTGTTTACCAAAAGGGTAGACATTACCGTAACTTATACCATCGGTAAACAGACAACCAATAGTTTGCGTATTTTGTAATTTTGTTTGCGTAAGTGTTAATATTCTTCGAAGCTAAGAAGCTCTCTTTCTTTTGTGCCTAGCTGTCATAAAAACAATCTTGAAACTGAAATCTAGACCTGAACTTTTCAAGTTTACAAAAATCTGACCTTACCGACCGTCCATATATCAATGACCCTGTATTGTTGCGACGGTTTGTCACGCAACTCTACTAGAAATATGACTCAAGGTCCGTAGTACCTACTCATAATTATTGGCTTGCTAAACTTGCTAATAACCCGCTAGAAAAGTTTCAGGGTAATAATGACTAAAACAAAAAATGAAAATGGCAAAATGCTGCCTTATATCCACTGACTTCAAACTCCAACCTTTTGCTGAAATTACAAGAAAATGATAATAATACAAAAAACAATTACAAAGTGTTGAGCAGTACCCCTAGTATGAGTTTTTGATTTACGAAAACTTTTTTCGAATAGTATCTTTTCATACATTTACCTCCATCGGAAATGTTAAGGAACTAAAATAAGGTCGATAATATCGAAAATATTATCTAATCGGCAGTCCCAACAATGATTTTCAAACCAAGTTTTCACGATATCGACTTTATTTTAGTTCCGATGGAGGTAAATGTATGAAAGGATACTATTCGAAAAAAGTTTCCGTAAACTATCAATAACTCATACTAGGGGTACTGAGCTGTCATGGATATTGATACTAGAACAGCAATTAAAGCTACAGCCCAAGTAACTGTAAACAATGGCGCCCAACGTGGTGCATTATAAATTCATTTTAAAATAGTTTTCGCGTGTAAAACCTGAAACATTGACACGATTTAATCTACACTCGTATTTAACAGTTGACTCTTTTTGTGTAATTTACAAAGAAAACACAAGGTCAGTATGAACAATGACCAAGAAATCGATACCTTTACAATTCAGCGAAAACGTATGATTCGCAAAATAACAAAAGTGGAAATAATTTTCAGTTTCGTTTTGACTTTGTTTGACATCACTTGAGGTGTTACTTTATCACACAAATTAAAAAAGGTATTTTAATATCCATTTGAGGGTCTATTTTCAAAATGAGTACCTTCTTGGAAGTCCCAACGCTGGCATCTCCAAATCCGCCCATAAAATCAAAAACCTCCCGAGGATCGAAAGCTTCACTCTCCACGGAGTTTATGAAACGAGAAACAGATATCGAGGAAGATGTTGAGGTAACTCTCTTTACATCGGAAGACACTGTGCTTCGAAAACTACAACATTCTTCAGATAAATTTTGCCAGTGCCAAGCAGTCATTGAATAGGCCTCAATCTATAAAATCATGGGAAAAGTTTTTACGGATAAAGAAGACAAAAGTATCATTAAGTCAAATGAAAATGGCGTGTTTGTCGTGGATTGGTAAATAGAATCATTGTTCACGTGTCTTATCAAGGAACACTGAATAATTCGTGTTTTGTGGAGCTTAAGCCAGTAGTAATGCAAGTGCTCTTAAACGGTGAGGAAACCGGCATAACCCTAAAACTAAAATTTCGAAGGTGTGTGTCATAAGTTAGCATTCTTATAAGCGGCGATGACCTTGCAACCTGTCATGTACGGGATACTAACTACTGTGCAAAATGTGGGCACGTACCAAATGATATGTTTGGAGCGCCTCTACTACCCTCTTTAGATATCCTCAAAGGTCAAAGTAACTAAAGATCTGAGGAGATATCTACCGGCCCGGGGATTCGTGATTATATTTATGTATTTTTACTTTATTTTATACATGGTTCAAAGAATTAATAGGAAATAGTGATAATGTTAGGGCGTATCCCCGAGCACGCGGCGGCTGCGAGAAATGACCTAAGAAAAGATGGATGGACTGTGAAAGACGATATGTGTAAGAAGGGAGTGACTACTGAGATGGAGAAGATGAGAGTGGAGGAAGAGAACCTATAGTGCCGACCCAACCTAGTGGGATAAGGGCAGGAAGAAGAAGAAGAAGATTTATGTATTTTTACTATTTCAGGACACTCGCAAGAAACTGGACCCATCTTTAGTGGAGCACATGAGTCTGATCCGCGCCGCCGTGCCCGTGCTGCCCATCGTGCTGGCGTACTTCTGTCTCGTGTGCAACGTCGTCGTGCCGGGGCTAGGCGAGTACCACGCTGAGTGGCGGCCATTTTTGTTACCATTATCTAGATTTAGTTTTTATTTTAGTCTTAGTACTGTAATGTTCCCACGGTTAGGCTCACTAAAGTAGGTAAATCCTTTATAGGGCAATGTGTACGCTTCTATAACAAGATCCCAAGCGACATGCTTGATTTATCAATTGGTAAATCAAGCAAAAAATCAAAATGTAATTAAACAGAAACTGTCTCGAAAAGCTTATTATAGAATATCAGAGTACTTAGATGACAAAAAAGCTTGGGACGAACCAGCTCCAACTCTGCTAGGTGTCCCTAACAACATTAACAACATACAAAAAAAGCGCTAGGGCCCAGCGAGTTTCTTGTCAGTTCTTCTCGGACTGTGGATAGGACTGGAATTGACGCCTAGACTCACCTAGTATGTAAGACGATTCAAAATGATCCCTGTGATTTTACTGAATAAATTTATTTGAGTATAGAGTATTGAGTAATGTCACACCGGCGCGAGGGCAACACTGCCTGCTTGTTCTCGAGCGAGAGAACCACTGGACAAGACTTGGCCGGAAAGAGTGGCGTAATAGTGGAGGCCTATACCCAACAGTGGGTGTAAACGGGCTGAATGATGATGATTAGCATGGGGGATTTACTCACGTTGTTGTTATTATATGTGGCGGTTTTTATGAGCTGCAATATGTAATGTTTTCTTAAATTTAGCTGTATATTTCTTGTGTATTTACAGCTAAATGTGCATTTTTCTCTCATTTTAGGTTCAATCTTCAGTGGTTTGTTTTGTCTTTGTTTCGGAATACCCAGGTTTGGAGTTCACGACGGAGCCAAATATAGAATAGGTATGAAAATACTTCCAACAGTTTTAATAATATTAATCATTCTTGGTATAGATCCTACTAACTGATAAACGCGAAAGTTTATAAGAATGTATGGATGTTGTATGTTTGTTTGTTTGGTACTCTTTCACGCAAAAACAACAGAATGGATTTTGATGAAACTTTAAAATAGGTAATATACTTTACACATCAGAATAACACGTAGGCTTTAATTGATCAAAGTAACACGCGAGCGAAGCCGCGGGCGGAAGTATCATTATAAACATGAATTGTGTTCGAGTCGTGATTTAAAAATCCAATTAATCTCACTTGAGATAAATCTTTTTAAAAAGATTGTAAAATCAACAGCATTTCTTCGTTAGTGCTTTTTCTGGAATTCCGTATTTTCCTTTACAGGTTCGTTCGTGGTCAACCTGCTAGTGGGGGTCCTTCAACTGTTCACGGTGCTGTTCTGCCTGGTGGGGTGGGGCTGGTCGATATGGTGGGGTGTCATCATGGTCAAAGTATCGCGTAAGTTAACAGTTTACATGATAAAATAATGGAATTATGCTCGCGACTGTAATTCTCAGGCTTTTTGGAAATATCTTCAGATCACTACTTACGTAATGAGATCATTGAAGGTAGTCAAAGACAATTTAAAACCTAAAACCCTTGTTGCTATATTGGCGCCCAACGATTGCCCCGTGTTGGGCGCCAAGTTGCAGTATTTGCTATACGAGTCTAAGTTAGAAAATTTGTTGGTATGCAAAGGTGAAACGGGTCAATTTTATTGTTTTATAATTTCAGGTAAATATAGGAAACTTAGAGCTGAAGCTAGGGCGGCTGAAGCGGAGGCGCCACCCGTTACTTCGAACAACCATACGAGAGCATAGTCTAAAAGCTCAACTTCGTCTTTGCATAGTGATATCAATGACAGCTGTCATTTTGGATTTGACATATAACCACAGCTTAGGAGACATTAAAAATAATGTAAAGAATCGTTGAAAAACAATTTTAGTAACATTTTGAAATTGCCCCTTTTGTAAGTATTTATATAGGTGGGTTAATGCTTTAAACTAATCAAGGTAATTACTTATTGTGTAACATTTAATTTGATTAAATTTTCAAAATTTGAAGTAAATAATGAAACTGATTGTTCTTCAAATTATGATACTTAGTTTATAATAGAATAATACGTATCCATGAGTGTATCTACGTATCACTAAATATTGAATTGGTATTTAATAATTTGAAAATAAAATATAATTAGTTATGAAGTGAAAGAACACAATTTTTGGCTATTGTGAAATTGGAAAGAAAATAATGTTAGATTCCTTAAATTTAAATAAGATAAAAATATTGGATTATACATCTGCTGGCCAGAAAACGTAAGTATTTAGTAAGTTATATATTATTATATATAAATATAAATATACCTACCTAGTTATATTTATACTTCAACAATATTGAAGTAAATTCAACTTTGGACCTTTTCAGACCATTCTTTAGGTCATTAAACATATTACGTAGGTATTAGGTACTATATAAATGTACATGGTATATTTAGGAGCCCCAATTTCTATTTCGTAAAATATTTCAGTACAGAGTGGCACAAGTAGGTACCTACCTACCTAAATGAAGGATTAAAAAGTGTATATATAATGTCGTTACCACTTCTAAGAGGATTTGAAAATTCATTAATATGAAAGTGGTGTATATTTATGTCTTACCCATTTAAAGGGGATACTCGAAGAGAATTTTGTAATTTACCCTTATTAACATTCAATAATCTTATTACAAAAAAACACTCACACGACTGTAATGCCCAGGCTTGTTAGATATCTCCTCAGATCTCTAGCTACGGTCTTTGAGGATATCTCAAGATAGATTCTACCCTCTTTTCTTCAGAGGCACGCCATCATTGTTGGGTGCAGCCTGTATATATATATCCTATAATTTAGGTGCTGAATAAGTCTGGATTCAGTAAATGAAATAGTTTTGGAAACTTACATTACAACGTTTATTACGCCATCACGGACGGAAGAGAGAGAGGAAACAGGAAACAGTGTTGCTCTATAGGTAAATAGGTACTAAATAATCTAGTAGAAATTAACATTCAATGTTGCCATAGTTCTATGCAAAAATCATAATGTTACAAGTAAATAACATTTTGATCCTAAAATGTCAAAAATTAGATCAATGATCAAAGGGCTGGTGGTTATCTCGGACAGAGGATCAGTATAGTTATCGAACGATAGCGTTGCCAGCCTTTCGGGCACATTACCTGCGGTCAGTGACTTGAACTTTGTTTTCTATCTGCAACTTTTGTTGTTGTGTTATAATTATAACTGGTTCGCTGTTATATCTACATTTTGTGTCGCTCTGTATGTAAATATATTTGTACAATAATGACCAATGATGAAAATGACATTTTTAATAAAACATTCATATAGTAGAACATAATATTCACATTTAAAACTTTTTGTTATTATGTCGATACCACTAAGACGTAATATACAACATAAATATTTTTAAATGCTGGTTGATACTGATAAGATATGGCTGTTACAATTATATTAATATATAATATTAGTAGTATTGTAACAATTATACATACATACATACATAAAATCACGCCTGTTTCCCGACGGGGTAGGCAGAGACCACGGATCTCCACTTATAACAATTATAGGTTTGTTTATTAGTAGTTTTAAGTACCTATATACCTTCATTAGGTAAAACAGCTAGAAAAATATTAATATTAGAAATACTTACTAAAATAGTTATAGGTAAGTACCTAATTTTTACAAAGTTCTTCCAGTACAATTCATTAGTTACTAATTCAAATAATTATTGTTTAACTTGAAAGTATTTAAATAACAGCTAAGTCACAAATTACATTTATTTTATTTATTTTGGAACACCATCAGCTAGAATGTCTAATAGAGGTAGGTAATAATAGATATTCACTGACAGAAACTGAATAAACTATGTACCTAAATTTAAAATGAAAAGAAATCATGACTACATTTTAAAATTAAATTAATATATAATGACTTACAAGTAACTTTTATTTAAATATAACCACAATTTCACACCAGTGCATATAATTATGGATTAAAAAATGCTATTTGTGACTTAGCTGCTTTGCCTTTCGGAGGCAGATCTAAGTTCGGTGAGTGTCGTTATATAAATGCTTGTACACAACGAATTATAATAAAATAATTCTCTTTTACATAACACTTTCGTATTTTATTTTCAACCTCTTTATGTAACCAGGCCCCTATTCAATAAACATTACAAGTCTCCAAGTTTGTAGAAAAGTGACAATATTGTCGAATTTTATGACAAGTGTTGTTCAATAAAACCTACAAATATGTAGAATTGTAAGAAAATTTTACAATTTTGTAAATTTTCCTCCAGTAAATCGTATTTCTTTATTAAACAGAAACTTGTAGAATTGTAGCCGCTTACAATTAATTGTATTTTACAATTTGTAATGTTTATTGAATAGGGGCCTGGTAGTGGTACAGTCAACTACAAAAAATACTTAGGTAAACTTTTAAATCAGTCATTTATCTACAAATAGTAGGTACACTTCTTTTTTTCCAAAGTTTTTGAAGTAGAGTCTATAATATAGGTGTTTTTATGGGAAGGTACCTACTACAACCTATAACTAGTATTTATTGAAAAAAATAGAAGAAAACCCGACTGAACACTACTCTAAAAAATACAGCTTCCATATTACCTAAATATTTGACATTTTGTATAGCCTTTGTCACTTTTTTTTTGCCTTTGCCAGTGCTCTTAAACGGTGAAGGAAAACATCGTGAGGAAACCGGCATACCCTAGAACCAAAAATTCGAAGGTATGTGTCATAAGTTAGTATTCTTATAAGCGGCGATGGGCTTGCAACCTGTCACGTACGGAATACTAACTACTGTGCAAAATGTGGGCATGTACCAAATGCCATGTTTGGACTTGCCTCTGACTACCCTCTTTAGATATCCTCAAAGATCTAAGTAACTAGAGATCTGAGGAGATATCTACCGAGCCTGGGGATTAGGTACAGTACAGTCGTGATCATATTTATTTTATTTTATTTTTTGTCACTTTTGTGATCCAGGCGAATACAACACCTCATTTGTCAATTCCGGGATGAAAAGTAGCCTATGTGATATTCCAGACTATAATCTATATCTGTGCCAAATTTCATCCAAATCCGTTCAGCCGTGTCGGCGTGAAAGAGTAACAAACATACATCCATACATTCTTACAAACTTTCGCGTTTATAACATTAGTAGGATCTACAGGAGTGTCGCAGGTACCATGACGATAAAAAATGAAAAATCTTGTAATTTACAATATCACTTTATTACCGGTTCATACAATAAATAGCATACGATAATATTATTACATTGATTACAGACGACTATGGCGCTAGTATGCACTAAAGTGGAATTAGCAATTCATTTAGAAAAAATAAAGCTTTGAACGAGACTAAAATTTCTTTGAACTAAATTCCCATTTGTTTCCGTTTTATGGGACTTAATAGGACGAATGGGAATTTTCCGTTCTGATATACGGGACGATCAGGATAATTTCAATTAAACAATTGTCCCTCCTCACACAAGAATAGATAACGAATTTAATACAATTTACTTTTTTTCCTTTTGAATTCAAGCGACTAATTTATGGTTTATTAACTTTTAGATTTTCCGATTAATAGTTAAGACACGAGAACGTCTGTCGGGTCAGCTAGTACCTAGTTAAAAAATCTTTATTTAGTTTTTGTTATTATATTTTATTCTTATTATATTTCGTGTCTTCTTTTACTGGAGTTTTTCAAGCGAGAATTATTATTTATCGCCGTTGCAATATAAAATATGATAAATTGATTATTCTTTTATCGATTGTATTCCATCTACAATGAAAATAAGTCCCAGATTCATAAAACATAGTATTTCTGACACTTTCGCGATTAAACACTAGCGGGCTGCCCCGGCTTCACACGGGCGGGCCTATTTATGTTCTATCAATATTTTCCGCAGCGCATGCGATGACAGACATTTAAGGCGCGGCAGCTAGCTAGTGGCCAGCGGCATACTGCCCGTTTCATGAAAAGTCTAAGTTTTATCCCTTCGAATTGTAATAATTTGAAATAATAATTTGTGTTAAATTTAAATAATAAAAATGAAACACATATTTCATTTATAAGTAAATTATCTACCCGTTGGTGTAAAAAAAATATGGAAATGACCTCAACTTTAGAAGGAGAAGCAGATTTTGTTTATTTTTTGAGGTATTTTCGAGAATTAATACTAAAGTTAGTACGACGTTTAAACAAAATTTCAAGCTCAGACTTTAGAGATAAAATATTGATTATTTTCAGTGACCTTTCAGTTATTTTCCAATACCCTTATTTACCGAGGGTAAAGCATCTGAAAAACAGCAAAACTCCGCGATGAGCTGACCACCGCGCCTTAATAGCAAAAAAAATTACACCTTGTGTTACATTATAGGGTATTTGAGTAAGAAAACCATTTTTTTTAATAATAAATATAGCTTATGTTACTCAGGGATAATGTAGCATTTTGATGTTAAAAGAATTTTTGAAATCGAACCAGTATCTTTTGAGTTTATTCGTTACAAACAAAAATACAAAACTTTCCTCTTTTACCATTAGAATGCTACATTATCCCTGAGTAACGTAGACTATATTTTATATAAAAATAATACTTACATACACTTTTGCTGCCCGTGTGAAGCCGGGGCGTGTTGCTAGTATTGAATAAAAGAACAATCAATACATAATATACAGCGATTAAAACGATTCTATCTACATTATTATCAAGCTATACGTTCGTAATTCTATAAAATTGCACGAATACATTGATCTACTTCGCTCAGTACCAATTCAGTAGCACCCTCTAAATTTAACGAATCAATTTGATATATTAAAACGTCACAAATGGACAATATCGCATGATATTATATTAAAACTAGTGGAAAATGGACTTTATTAATGATATATTTCATTATAATTATTATATTGCTTTGGCATCTATAAATTACGTCACACGTTAAGGGGGAGGGAGGGGGTCAACGAAATGTGACAAGGGGGGAGGGGTCCTAAATTTCGTGACGTCGCATTTCAAAATTTATAATCTAAGTGATAAAACACGAACTTCAAACTATGTAAGTATTACTTTACGAAAACCTCAAAAACATACAACTATATCTGTGTAAATATAAGGTACCATCCGTCACACTAGGGAGGGGGAGGGGGGGAGTCTCTCAGATGTGACCTGCTGTGACAAGGACGGGGGGAGGGGCAAAAATTCATGAAATTCGTGTGACGTAATTTATGGATGACCCCTTTGTAATGCGATCTTAGAGGAACTATTTATATTATTTAGTAAAAAGTGAAATTCTTGTCGATACTTATCGGGCATGAAGGCAAGATTTCTAAAGCAAATAAATATAACTAAAAATATATTTACATCTTGACAAAATCTACATAACTTCACTTATGGAAGTCGGTTAAAAAAATGCTAAACTACGCAGCGTAAAAAAATATTTAAAATAACGCAAATTGTACTTAAATATCACTTTAAATGGATTAGTAACTCTAAATGAATATAAATATAAAATAAAACTCTTTGGTACGGTTAGAATACCAAAAATACTAAAAGTAATTGATGATTTGGTTCAAAACGATGCCAATGTCGCAGTTTCTTGTCACTTTGTCAAAAATTAGTTCATAAAATTAATATGTAAACTCAAAAATATTCGAAAATATATGTCATTTGAATGTACCTACGTCCATGCAATAAAACTTGACCTTAATTTATAAAACGCCAAGTCCAAGTGACGCACTCGACTTAATTAAATTTATAACTCAATAATAGGAAACGTAATGAGTATTATGACTTCGAACCTCAGCCCTGAATAAAAATCTATTGGACTATCGGTTTTTACCCGAGAATTTCATCAAAAACGGGCTATGTGGACGCGATACTATCACCATGCGATTATATACTCTATTCGTATTCACTGTAGGATGCAGTTTTGTTTCTTATTACTGTCCATATCCATCTCGACTTGTGACAGGTTGTGTTCTATTTCAGCATCGTCTGCTATCCTGTAAATATGAAATAAAAGCATTAGTTATATCGACCTCGATGGCGTAGTGGGTGCGTGTCCGGCTGAGGCGCGAGAGGTGCGGGTCCGATTCCCGCGGCGAGAGAAATGTTTGCATGTTTTGTAGACATTTTTTCCGGGTTTAGTGATGCTATGGTACTCGTAGGTTCAGTGGATCTTATTTATATTGTGTAGTGGTTGTTGCCCGCGACTTTGTACAGTTTTTTCGGTAAAAGGTAGCCTAATGTCCTTCTCTAGGATACGATCTATCTACTTGCCATATTTCATTAAGATATGTTCAGCTATTCAGTTGTGAAACTTTCGCATTTTTTAGCTTTCCGCTTTCCGCTTTTAAGGTTATGGGATCGAATCTGGGGCGTATTCCAATAAACCCCAGCGAAGGGGATCATTGGGATCGCAGGGGATTACTGGACTTTTTGTCCAAAAATGCCCTTCCGGTTCTCGAAGGAAAAGGGGATTACTGGAAAAAAGTTCTATTCATTGCTATTGAAATAAGCCGAATCCGGGGCAAAAATGGATTTTACTATTAAAAAAAATATCTACGTTACACCAGTACTCCCAAATAGTGAAGGAAAACATCGTGTGAAAACCGTCATTGTGAAGAACGAATAAGCCTGAGGCTCACTTCATTCCTTTCACCACACTAGTTCGGAACAGCTAATGACACGAAAGGCAGTAAGTAACTAAAGCTAGTTTGACTCCCGTTCGGTATTTCTCAATTATCAAAATAACTCACGCTCGCTCTTGTTCGTCCATCTCTTGTACTAATCTATCTCTTTCGTTGACCGCCGACAGCAGCTCCTAAAAATATAAATTTGTATTTATTTATAAAATATACAGATCTATCTTAAAATAGGAGTTCATTTATATATTATAGACTAGCGCTCGACCGCGTACCAAACTGCATCCAAACCAAGTTTCAAATCGATCACATACACATGTCAAAAAATCCCATACTAACTTTGACACCCCATTTTACCCTTTTTAGAGGGTTATTTTGAAATATTCAGATAATGTATCCATTTATTTTGCATTTAAAGTATGCGAACCAAAATTCAGACCAATCGCATAAAAAGTTTAAAAAATTAACAAAACAAAAAAAACAAAGTAAACAAACATTGACCCCCCAAATGACCCCTTTTTAAAGTTTATATTGAAAAATCCTAAAACACGTGTCCATTAACTTTGCATTTACAGTACACCAATTTTCACAATAACGCTTTCACCCTTTTTTACCCCCTTTAGGGTGGAATTTCCTGCCTTAGTGGTTTTTTTTATAAAAGGAAGTCACCTTCGAAATTTCAGCTTTCTAACTTCAGCAGTTTCGGCTCTGCGATGAATCAATCAGTTGGAATTGGCACATAGATTCACCTAGCATGTAAGACGTTTCAAAGTGATCCTTGTGATTTTATTGAATAAAATATTTTTCAATTTCAATTTCAGTCAGTCAATCAGTCAGTCAGTCAAGAAGAAAGTCAGTCAATCGTGTCGTGTCGACCCCAAAAGGGCAGGAAGAAGAAGAAGAAGGCTCGTGAAGGTACCTGCAGCAGCAGCCGCTCGCGGCGCTTCTGCCCCGGCGTCTTCCTCCACTCGTCCACGGCGAGCGACAGGCGCAGCTCGCGCGCCAGCAGCTCGCAGCGCCGGCTCAGGTCCTCCTCCTGCTCCCTGGAACCACCGGTGGGATGAGTGTTTAGTATTATTTATTTATTTATTGGAAAACCAACAGCTTACAATTCTTCATATCATAACTATCAATAGCATCAGAGAACCAATTAAAGGTTTTCACGTGTTCAATTAAACATTATATAAGAAATATGTGAACTTAATTATAATAACATGGTAACTAAGTAACCTATCGAAAAGATGTAACCCTACTCGTTAACATAATAAAACTAATTATCGCCAAAAAATTGTGCATTCAGCCGCCGCCTGGCTGAACTAACACTAGTAAAGAATAGGTCAAGGTCAAGTCGCCTACACAGTTCATTGAAATTATCGCTTGCTCGCCACAGAAACGTATTCTGCCGGTAATTAGTACTAGCAGTACTTGTCTTACACCTACCTAGGATCACTGGCTGAGTGTTATTAAGGTAAGTGTAATAAAAAAAGACGTGTGACACTCGGAGACTGCCGCGGTAAAGCTATTGCTGATCCCCCGAAGAGGGGGATTACGCATGCGCAGTAACGCCGATACAACCAATGCCACCTAGAGGCCATTTGCAGAACTAAAGAGACAAGCGTGATATTTCAAAGTCATTAAAAGTTCTGCTATTCATCGATAGATGGCAAAACTAAAAACTAAAAAGTATCACCGCTGTGCCGGTCGGAGTGGGGGGTGTTAGGTTATTTTCGTTACGGAATTTCTGGATTCGGTCTCCACGCTCAAGGCCCGCGATAGAAGCTATGCAATAGCTTAAAAATAATAGTATATTATGCAACTAGTGAATAAAGGACGGATTTAAAGCGAGGGCCATAGATGAGTCACGAGCAAGTGAAGGATTCTAACGACTGAATCACGACCGCAGTGAGTGATTCATGATGATTGAATCACGAGCGTAGCGAGTGATACAAGTGTTAGAATCCTGAGCAACGCATCCGTTTTATTCAAGAGTTGCATACGATACTTTATACCATGACTCCGAGAAAAAGATAGATTTAAGCGTGATTTGTAGGGTAGCAAGTTTTCTACTTTATCGGCCACCCTCTGTTTCATTAACTCAGGTGTTAACACATCTTCTTTATCACTTAAATGCATTTTCGAAAAGTCGAAAATATCAACCAATCAAAGCTCGAGGAGTTATTTGAAAAAGGAGTTTGTATCGAGTTTTTTTTTGCACAAGGAGGTTGTTTAGCATTGAGATGGGAGTTTAAAATATTGATTTAAAAAAAAACAGTGCGTAAAAGCTTGCTTTTTATTCACTGTTTGCGGTGAATAAAATAAGCTTTTTAGAGGGGGAATGGTATAAAAGATTATATTATTTGATAGAGTTCGTGTATTGTCAATAGTGACAAGGGTACATGACACAGATTACAAGTGAAGGTGGTTTAATGGAACAGAGTTCCCACTCGACTGTATCTGGCGACTGACTGTCTGAGCCATAGGCTACTTCTAACTAAGGTATAAACAATAAGTATGTAGCTAGTAGTAAAGGTAGGTACACGCTACAAGCACTGATGGTGGAGTGATCCTGAGGTCAGGGTTCGAATCCGGTCGTGCGCTGGATTTTCAGTTTGGAAAATTTATGTGCGCGATGCCACTCTTAAACGGTGAAGGAAAAGATCGTGAGGAAACCGGCATACCCTAGAACTAAAAATTCGAAGTTGTGTGTCATAGGTTAGTATTATTATAAACGGCTATGGGCTTGCAAACTGTCAGGTTCGCAATACTAACTACTGTGCATAATGGGCATGCCCACATTATCTACGTCTGACTACCCTCTTTAGATATCCTCAAAGATGTAAATATTGTGCATGCCTGTAGTTGGCAGACATTTCATAGTAAAATTTGTTTTCAAGTTATTTCTTAATTTTTCGTTGTGTGTCTACAACAACAAATGCTAAAAAACAGAATTAAATAAATATTTAACGGGGTTCCGATACAACAAACGTGATTTTTTGCCATTTTTATAGATAATGGTACGGAATCCTTCGTGCGCAAGTTCGACTCGCACTTGGCCGGTTTTATTTTATGCTTACAGTATGTTAAGTTGCATCTGCCGACGTAACAACGCGTTCTTCTTGTTCACCAAGTTAAACCATTGGGACATCAGATGTGCCTCTTCCTGTAATATAAAACAATACATTACAAACAAATAAACAAACATACATAAAATCCCGCCTGTTTCCCGACGGGGTAGGCAGAGACCACGGATCTCCACTTGCTACGATCCTGACACACCTCTTGCTTCATTCACTCTCATTACATTGTTCATACATGCGTCGGTTTAGGGTACTCTGGACCTGGCCTTTCTCTAAAACAACCCCAATTCGAGTTACGTTCTTACAATTATTATCAGGGTTTTATTTAATTTTGTTCACAGAATGTTAGAAACAAAGCGCAGACGAAGACGCAAACTATCTATAGATCGTTTAGAACGATCCTTAGATAGCTCCTGTTTAACAAGTACATGTAATATTATTATCTCTACAGTACTTTTTATTTTATAATACTTATCTATTATATTTTGATTTACATATAAATAATATAATTTGTTATAATTACTATTTTCATTTTTTATAATGAATATAATATACAACATAATAATTATGATATAAGTAAGTAGTATGTAATGATTCTAAAAATAATGAAGGTAGGTATTACTGTATTCTATAATATTACATAAGTTCTTGTATATTAGAATAATTATTTTAAAAGATATTTAATAAATGATTTGAAGTCAAACTCAGTTTTCAACAAATAAAATGATTCAAAAAGTTAACAAATTTACTAAATCTAACTTGTTTGATAGTAGATCTGCATATTTGACTCATAATTTTACAATGATAAATATAATATTGTATTACATATCTCAAAGTATAGAAGCAAATAAAGCTATATAAGATTTATCGTAAAATTACCGGGCATCGTGGAGCTTGGACACAGGAAAATATTTTTCTTCGCCATTTTTTCTACAATTCAAAGAAAAATATTTAGATGGTATCTCAGATTTGCCTCTGCCCACTGCTCTGTACATTCTAGATTATAATTTATATCTAGATTATAATTATATTAGAAAATATGGGCATGTGCCAAATATCATGGACGTGCCTCTGACTACCCTTTAGATATCCTCAAGCACCGAATCGAGTCGTATTGCGTGCGCGTACAATACGACGTCGCGCGCGTCGCATAACATTTGTTAACGTACAATAACATTGTACATAACATTTATACAATAACATTTGTTATTCGTAGAAAACAAACCAAACTGCGTAAGATGCATTTTTTCACTTTTCCGTATTTTGAACCTTTTTTTTCGGACTGGACAAATGATTGTCCGACAACCTGTGACATTCCGATTCTACAAAAGATGCTAGTAACGAGATGCATCAGTGTGTAAAGTCTCGTTACTGGGTACTAGGCGGCGTACCCGTGACTGTACCCGGTACTGAGTACCGACTACATACGTACCCGTGACTCAGTACCGAGCACATCCGTACCCGTGACTCAGTACCGAGTACGTACGCTGCTAGGGCTGTACCTCCGAGTTGTCCTTGGCGTCCATGACGGCGCGCAGCTGCTTCTCGAGCGAGGCGGCGCGCAGGTCCACGGCGCGCTGCTCTCGCTCCAGAGCAGCCACCTCGCTCGCGATGTACGAGCCCGACTCCAGCCTCTGCAACACGATTCAGTAGCTCCCATGAGTTTTCACAATCTACACTCGCTAGCGACTGTAGTTAAAAAATTGTATGAAAACTTGTACAGAGGGTCTACCATGAGTTTTCACAATCTACACTCGCCAGCAACTGTAGTTAAAAAACAGTATGAAAACTCGCCCAGCGCCTCTAGCTGATAGTTGGGTACTAAAACGTCACGTAGTTAACTATCCTACGTCACAGCGTACTACAGCGACTGTAGTTTGCGCTTCATTCATTTGCTTAGAATTTGGTACAATGAGTAACAATTTTGACAGATGTCATAGTAACGTACTACTGTAGTAACGTCAGCCGATCTAAATGTGACAACTCATGGTAGACGTACAGTTCCATTTAATACGTTCATTACTAGCTGTCTCGCTCGCGACTTCGTTCAAAGCATCTAAACCGAGTTGAATTTGCAAAGATTTAGCTGAATACTCATAACGTTTACCCCCCATCTAACTACGATAGACCTGTGTCGATCGATAATTTCGTGCGACCCGGGTATATCGTGACCCATTGACTACATAGCCAACGGGTCGCACGAAATGATCGAGATCGAAACCCGGGTCGATCTAGGAGACAGATGTATCTGTGTACCCATGGGTCCCTTGACTTACAGGTTATTACTAAGCAGGTTGTAAGTTAGGATGATCGACAATCGATTGGGTCGCGCGCGAGTCTTGCAATCTAGCCCAAACAAATGGGTAGGCGGGTCAAAAATGATCGAATCACATATAGATTCGTGATCGACCTACTCGCTGATGGGTTGCGATCAAATCAAAATGACCTAATCAATCGTGATCGACACAGGTCTAACTACGATATTAGTCCGGTTTTTGTTGTGTATACCTCGTTGTCATCTGCGGGCTCCTTGTCGGGCGTGAGGCGGTCCACGAGCGCGCAGAAGGATTGCAGCGTGAAGCGACCATCGCCGCTCTTGCCGCTCTGGCTGTCCTCGCTGTTGCGACTCTCTGCGGACGCGAGTATACTGAACTAGCTGACGGCGGTAGTCAGTCAATCAGTCGGTCAGCCGGACAGTCGGTGGGTCGGTCGGTTGGTCGGTGGGTCGGTCGGTCAGTCGGTGGGTTGGCCTGTCGATCGGTCAATTGGTCGGTCGGTTGGTCAGTCGATCAGGTAGACCGGTCGGTCTATCAGTTCAGTCAGTCAAGTTTTAATTTAGTTCATGTTAGTATGTATAGTCTCCTTAAATATTGTTTGTTTATATAAGATGATACACATACATACATAAAGTCACGCCTGTTTCCCGACGGGGTAGGCAGGGACCACAGATCTCCACTCGCTACGATCCTGACATACCTCTTGCTTCATTCACTCTCATTACATTGTTCATACATGCGCGTCGGTTTAGGGTGCTCTGACCTGGCCTTTCTCTAAAACGTCCCCAATCTTATTTAATTATGAGTATTCAAGAGAGAGTAATTCTTACGTTTTTAGCTGATTTTTTTTTAAATCTTTTTGCCTGAGTGCATTTTTCAAAAGGTCGGTCAGTCAATCGGTTGGTCGGTCAGTCAGTCGATTGGTAGGCCGGTCAGTCCGTTATCCATTAGCCAGTTAGTGTGCTCTATAAAAGTACTCACACACGGTGAAGGAAAACACCGTGATGAAACCGGCATACCCATCATCTCCCCCCTTTTCTTCCTGTCCCACGCGTGTGAAGCCACAAAGATTCCTACCAGATCTTTCTGGACTGAGCGACTTCCTGGAGCTGGGAGTCGAACCCTCGCGCGCCAGCAGCGCGTCCAGCTGCTCCACTCCGCCAGCTGGAACATTCATCAGAACATTAACAAAAACATGTCATCACGACTGTAATCCCCAGGCTCGGTAGATATGTAAGGCGATTCAAAATGATCCTTGTTATTTTCCTACTATTATTATAAACGCGAAAGTTTGTAAGAATGTATGGATGTACATTGTTTGTTACTCTTTCACGCTGAAACGGCTGAACGGATCTGGATGAAATTTGACATAGAAATAGATTATAGTATGGACTAGCACATAGGCTACGTTTTATCCCTGAAAATTTACGGTTTCGGTTGGCGAAGCCGTGGGCGGAAGCTAGTATCGACTTAATTATATATGATTTTCCGGCTGGTACACTTATTTTGGATGTTTGGTCTTGGGTGTACTAAAATAGCAATAGCGAATAGTGGAAATGTACTGTGCACCTATCCCTACCGGTAGAAATAGATCTACAGTGTAGATCTATTTCTACCGGTAGGGATAGGTGCACGTTTGTGTAGATTCTACACAAACGTGCACTTATCCCTACCAGTAGGGATAGCCTGGTAGGGATAAGTGTACCAGCCGTGATTTCCAAACAAAATAGTAAATAGTGGTAATGAGAGTGTACCTGCTGCGAACTCCTCCATCACGGAGTGTTTGGTGATGATCTCGAGCGTGGGACGCGCCGCGCGCGACGGAGACAGCGGCGACGTGGGACTGCAACAAACAAACATACAATTATTTATTTTTATCGGTATCGGGATGTATTACTATTGGCTCGTGGTCACTTTCGAGTTTTATTTTTCACAATGGTATATCTACCATTTTTTGTTTCTAATATTTAATATGTTTATACAACGATTTTATTACCAAGACAAAACCATTTCGCTGCGGGAAAACAACCATTAAAATTTCTGGGTGTATAAACTAAGTAGGAAGCGATGCGATCTGCACAAGTAAAATACTATGTATACTAACTAACAATGTGGATGGAATATTATTACAGTGATTCAGTTCTTCACTGAGTTAAAGCCAGCGCCCACTGCTGGGCGGCGGACGCGAATAATGAAGAGCATTTAGTGATGATGATGTATGATGATAAGAATCACAATATATCACATAATTAAAACAATTAATCACAGTTATATCACTATATCACACTAATATCACACTATATCACACTAATATCACACTATATCACACTAATATCACACTATATCACACTAATATCACACAATAACACTATATCACAGTATATCATACTAATATTGCACTAAATCACACTAATATCACACTATATCATACTAATATTACACTAATATCACGGTAACATCACACTTTATCACAATATGTCACACTATATCACACTATTTCACACTATATCATACTCATCACACAATATAAATGCGTAAGTTTGCGCGTGTGTGTTATTTTGATACTTCTTCACGTAATACATAGTGAATATTCTCAAGGGGATGAACAGTACATAGCCGCGGGTGAGACCGCAGGGCGCAGCTAGTTGTATGTACAATCAGTGTTGCCAGATACACTGTAATTACAGCAGATCTACTGTATTTTCACACGATCCACTGTACACTGTAATAATAAAAAAATTACAATGTATGGGAACACTGTAATTTTTGAAAGGGCATTTATTGTAATTTTGTAAATTTAATAATTTGTCTCATCTGGCAACACTGTGTACAACGGACACACATTACCGGCGAGCTAGTCGTCATAGTCGCCGATAGCCGCCACACTCTCTACCGTCACGAGTACCGCAGGACGCCAATCTTGGTGAAACACAACTATATCAATACTGGCTTAGCCGAGAAGTTGACTTGTCTCAACTATTCTACTTCCTATCTTATACCTTTAAACGAGCAATTCTTGTATATTTATATCATCTGGATCTCGGAAACGGCTCCAAAGATTTTGATGAAATTTAGTATACAGGGGGTTTCGGGGGCGATAAATCGATCTAGCTAGGTTTCATTATAGAAAACGTCGTTTACAAAAAAAAACCGAGCAAAGCTCGGTCATCCATATACTAATATTAGGAATGTATGGATGTATGTTTGTTACTCTTTCACGCTGAAACGGCTGAACGGATCTAGATGAAATTTGGCACAGATATAGATTACAGTCTGGAATAACACATAGGCTACTTTTTATCCCGGAAAAATGTACGGTTTCCGCGGGATAGATTTGTTTTAGTTTTTCAAGGTACCACGCGGGCGAAGCCGTGGGTGGAAGCTAGTAGCATATAATGTTATTTTAAGCAGGTGTTACGAATGCAAAGCCGCGGGAAAAAGCTAGTGGTATATATAGTAAAACGCGTCTTGTCTAAACAAAACATACCTGACAATGCCTGCTCGGGCGTCGGCGATCAGCTTTCTCGCTCTCTCTCGTAGCATAGCCTGTCTCTCTTCCTCAGTCATAGGCTGAAAATTTTTAATAATTACTTTTTAAATTGTAACAGAAACAGCACAGTTTTGTCGAATTTTGAAATAAATTAGGAGTTAGTTTCAAAGAAACAAGGCTCTTGTTGGAGTTTATAGGCCGCCTTAAGGCCTCCGTAGCCTAAGTTCAAAAGCGTTGATACTACTAATGGTCACCCATCTGTATGTTTTTAACCAATAAGCTACTATGTACTTGTAAAAACGTACCTTTTTAGGACTAGCATCTCCATTCCTTTCCTTTTCACTCTCTTCTCTCTGTCGTCTACTCCTCTCCTTCTCTCTCGCCTCGCGTTTAGTAGCCTCGAGCAGCTGTCTCGCTCGCTCTTTCAGCTCGTCATGACGCGATAGCAGTTGCTATCCGACCAATGAGAAGGAGGGTATGCGTCAAGACGTCGACCAATCATAGCCAAGCGTTGATTTTCAACCAATGACGTAACAGGGTTCAATGGAACGATGTTTCGACCAATCAGGGCCAAGCGTTTGATCCAAGCGTTATGTCGGTCCAATGAGAAGCGATGACGTCACACAAAGCCATGTTTTTTTCGCGGCAGTAATGAAAAGGAAATTTTATAATGTAATTTTTTAACCTCATTATTGAAGAAAGGTTTTGAAAATTCTAATTTAAAATTTGAATTGGAATGTATTTTTAAGTTCCTTTTAAGTAGGTACTAAAGGTATGTACTAATCTATCTAACACTAATTATCTAATGTCTAATGCTCAAATTACTTATTATCTATATTTAAACAAAGTAAATTAGGTATGGAAATTGTGTTTAAAATATACATCCGGTGATATAACATTATAACTATAAAGAATTACACCGAAATAATTTCGTACGGCTAGGAATGTTTAACGGCTAGACCAATTTGGATGAGACTTGCACACTAAAATAGCATTAAAATTCAACAGCCACAACACTAAATCCAAAACTAATATAAAACAACTTACCGGCGTCGGCTTGGGGAGATCAGGCGTGGCTTTATTTTCGTTTCCAAACGAATTAGATCCATTTCCAAACGATTGTGCGCCATTTCTAAACGGACTCGTCCCATTTCCAAACGGACTCGTCCCATTATCAAACGGACTCGTCCCATTTCCAAACGGACTCATCCCATTTTCGAACGGACTGATCCCATTACCAAACGGACTCGTCCCGTTTTCAAACGGACTCATCCCATTAAATGGTTGCGCGCCGGTTGGGACAAACGATTGATTATCAAACGTATTTGACTGGTTTTCAAACGCCTTTGACGCTTCCGATTGTAAGTTTTGAGCGTTTCTATTTAGGGTTCCGTGTTCAATTGTTTCCGAATTCTCCGTTATCTGTAGGATGTTGGGTTCTTTTTGAGACTCGTTCACGAGTGAAGTGAGCGGGTCTGTGAACGCCTGTTCGATCGAAGCTGGTTTTTGATCTTGTTTAGCTGAAAATGTAAGAAAAATATAGTTTTAAAAGTCAATCTTCACACACAAATTCTCGCAGAAATTTATGCGTTTGGAATTTTTAAATTAAGTAAAATTCTTAAACAAATATTTCTGTTTTATTTATTTAATTTATTTTTGTTCGAAAGGTGATAGTCGGGAGTATTCTTAGCTTTGTTTGATGGAAATCCGTCTAAGATGGCTGCCGCCACAAAACGGTGGATTACATATTTTTTCACAACTTATTCATTATAGGTATCAAATAAAAAGGCTATTTAGTAGAATACTTATACACTATGACAAATTTCAAATCAAAGATGGCCGCCACAAAATGGCGGACAAAATTTGTGACGGAAGTATTTTAAATTTTTAATTTAATTTAACATGTATTTAAAAGGCTTAAGTACAGTTGGCCCAACGAGTCGAGGCATTCGTGAAGTTAGCCCCAGAGCGCTGCGCAGTAGGTCTACCATGAGTATTCACAATCTACACTCGCTAGCGACTGTAGTTAAAATGTATGAAAACTTGTACAGCGCCTCTAGCGGATAGTTGGGTGCTAAAACGTCACTAGTTAACTATCCTACGTCACAGCGTACTACAGCGACTGTAGTTTGAGCTTCATTCATTTGCTTAGAATTTGGTACCATGAGTAACAATTTTGACAGATGTCATAGTAACGTACTATTACTACTGTAGTAACGTCAGCCGATCTAAATGTGACAACTCATGGTAGAAGTACAGTATCGTTTTTCGGGAGCAATTGGAGGTATGAGGAGGGGCGGAAGGAACTGTACATGCGCAAACTTGGCTGTGGCTAACTTCACAAATGCCTAGATCCGTTGGAAGAACTGTACATATGTATGTAGGTAGAGGTAGATCAGTCTAAAAATGCACGCCCCTCCAATGTATTACCACATGCGGTACAAGTACAAGTGGAGGGGCGTGCATTTTTGGACTGAATCATCTCTATGTGAGTATTACCAGGTTCACCGGCAGGTGTGCTGTTCTGCGGGGGATCTTCTTCCTCGTCAGAGCCGAAGGGGTCCGTCAGCTCCTTGCGCGTCATCAGCTTCTGCGGGGGCGCCGGCACCGGCTGCGGAGCACCAGGCCACAGGGACATTAGGCCTTCAGAGGAAAGATCTACCCAATCTGTACTTCTGTACTAATATTATAAAGAGGAAAGTTTTGTATTTTTGTTTGTAACGAATATACTCAAAAACTATTGGTCCGATTTCAAAAATTCTTTTACCATCTGACTGCTACATTATCCCTGAGGACATAGGCTATATTTTATGTAGGTACCACGCGAGCAAAGCCGCGAGCGGAAGCTAGTATACTATAAGTAATTATAAGTTACTAGCTGTGTCCGCGTGGAATAGTGAATTTCGGCTTCATTTTTTAGGCTAACTTTTTTGCCGACGTCATACCCTATTTTTACCTCCTTTAGGGTAAAATTTTTACCCCAAGGGGTGAATTTTTTTTAAAAGTTTGAATATCGTTTTTATTTAGGTATATTTAATCAAAAGCCTAAAAAATAAGTTTCAAGCTTCATCTTTAAAAATGACGTACCTAATTTCATAATAACATACAAACCTTAATCCCCTATTTCTACCCCTTACAGCCCAATTTTCGCATTAAAAAGTCCTTTTTCAAGCTCTATACTATCTCTGTACCAAATTTCATTTCGATCGGTTCAGTAGTTTAGGCGTCATTGAATAACACACTGAGTTACTTTGGCATTTATAACATTAGGATAAGTAGTTATTAATTACGAATAAATAATAAAATTATAATCAGTAGACGTACGTCGAGGGGCGGCGCGTCGTACCACGTGCTGCGCGAGCGCACCGGCGCCGCGCTCTCCTGCGGCCTGCGGGGGGAGGGGGGGGGGACATTACTAGCTAGAACATTACAAAACAGAGCGCTGGTGGTGTAGTGGTAGCACCCCTGCCTCGCGATCCGAAGGTCGTGGGTTCAAACCTAGTCGTGCACCGATGAGCTTTTCTTTTTGAAAAAATATATGTGCGCAATGCCAGTGCTCTTAAACGGTGAAGGAAAACATCGTGAGGAAACCGGCATACCCTAGAACCAAAAATTCGAAGGTGCGTCATAGGTTAGTATTCTTATAAGCGGCGATGGGCGTGCAACCTGTCACGTACGGAATCCTAACTACTGTGCAAAATGTGGACATGTGCCAAATGTCATGTTCGGACGTCCTTCTGACTACCCTCTTTAGATATCCTCAAAGATCTAAGTCACTAGAGGTCTGTAGAGATATCTACCGAGCCTGGGGATTACAGTCGTGTGAGTGTTTTAATTAGTTTGGGGCATTGTGTGAAATGTCCACCAATATTTATTTATTTACATAATAAAATAAATAAAATAAAATAAAAAAGCCTTTTATTTCTTGCGTTATCGCATTACAGATACATTCTTATTTTAATTATCAGTATTTTTATTTTGTATTTTTGCTTTTGTTTATAATTTATTATTTTTAATATAGTTAGTTTATTTCTATTAATGAATACGATTTCTTATTACTACTATTGATTGTTAATTAATTAATCTATATTTATTTACATACTCACTCCTATCTTTCATTAACACTGTATCTCGTCTTACATTTGACTGAAGACTTATACAGGGTGTTACCACACTACTTCCGAAAACTTCAGTGGGTTAAAGTAATATAAAAACTTTTCTAAGAAATCAACACGCGAGAAAAAGACAGCTGTTTCATACATATAATTTACAAGATTTTTTCAGCGACCCTTTGAAATCTGCAGGTTCTAATAATTTAAATTGAATTGAATTTATATATTATTACGTACGTATCATTTAAGAGTTTAAATAAATAAATAAATAAATCTCATACCTTTAAACGAGCAATTCTTGTATATATATATATATATATAATTGGAATCTCGGAAACGGCTCCAGCGATTTTCATGAAATTTAGTATGCAGAGGGTTTCGGGGGCGATAAATCGATCTAGCTAGGTTTCATTCTCCAAAAACACGATAAACCAGAAAAAAAAACCGAGCAAAGCTTGGTCACCCAGGTACTAAATAAATAATGCTGGACACTATCACACAGCATCATGTAGCCCCAAACTAAGCAGAGCTTGTATTATGGGAACAGCATGACTGATAAACTACATGGATACATTTTTTTTTTTATAAATACATACATATTATACATAGAAAACACCCAGACCTGAGACAAATATTTGCAAATAATGCAAACATTTGTCCCGCGGCGGGAATCGAACCCGAAATATTTTAAATCTATACCTATATAAGAGCTTAACCTGACTGACTGACTGACTGACTGACTGATTGATCATCGCCGAGCCGAAACCGCTTAAGATAGAAAGCTGAAATTTGGAAGGTGGCTTCCTTTTATAACAAAACCACCCATTAAGGCGGGATTTTTGCAAATTCCACCTCTAAGGGGGTGAAAAAGGGTGAAAACGTTAGTATGAAACTTTTTAACGCGTGGAGCGATTTTCATGAAACTTTGTTTGTGCACTGTAAATGCAAAATAAATGAACACGTGTTTCAGGATTTTTCAATATAATCTTCAAAAAGGGGTCAAATGTGGGGTCAATGTTTGTATAGGAACTTGTTAACGGGTGGTGCGATTGGTCTGAAATTTTGTTTGTGTACTGTAAATGCAAAATGAATGAATACGTGTTTCAGGATTTTTCAATATAACTTTTAAAAAAGGGTCAAATTTGGGGTCAATGATTGTATGGGAACTTTTTAATGGGCGGCGCGATTGGGCTGAAACTTTGTTTGTGTACTGTAAATGCAAAGTAAATGAACACCTGTTTCAGGATTTTTCAAAATAACCCTTTAAAAAGGGTAAAATGGGGTGTCAAAGTTAGTATGGGATCTTTTTAACGGGTGATGCGATTGGTCTGAAACTTTGATCGTGTACTGTAAATGCAAAATGAATGGTCACCTGTTTCAGGATTTTTCAATATAACTCTGAAAAAGGGGTCAAATGGGGGGTCAATGTTTGTATGGGATTTTTTTAACGGGTGGTGCGATTTGCCTGAAACTTTGTTTTTGTACCTACTGTAAATGCAAAATGAATGAACATGTGTTTCAGGATTTTACAAAATAACCTTCAAAAAGGGGTCAAATGTGGGGTCAATGTATGTATGGGAACTCTTTAACGGGTGGTGCGATTGGTTTGAAACTTTTTTCGTATACTGTAAATGCAAAATGAATAGACACGTATTTCAGGATTTTCAATATAACATTCAAAAAAGGGTCAAATGTGGGGTCAATGTTTGTATGGGAATTTTTAACGGGTGGTGCGATTGGTTTGAAACTTTGTTTGTGTACTGTAAATGCAAAACGAATGGACACCTGTTTTAGGATTTTTCAATATAACTAAAAAAGGGGTAAAATGGGGTGTCAAAGTAGTATGGGATTTTTATGAGTTGCGTGATGTGTTTAAAACTCAGTTTAGATATTTTATGTGAACGAAGTCGCGAGCGGGACAGCTAGTCATTTATAATTAAATAACTAAAGCTATAAAAATCGGTCCGCCTCTACTCCAAACTGTTGCTGTACCCTTAATAGGGTTCATATGTTCCTAAACTAACACCCAACCATGTAACATATGACTGCAATAAATAAACAAATACAAATACATTTTAGCCAAGTTTTTAGCAATTGAACTTTTGCATGGAACAGCTGAAATTTTTTCGCGCTCACCGTGTGGCCTCTCTCAAAAGCTTATTTTATTCACCGAAAACAGTGAATAAAAGCACTTTTACGCACTGTTTTGGTGTTTGAATTTAGAACACATCTATATATTTGAACTCCATCTCAATGCTATACAAACTCCTTATTCAAGTAACTCCTCGAGCTTTGATTGGTTCACATTTTCGACATGGAGTTGGAGTCATTGTATAAATTATCGTATGCAACTCTTGAATAAAAACTTATTTATATCGAGGGCCATGAATCACTCGCGTTGGTCAGAATTCTAACACTTAAATCACCCGCTACTCTTGTGATTCAATCCTCATGAATCACTTGATACGGTCGTGATTCAGTCGTTAGAATCCTTCACTTGCTCGTGACTCATCTATGGCCCTCGCTTTAAATCCGTCCTTTATTCACTAGTTGCATAATATACTATTATACTGATGCGTACTTTAACCTCCTGAAGTTGTCGGTAGTCTGGTAACACCCTGTACAGTACTCACACGGGGCGTGGTCTGTCGCTCATGTTCTTGGAGCGCCGCGTGCTGATCTCCCGGCTGAACAGCTCCCGGGGGAGGGACCCGTCTGTGTCGTGGCGCCCCACCAGGTACGACGACTCCGTCTCATCGTTACCTGCACCCACACATTATAAACTGACGACCAAGGCCGTCTTAAACTATGCTGGGGCCCTTGGGCACACAAGAATTTAGGGCCCTTTTGGAAAGTAAAGATAGCTAATTAAATAACTTTTTTTCTATTATGATCTTCTATTTGTTATGGGCAATCAAGTAAACAATATAATGTCCATAATTTTGACTTTTGATGATGTAATTTTTACATACAAATTTTAACCCCCTTTTTTGTCCGGTTTTGTTAAAGTCACTATATAGGCCAGGATTTACCAGACTTTCTTACAAACCATCATGTTTCAGAGTCATAGTTTTAAGCCTGAAATAACACTACTTCCATACTATTTTTTTGAGGTCATGATATGAAATTTCAAAGTTTTATTATTTTGATATCGCCCGAAGAGCTTGTGAATGATGATGATGATAACTAGAACCAGTTTCAAGCTCACCTAATTGCTCCACTTGTAGCTCGCTGCCGGTGAAATGTGCGCGCAGTTGGAACAGATACGTCATAATCTGGAAATTTAGAGAAATTTCGTTTTAAGATATTTTTAGACTAACCGCGTGTTCTGCAAGTCGTATACACTAATGAGTCGCGAATGAGTGCCTAGCCAAGCGCGGGGTGGCGGGAGGGGGACGTCACGCACGACCAGACGGGGCGGGGCGGGGTGGGGAGGGGGGGTACGTCACGCACGGCCAGGCGGTCGGGCGCGGGGCGGCACACGTCGCCGGCGGCCAGCACGGGCGAGATGCCGAGCGCGCCGCTGGCCTCCAGCGCGGGGCGGGGTGGGGAGGGGGGGTACGTCACGCACGGCCAGGCGGTCGGGCGCGGGGCGGCACACGTCGCCGGCGGCCAGCACGGGCGAGATGCCGAGCGCGCCGCTGGCCTCCAGCGCGGGGCGGGGTGGGGAGGGGGGGTACGTCACGCACGGCCAGGCGGTCGGGCGCGGGGCGGCACACGTCGCCGGCGGCCAGCACGGGCGAGATGCCGAGCGCGCCGCTGGCCTCCAGCGCGGGGCGGGGTGGGGAGGGGGGGTACGTCACGCACGGCCAGGCGGTCGGGCGCGGGGTGGGGAGGGGGGGTACGTCACGCACGGCCAGGCGGTCGGGCGCGGGGCGGCACACGTCGCCGGCGGCCAGCACGGGCGAGATGCCGAGCGCGCCGCTGGCCTCCAGCGCGGGGCGGGGTGGGGAGGGGGGGTACGTCACGCACGGCCAGGCGGTCGGGCGCGGGGCGGCACACGTCGCCGGCGGCCAGCACGGGCGAGATGCCGAGCGCGCCGCTGGCCTCCAGCGCGCACCGCACGTTGTGCGCGCCCGCGTCCGGCTGCAGCCCGGAGAAGTCTCTGCGGAACACGATCAACATTTAGTCCGGGCGACAATGCGAACGTAAGTACACATAAACATTATAAACATATGACTTCCGAATAAGTCAAAGTGACGTTTGTGAAGGCAAAAACCTCATATTTGTTTTGCGAAATCTAAAATATATGTAACTCGAAAGTGACCGACTGACTGACATGGTGATCTATCAACGCACAGCCCAACCCACTGGACGGATCGGGCTGAAATATGGCATGCAGGTAGATGTTATGACGTAGGCATCCGCTAAGAAAGGATTTTGATTAATTCTACCCCCAAGGGGATAAAATAGGGGATGAAAGTTCGTATGAAAAGTCGCTATAATCGACATTCACGCGGGCGAAGCTGCGGGCATCAGCTCGTCGTATATAAACGTCACTCTATCTTCTATTCTGTAGAAGAAATACTGTCATGCTAAAGGGGGACGTCGTCGAGATACTCACATAAGGTCAGGTCTGTAGTGATGTATGATGGCGCAGAAGGCAAGTCCAGACCTAAAGCTGGTCGTCAGATTGGTCACTTTACACGATTTGTACTCGCGAGTCACGAACTGACACCACTCTAGAAGATCTTGCACCTGGAAATTATAATACAATTAGTTTTTGACCCTCCATAAGCCAACTTTGACCCTCTTAGGTGGTGAGCCTTTTTTTAATGGAGCCCACGTGACTCTCCACCAACCATGAAAAATTTTGACTTTTTTAGCCACTGCTGACCCTCCCAATGGGAATTTTTGGAACTGTCGGCTATTGTTTATCACTATAATACCTGTAAAGTGTACTAACTTTAACCCTCTGTAACCATTATTTTGCTTGACCCTCTATTATCCACTATTGAGCCTATAATGACTGATATTTAAATAACATCAAGTTTATTGCTACTAAATTTGCCCCCTTTTCAACAACATGCAAAAGGGGGGTCGAGTTAGTTAACTTTAGATACTTACAGGTGTCTTATCTTTGTCAAACTTCCCCGGAAACAACTTCTCCATGTCAGCGATGGGCGTTTTATCCCCATCTTCCTTTTCGTTGTCGTTTCTGTCCAGGCCGATGCAGTTCAAATTGGTCTTTAGCTCTAAAGGCTTAAGGTTCCTTTTTGCAACGGTTTTTGGCTTGAAAACCACTTCTTTAAATGTGTTATCTATGGGCGTGGATGTTAGTTCTAATTTGCTTGGCTCAAACTGGTAGCCCAGCTGAAAAAAATATAGTATTTATTCTAAAAATCTTGAAATAGTTTTATAAGCATATTGGATTTTTTACATTTTACGGCCACATCGGACACATTTTAAATCACAGAAAAAATAAAACAAACATGATCATGACAGTAGTCCCCAGGTAAACATCTCTCCAGATACTTAATTCTATGTTTTTATTTTTAAAGTTACCACGCGGGCGAAGCCGTGGGCGGAAGCTAGTAGGCTATATTTTATGTAGGTACCTCGCGAGCAAAGCCGCGAGAGGAAGCTAGTGGTTAAATAAAGATAGGCTCACCTTATACTCGTTGTCTCTGGGGGTGCTTTCCTGGGGGGTGGGGGTGGTGGGAGTGTTCGGCTCTGGTGAAATAGGGGCAGTGGGGGTTCTCGAGTTGTCAAAGTTAAGACTTTGCACGCTGTTGGGGGTCGCCGCTATATCGCTGTTGGTGAGCGATTGGGTCATTTCTTCCATTTGTTGACGCAGATCTGACATCTGAGGAAGGGAAAAAAATAATTTGACAAAGACTAATCTATATTAAACTAGCGACCCGCCCCTGCTTCGCACGGGTGCAATGCTGATACTAAATATACCTACTCAAATGTGTTTATTTACGACATCACATTAGAAACCTCTGAAATTATCAGTGTTTCACTACTATATTATTATGCATGTATTATACATATAAACCTTCCTCTTGAATCACTCTATCTATTAAAAAAAACCGCATCAAAATCCGTTGCGTAGTTTTAAAGATTTAAGCATACATAGGGATATAGGGACAGAGAGAGCGACTTTGTTTTTACTATGTTGTGACTTACGAGTGGTGTAGGTAGCGGTACCATTCCTGCCTCATCTGAAGGCCGTAGGTTCATACCTGTTCGTGTGCACCAATGGGTTTTACTATTCGGAAAATGTATGTGTCCAATACCAGGGAACAAAACGATGAAGGAAAGTCCTAGAACCAAAACTTCGAACTTCTAAGGTGTGGTCCTGTTGCAAGCTACGTGACAGGTTGCAAGCCCATCGCCGCCGAAGAATATCAGATGGTAAAAATGTTACCTGTCTTGTAGAGTTATCTGAGAGCCAGTCCTCGTCCAAATCCTCCAGCACGGCGATGTCAGAATTGTTGTTGACCGACAGCAGCGACGCTAGAGACTGCATGTCTTCGTCTCTGTAATAAATGAATCATCATCATCTTCCTGCCCTTTCCCACGTTATGTGGGGTCGGCACAACATGTGATCTTCTATCTCCCTCTGTCATTCGTCAACTCAGTACTCACTCCTTTCTTACCCATGTCATCTTTCACACAGTCCATTCATCTTTTCTTTGGCCTACCTCTCCCCCTGTATCCGTCCACATAAACACCTAACACTCTCGTCACATGACATTCATCTCTTCTCATAACATGTCCATACCACGCTAGCCTATTACTCCTCATCTTTTCTGTCACCGGTGCCACTTTTACTCTGTAATAATGGATATGAATATATATATAAATAATATTGTTTTACATAAAATAGTAACATACTTTTAAAAAGGCTGCGCCATTTGATTTTTTTTGGCGCAGCCAGAGCGATATATAATTAGAATTTGGTAACGATATGAATTTAATTAAAATTAACTATCATCATCAGGCTATAGGAGTACATTGCTGGAGATAGGCTTTCACAATATACTTCCAGGTCAAACGTTTTCGTGAAGTCACAATCCACCGACCCAAAACACTTGTCAAGTCATCGGTCCATTATATGGGCTACCCATATTCAAAATGATATTTATTATTTTACGGATATAATCTCGACGAATGATATAAAACATCGCAACGTACTTTCGCCACTTCCAACCAACGGCTGCCCCAAATAAAACTTTTAACTGGCGCAGTCGTAAGGATGCTTAATACTGTTCATAAACCTCCATTTTCTACGAACGGTTGCGCCAAATAAAACTTTTAACTGGCGCAGTCTTAAACATTCTTTATACTGTTCAAATACCTTAGCCATTTTCTACGAACGGCTGCGCCAAATAACATTTTAAGTGGCGCAATCGGTAAGGATGCACTATACTAGTAACTCACGTGGCTTGCCCCTCTCTGAGTAGTACACAGTGCAGAGTGAGATGCAGCGATGCACCGACTATCTTGTGCGTGGTCGGGTCTAGCGGCACTACTACAGGCCGTTGTGAAGGTTCTAGACTCGCATATTTCCGCATATTGATTGACGCTACCGCTAGACGCCTGCGTTTACCTGTTATTGATACCTGTAAAATTATTTATACCTGTTATTGAACAAACATGATCACGACTGTAATCCCCAGGCTCGGTAGTTATCTCATCCGATCTCTAGTTACCGAGTACCTAAAATGTATTTATCTCTTTCCTGTTCTGTTTTTTGATTATTTACTGTATGTGTGTCAAATCAAATATTATCTTTCTTTCTCTTTTTCTTTTACATAATTAACGCCGGTGAAACCCGGAGCAGGCAGCAGTGTGACCAAATTTAGTAGATTTCTACTTTTTTGGTAGATTTTTAGGAACTTGCAACGGCTGTTAGGGAAAAAAATATCAGTTATCTATTTTGGTATTTTAACCCATTTAATTTTATAAATTAACTAAAAGTCTATACTTTTAGTTGAATCCAGCTTACGTTTAGTAGATTTAGGTAAGTTTTCATCCTGTGTTACGGTATATTTTTGCAATTCAAATCTGGTCACACTGGCAGGCATCTAGTGTATGATACTTTGACCAATTAAAAAAGTAAATGTCAAAATATTTTATTGAATAAAATCACAGGGATCATTTTGAATCGTCTTACATACTAGGTGAGTCTAGGTGCCAATTCCAGTCCTATCCCCAGTCCGAGAAGAACTGACAAGAAACTCGCTGGGCCCTAGCGCTTTTTGTATGATGTCAAGGATTCTCAAAAAGGATGAGGGTACTCACATCTTCCAAAACGAAGGTCCAGTCTTTATCCTCAAGCTCGTTGGTTCTGGAGTCTTTGAACAGTGTCACTGTGACGGTCTGGTTCTCAGGCACCGGGTATATCACTGACCCCCTGGAACAGCAAGAGGTCAACATGATCCCAATTGAAGAATAAAAACTTGGCTTGATTCCTTATGGTTGCTGAGGGGGTAAAACATTACGAACGAAGTCACCGGGTCTTTTAGAACTTGAATATCTTATTCGTATTTATTTCAAGGGTGGAATACTAAAGCGGCGATGGGCTTGCAACCTGTCACGTACGGAATACATAAAACAGCAAAATGTAGGCATGTACCAAATGTCATGTTTTATGTTGGTATGTTTTATTTTTATTATTATTTTTATTTTGTTTTATTTGAATATGTTATTGATTTACTGTATTCCGAATGTATTTTGTGGTATAGTCATGTATTTTAATTTTGATTATTTAGTGTGGTTTTGTGACCATTCTAATTAAATAAATAAATATTTGGAAGTACCTCTGACTACCCCCTTAGATATCCTCAAAGAAATAAGTAAAATTAAGAAAACCACAGACGTCTTCTAGCACAGGTTTAAGTACCTACCTAGGTAGGATAATCAAATATTTGTTTGTAACTAGGACCAACTTACGTAGGCATAAGCACCTACCCAAGTACATAAAGTGTATCTAAAAACTTCAGAGCGCGATTACAAAAAAATATTGTGAACATCGCGCGTTAAATCTCAGTTAGGGACGTACTAAAATAATTAAATAAATAAATAAATAATGCTGGACAATCCACACAGCATCATCTAGCCCCAAAGTAAGCTACTCAAAGCTTGTGTTATGGGTACTAGGTGATAACTGATATATTTAATACATTATATACATACATAGATAGATATTTTTTATTATACATAGAAAACACCCAGACCAACGGAACAAATTTCTGCAGATCGTACACAAATTGATTCCGCGGCGGGAATCTAACCCACAACCTCGTGCGTCGCAGGCGGACTCTCGCTCGCTGCGCCACTGAGGTCGACTACTAGTTATCTATCTCATGTCAGGTATTTGATAAATTCAAGAGGGGGTCATAATTCAAAATTCAAAATTCAAAATGATGACGAGGATAGCTTACTTCAGGGGGTCTTTCAGTGAGGGTTCCCATTCCAGGGGGTCTGTGGTCACGCGTCTCGACCTCCGTGTCCATACCACGCTCAACTTGTTGGGTTTCCTGTAACCAAATACAAAATAATTAAAATTAATAATTTAGTCAAGGGGTACGGTAGACTCGAAAACTAACCTAGATAATAAAACATAAAAAAAATAAAGATTCCAACAGCCAACATCCGCAAAATTCGGATTGGCGAGTATTTGATAAATTGGTGCAGACAAACAGATAGTGCTGTGAGACAAATTGCAGTTATAAACCACAAAATCTATCCCACATATGTGTTATTCCAGACTATCCTACTAATATTATAAACGCGAAAGTTTGTATGGATGTCTGGATGTATGTTTGTTACTCTTTCACGCTGAAACGGCTGAACGGATCTGGATGAAATTTGGCAAAGATATAGATTATAGCCTGGAATAACACATAGGCTACTTTTTATCCCGGAAGAATGTACGGTTCCCGCGGGTTAGATTGGTTTTTGTTTATCAACTGTTATTTGTCTCAGCACCATTAGGATTTAACAAAATACTCGCTGACTGTGTGAAAATACTACGGACTGTGTGAATGATGCTATTAGTAAGAAAGGAGTGAGTACTGAGTTGACGGATAATAGAGGGAGATGGAGGACGAAAACATGTGCCGACCCCACCCACTTGGCGTAGGAAAAGGGCAGGAAGAAGAAGAAGGTAACTTACCATTTAGGTGATGTCTCCAAGTCGACGCGATGGTAGGACGCGGTGTACTGAAACTTGGCCGCGCGTTTGTTGACACGCTGCAGCCGCTTCCACACCGACGCCATGACTCACTATGGAATAAATAAACAGTAGCTTTAATATTCTCGATGTGTGACATAGGTTAGTATTCTTATAAGCACCGATACGTACAGAATACTAGCCACTGTGAAAAATGTGGGCATGTGCCAAAATATATGTTTGGACGTTGTGCCTCTGACCACTCTCTTTAGATATCCTCAAACATCAAGAATAATTCGCTTGTGCACGCTGTCAAACCCACGACCTTTGGATAGATGGCAAGGCGGGGTCACTACCACTAGATCACCAGCCAGGCTGACATGGAAGCATGGTATCTCATATTCGCACGAGAAAGAGTGAGACAAAAGAGTCGAAAAAATTTTGACGTGGCGCTTACGTTAGCCGAGCAGTACTCTCACTGGTATAGCGCACATAATATTCCTATAATCATTTTATAACAGCAACAGTGAATATCAAATTATAGTCTCAAAACAATACTGCTAATAATGTAGTACTAATTCAGTTATTCTGTTACAATAATACTGTTGTGACTAAATTATAATCGCAGCTAATGTTAAATCACGACGAAACATTATACCTAATATTAGTTACACCATTCGGCTTATCAGTTATTAACCAGAAGTCACTGCGGATGCAATCACACTGTGTTTGTGATTACCTATCAGTTATGTGCAGGACTTATGAGTCAGCGCCAACGCTAGTGTAGGACTCCCTAGGCCGCCTAAATACCCAGGGAGTTATAAAAGCTGTAGGTCTACCATGAGTTTTCACAAACTACACTCGCTAGCGACTGTAGTTAAAAAATGTATGAAAACTTGTACAGCGCCTCTAGCGGATAGTTGGGTACTAAAACGTCACGTAGTTAACTATCCTACGTCATAGCGTACTACAGCGACTGTAGTTTGCCCTTCATTTATTTGCTTAGAATTCGGTACCATGAGTAACAATTTTGACAGTTGTCATAGTAACGTACTATTACTACTGTAGTGACGTCAGCCGATCTAAATGTGACAACTCATGGTAGACATACTGGTATGGGATGTAGTAAAATCTTGCAACTGAATTTTACTTACCACAAGCTTTTACAAACCATCATTTTTCAGAAACGTCATATTTCAAGCTGGAAGTACAATTTTTATGTGTCAAGGTACAAAATATCAAAGTTATATTACTTTGATATTGCCTCAAGAGCTTGTGTTAAGGCCACAGGTCTGTTCCTTACGTCATTGAAGTAAATGGAAGGAAACAAAACATAATAATGTATCGTGAAATATCAAAATCTGTACTAAGCTCCCAGGAGCTATAATCTATCTATCTATATCTATATAAGAGCTTAACCTGACTGACTGACTGACTGACTGACTGACTGACTGATTTATCATCGCCCAGCCGAAACCGCTGAAGCTAGAAAGCTGAAATTTGAAAGGTGGGTTCCTTTTATAACAAAACCACCCACTAAGACGGGATTTTTGGAAATTCCACCTCTAAAGGGGTGAAAAAGGGTGAAAACGTTAGTATGAAACTTTTTAACGCGTGGAACGATTTTCATGAAACTTTGTTTGTGCACTGTAAATGCAAAATTAATGAACACGTGTTTCAGGATTTTTCAATATAACTATCAAAAAGGGGTCAAATGTGGGGTCAATTTTTGTATGGGAACTTTTTAACGGGTAATGCGATTGTTCTGAAACTTTGTTTGTGTACTGTAAATGCAAAATAAATGAATACGTGTTTCAGGATTTTTCAATATAACCTTCAAAAAGGGGTCAAATGTGTGGTCAATTTTTGTATGGGAACTTTTTAACGGGTAATGCGATTGTTCTGAAACTTTGTTTGTGTACTGTAAATGCAAAATAAATGAACACGTGTTTCAGGATTTTTCAATATAACCTTCAAAAAGGGGTCAAATGTGTGGTCAATTTTTGTATGGGAACTTTTTAACGGGTAATGCGATTGTTCTGAAACTTTGTTTGTGTACTGTAAATGCAAAATAAATGAACACGTGTTTCAGGATTTTTCAATATAACCTTCAAAAAGGGGTCAAATGTGTGGTCAATGTTTGTACGTGAACTTTTTAACGGGTGGTGCGATTGGCTTGAAACTTTGTTTGTGTACTGTAAATGCAAAATGAATGAACACGTGTTTCAGGATTTTTCAAAATAACCTTCAAAAAGGGGTCAAATGTGGGGTCAATGTTTGTATGGGATCTTTTTAACCTGGTGCGATTGGTCTGAAACTTTGTTTCGTGTTTCAGGATTTTTCAATATAACCTTAAAACAAGGGGGTCAAAAGGGGGGGGTCAATGTTTGTATGGGATTTTTTAACGGGTGGTGCGATTGGTCTGAAACTTAATTTCATGTTAAAGGATTTTTCAATTTAACTCTAAAAAAGGGGGTCAATGTTTGTATGGAATTTTTTTAACGGGTGGTGCGATTGGCCTGAAACTTTGTTTTCTGTTTCAGGATTTTTCAATATAACTGTAAAAAAGGGGTCAATGTTTGTATGGGATTTTTTTGACGGGTGGTGCGTTTGGTCTGAAACTTTGTGTACTGTAAATACAAAATGAATGAACAAAGTGTTTCAGGATTTTTCAATATGACCTTCAAAAAGGGGTCAAATGTGGGGTCAATGTTTTTATGGGTACTTACTTTTTAAAGGGTGGTGTGATTGGTCTTAGTTTTGGTTTGGATACTTTAAATGCAAAATAAATGGAAACGTATTCCTGGATATTTCAAAATAGCCCTCTAAAATGGGTAAAATTGGATGTCAAAGTTATTTATGGGATTTTTTTATTAGTGTGGTTTGTTTGAAACTCAGTTTAGATACCTACTTTAAGTGAACGAAGTCGCGGGCGGGACAGCTAGTATCTATATAAGAGCTTAACCTGACTGACTGACTGACTGATTGATCATCGCCGAGCCGAAACCGCTGAAGATAGAAAGCTGAAATTTAGAAGGTGGCTTCCTTTTATAACGAAACCACCCACTAAGGCGGGATTTTTGGAAATTCCACCTCTAAAGGGGTGAAAAAGGGTGAAAACGTTAGTATGAAAGTTTTTAACGCGTGGAGCGATTTTCATGAAACTTTATTTGTGCACTGTAAATGCAAAATGAATGAATACATGTTTAAGGATTTTTCAATATAATCTTCAAAAAGGGGTCAAATGTGGGGTCAATGTTTGTATGGGAACTTTTTAACGGGTGGTGCGATTGGTCTGAAATTTTGTTTGTGTACTTTAAATGCAAAATGAATGAATACGTGTTTCAGGATTTTTCAATATAACCTTCAAAAAAGGGTCAAATGTGGGGTCAATGTTTGTATGGGAACTTTTTAACGGGTTGTGCGATTGGTCTGAAACGTTGTTTGTGTACTGTAAATGCAAAACGAATGGACACGTGTTTCAGGATTTTTCAATATAACCTTCATAAAGGGGTCAAATGGGGTGTCAAAGTTAGTATGGGATTTTTATGAGTTGTGTGATGTGTTTGAAACTCAGTTTAGATACTTTAAGTGAACGAAGTCGCTGGCGGGACAGCTAGTATTATATTAAGAAAGATCTGTATAGGTATTTCATATCTAAATATAAATTTATATAAAAGAAATCCGTTGCAGACTCACTGACTGACAGACCAACACTCAACCAGTCCTAGTAATTCTAGAAATCGGAATTTGGAGGTACATATACATATATCAAATTCCTGAAATTGAAATCCAAAGGGTTGCAGCAGTTGAAGTTTGTATGAAAAACATTACGCGAACAAAGTCACAGGCAACTACCACTAGTTATGTATAAGTACCAGACATTACCTATTGTTGAACTTTTAATATCGACATTCAGATAACCCCGTCCCCTATACACAGCTAATATTCAGCTTTATCATCATACAAATAAAGTTCAAATACCTTGTATGGCTTAGTTTAGTCTAGGTAGCATTGAATAACAATCAACTTGTCTTGTTGTCTTATCCAAAAATCTCAGGGTCTTAGTTATCTTGAACTGTGAACTTTATTTTAATACAGTTACAGTTCACTTTAGACTAGGGGTAAAGATAATTTTACATCCAACTCTGAACTCTGTATACCTACCTACCTAACTACCTATATGCATACAGCAAGGTGAATGAGTAATTTAAACTTTATTTGTTAGGGTATAAAAGTTAAATTGAGATTTATTAACAATGAAGTGGTTCAATTTATTTATTTTTAGATTGAAGAGTATGTTTCAGAATTGTTTGTTTATCATTGTAAGTAACATGGAGCATTTTGTGGTATTTATAATATCTGTACATAACTTTATGTACCAAGATCTATACCAAAAAGGTATAGATGGTAGGGTGATGTAGTTGAGTAAATAGGCCTTTTAATACATTCTACACTAGGTTCCGCCCAGGGTTTCACCCTTATAGACTATACGATATTCCAGTCTATAGCCTCTTTGCCAAATTTCATCCAGATCTGTTTAACCATTTCAACGTAATTCATAAACAAACATCCATCATTTAATCAATCATAAGAATCCAACTCTGCTAGGTATTCCTTACAAAATTAACAAGGATCATACAAAAAAAGCGCTAGGGCCCAGCGAGTTTCTTGTCAGTTCTTCTCGCACTGGGGATAGGACTGGAACTGGCACTTAGACTCACCTAGTATGTAAGACGTTTCAAAGTGATCCCTGTGATTCTATTGAAAATAAACATATTTTGAATGACGTAGCGAATGTGTGGGAAGTTGTAAGATGCAGGTTTTGATTATGATGTTATTTTTCAATAATTTAAAAACTTTTGACTAAATATAAATTTGAATTTACCATACAGTTGTAAAAGTTAAGACTCCTTATTTGTTTGGAGTGAATAACCACTGAAAAAAGTGATGTTTTCAATTGATTTTGAATACAATGACTTCAATGGCCATAGCCATGACCCGATGAACCTTACCTAAAGTGTTTGGTACTGTACAGTTCATTGAACCCACATTAATGCAAGGAGTACACATCCCAAGTCATATTTTTATGTTGTTTCATTTTTTAATAACAACTTCTAAATTTAGAAAAATGAAAAATGAGAATATTAGGAGTAGGTATTGTGTTTAATATACCTAGCCTAGTACCTACCTCCTATAGTTAATTACATTGAAAACAAGGATAATAATACCTAATGAGATTTAGGTAGCATAAGGAAGTAGAAACATACCTATTGCACCTAAGAATACTAAGTTGTAAGTTGAATATTACTTTATCTATCATGATTATATTACAGCAATAACTATTACAAATAATTAACTACAAAATTTTATTCACTTACAAAAAACTGTTGTTGTAAGTGCATAGGTACTTTAGTACTATTTTTGAAGGGATAAATTATGTGCAGATAAATAATTGTGCTTTATCTACATTGACAAGGAAATAATTAAATTAAAAAATATCGTCCGGCTCTTGAACCTACCTTGAACCGCGCTAGAATAATTACTTATACAAAAGCTATGCATACATACCGTAAGTAACCAGACAAAACAGACGCAGACGTTCGAGCACTTAGCTTCTAAAAATAACGCAAGTTACAATTATCACGATTGAACACAGAGGATATCCCACATACGGGACCCCGCATTACATCACTCCATAACAAATAACCAACTGTGATATCACCACTTCCTCCTCGAATAATTAATTAGAAGTGAATAAACTTGAACTTTTACAAAAAACACTCACAATGATTTTTCGAAGACGCTGGTTATGTTTGAGTATTTTAGACCATTGCAGCTGAGCACTGGGTAAATAACACGTCACGGATCACTCCTATCGTTTATTTATTACAATTTCAGTCGGGTTTACGATGAGATTCCTTGCGACGTGATAATTTTCAAGAATTTCATGAAAAATTGTCCATTTTTGACGTTTGTTTGACAGATGAACTCTGTTAGTGCTGCCAGCTTCGTATTTGAAATTTCTTCCGAATTTCCTTCAGCATTGATTGCGTGACTTCGCATAAAAAGTGACCAGCCTACAGAATAAAATAAATCTAGCCAAAATATTATACATATTTAACTACCACCAAAGATCTTCTTGTTTCGCTCGATCATGGAATTCGAATAAATTTGTGGTTTTAAATTCATGCGTTTTCTGAGTAATATGGCTTGCACAACGTATGTCAATATGTCAACTGTCAAAACTATCAATCAATCAATGCAAATGTGCTGCTGTGACTGTGACTGACAGTTTCTCTAGCAAAGATCATTTCTGTCGTCAGTGATTTCGTCAAAGAAACAATTTGAAAAAATGAATTGATTTTTATTTATTTACAATTTGATTGTGTACATACTCTTATATTAAAATATATTGAATTAAACACAATCGCGCGTTAATTTTGATTATCTTCAACTACCGGTGAAGGTTATGAAATATATATTGCACGGTTTTATTTTCCCCTGAAGTCCTGTTGATTGGTTATGAAATACACGTTAAACTGAAGAAATCACGTAAACAATGTCGAGGATACTACATAACCGGATGAGGTAAGCTGTAGAAATTGAATACTTCGTAGACGTCGAATACTTCGGTTTTATTGTTGAGAAACCTGACCCTATAGATTTGGTTTCTAATTTCAATGATGCATTCTTCTGGATTTACCATACTGTCTCGGCTCGTCAATAACCTCTTGATAAAGTTGTACATACCATGAATTAACCATGTTTACGAAGCCTGTGACTTTATTTTGATAGTCTATTGGTGACCTTGAACATTAAAATACTTACCTACACCAATATACGAGTATTAATGTTGTTGAAAGATGATACTAAAAATATACCTTTCTAGAGTTAGGTAAGTAAAGTAGGTACCTACCAAAATGTAAATTGTGCAATTTGTATCACAATAACCAAGCCTGTATGTTTGTTTATCACAAACTAGTCACCTATTTTATTTTTAAATGTATTAGATATTTTTATCCATGAAGTTTAATCAATTCAATTACTAAGAAAGAGTACTGAGATGACGGATGATAGAGGGAAATAGAGGAAGAAAATATGTTGTACTGACCCCACATAGTGTGAGGAAAGGGCAGGAAGAAGAAGTATAATCATAATATTAATGACAAAACTCTAATACCTCTCCCATATCACCACTGCAGACTCAAACGATCATGGAAAGCTGTGGACACAAGAGCGGTAGCCTTTTCTGTGTGGACTGGGCGAAGTATGCTGCTACAAAGACCAGCTCCTATTCACCCGCGGCGACAGTACGGCATGTTGGTGGCCAGAGCAATCCGAGGAGTGCTGAAAATACGATATATTGTACTGGGCGGAGCTTTGGGTGGTGGCATGACTTTAAATAAGGTTAATTAATCAAAATTATTTAACTACAGCACCACCTCAAAAATTAAGAAGGAATGCATAAACAGGGTGTTACCAGACTACTACCAAAACCTTTAAGGGGTTAAAGTACCCATCAATATAAACAACTTTTTCTGCGAAACCAACATTGTGAGCGCAATTTTCTGTAGTAGTATGGTAACACCCTGTAAAAACACTTAAATGTCTGTTTTTATCCCAAATATAAGTATATTATACAGAGTTAATCGGCAGGTACTATAACTAAATTGATATTAAATTACAGAAATATGCAGAATGGAAAGATGGTCTCCCCGACATGGGATGGGTGAACGAACTATTGCCAGATAAGGACCAATGGAGCCGCTTCACCAACACGCTGATCGATGCCAAAGACAAAATCACTGACAAGTTTGAGATGGGTATGTTTTAGCATTCTTTAAAATTATATTTTCTAATCTGTTTATATTATAATGTCATTTAGATTAAAAATATAAGTTGTAGATCTATAATTCATATTTTCTCAAGTACTGGCTAACCTAAACTCTTTTGGTTTGTATTATAAACTCATTTAGAATTAATCAATTGTTTTCAAAGATCTTACTACTAAATAAGTAGCTAAGCTAGTCAACATAATGCTTGACAAATGTTGACAAATGCAATAGGTTATGACATAATATTCAATAGGAGACCCTAACAACTCCAGAGTTGGCCGCTGACTCTTACAATGATACAAGTATTGCCGTATGATACCGTAAAGTAGAAGGTGACAGAGTCCCCTCGGTACGCTAGGTGTGGTTGACACGCTCCGCCTGGGCGCAGATCCGCGGCTGCGCGACGCGGGCGTGGCGCGCGCGCAGGAGTTGCGGGAGTGGCTGGCTCAGCGGTACGAAGACGCCGTCGCGGCCGCCGCCGCTAACAACGCTCAGCTCGGTGAGTTCAACCACACTCTCAGCTCGGTGAGTTCAACATGGTTCACAGTTAGGTGAGTTCATCATTGCTCATAGCTTGGTGAATTCATCAATGCTCACAGCTCGGTGGGTTCAACCACACTCTCAGCTCTGTGAGTTCAACATGGCTCATAGCTTGGTGAGATCAACCACGCTCTCAGCTCGGTGAGTTCAACCACACTTTCAGCTCCGTGAATTCAACCACACTCTCAGCTTGGTAAGTTCAACCACACTCTCAGCTCCGTGAGTTCAACCACATTCTCAGCTTGGTGAGTTCAACAACATTCTCAGCCCGGTGAGTTCAACCACACTCTCAGCTCCGTGAGTTCAACCACACTCAGCTCCGTGAGTTCAACCACACTCTCAGCTCCGTGAGTTCAACATGGCTCACAACTCAGTGAGTTCAACCACACTCTCAGCTTAGTGAGTTCAACCACACTCTCAGCTCCGTGAGTTCAACATGGCTCACAGCTTGGTGAATTCAACCACACTGTCAGCTAGGTGAGATCAACCACACTCTCAGTTCCGTGAGTTCAACATGGCTCACAGCTCAGTGAGTTCAACCACACTCTCAGCTCCGTGAGTTCAACATGGCTCACAGCTCAGTGAGTTCAACCACACTCTCAGCTCGGTGAGTTAAACATGGCTCACAGCTCGGTGAGTTATACAATGCTCAGCTGGGTCAGTGCAACACTGACACAGTAACCGTTCCTATAGGTCAGTCCAACCTTGGCATGGTGACAACTATGGCTAGTTCAAAACGCTTAACAATAAATCTAACACATACAAATGCTTAGCTAGGTAAGTCTAACAATCGGCTCGCTACAGTCCAACACCATATTAGCTTTAGAATAACTTTATTTTTTAGCAGAATCGTCGCCAAAGATCGTTAATAATCTGAAGAGCCGGCCACAGCCACAACCACAGAGTGCCACGGAGGATAACACAAACTACGGTGAGTCAAAAAAAAACTTGATCATGACTGTAATCCCTAGGCTTGGTTGTATCTTCTCAGATCTCTAGTTACTTACATCTTTCATGATAAAGGGGGGGTAATCAGAGGCATGTCCAAATATTATAGTTGACACAATGTAAATTTTTTCCGCAGTAGTTAGTATTCTGCACGTAATAGGTAACAAGCCCCATCGCCGCTTATAAGAATACTAACTTATGAAGTTATGACACACTCCTTCGAATTTTTGGTTCTAATGCCGGTTTCCTCACGATGTTTTCCTTCACCGTTTAAGAGTAGAGACGATTCAGTCTAAAAATGCACGCCCATCCACTTGTACCGCATGTAGAGGTAAATACATTGGAGCGGCGTGCATTTTTAGACTGATCTACCTCTATTGGCATTGCGCACTTAAATTTTTCGTGGTGTGCTACCACTGCTAGCGCTTTTTTTAAAGTTTTTTTTACCATTAATTTATAGAGAAAAGGGTTCACGCGTTACAAGAAGAGGTGCTAGCGCTCCAAGCTCGCTACCAGCGGGAGCTGCAGAGACTGGAGCAGGAGAACAGGGAGCTGCGGCAGCAGAACATGCTGCTCAAGCAGGGCCGGCAGCCCTCCGTCAGGAAGATGAAGGTAGGCTCAGCGGAGCACCATCTATCGAGGGAAACGTGTTTGGATGGGTGTGAATTCCGTTGTCTTAGGAAACCAAACAGCTGCACAGATTTTGTCAAAGGAGGTGTCATTTAATTTGTCTGGATTACAATCATTTTTGGAAAATTGAAATATTAGTTTTTTGAAAATTGAAGAATTTGAAAAAACGGAAAATTGAGTCATCCCATGAGTGTGTAAACCTGTCGAAACGTCGGGAAAAATAGGTAAATAAAACGCGATAAATACCCGTTTAAAACTAATAATAATGTTTCAGATCGCGTAAGTTTAAATAGTTTATTATCCAACTAGTTAATAAAGGACGGATTTAAAGCGAAGGCCACAGATGAGTCACGAGCAAGTGCAGGATTCTAACGACTACATCACGAGCGTAGCGAGTTATTCATGTGTTAGAATCCTGAGCAACGCGAGTTATTCATGGCCCTCGATATAAATTAGTTTTATTCAAGAGTTGCAAAGAATACTTTTTACCATGACTCCGAGAAAAAGGAACTAAACTCCTCGTCGAAAATATCAACCAATCAAAGCTCGAGGAGTTATTTGAATAAGGAGTTCGTATAGCATTGAGATGGAGTTCAAATATATTGATGTGTTCCACATTCAATGCTTTAATTGCAATAAATGCTTTTTATTCACCTTTTTTCGGTGAATAAAATAAGTTTTTTAGAGGGAGAATGGTACAAAACTATGTACCTGTGTATTCCAGCGCTCCCTCATCGATATGTACTCGTCCGTGCTGGACGAGCTGGCCGGCTGGGACGCGGGCGAGACGGACCGCCTGCCGCGCGTCGTGGTGGTGGGCGACCAGTCCGCCGGCAAGACGTCCGTGCTGGAGATGATCGCGCAGGCGCGCATCTTCCCGCGCGGCGCGGGCGAGATGTGCACCAGGTGAGCGAGGCGCCCTGTGCTGCATCTCCCTCTATCACACGTCATCTCAGTGCGCCAGGTGAATGCGCATCGTCTCTCTTCCTCGGCACCGTCTCCTTCTATCTACCTCTGCCAGACGTCATCTCAGTGCACCAGGTGAGGGCGTCCGACCGGCACTGTCTGCTGCCATCTCGATCTATCATCCGTCACCTCAGTCCTCACACATATCTGACTCATCATCTTTCACACAGTCCATCCATTTTTTCTCCTCTACTTTTACACCAAGTGAATGAACTAGTATTTAAAATATAGCCTATGATCATCCTGAAAGTTCATTCTACACATTGGTGAAACTATTTTTAACTATTTTTCAAATCGATCCATTTCATATTGACATGTGAATTCCTCGAACAGGGCTCCGGTGAAGGTGACGTTATCCGAAGGGCCCTACCACGTGGCGCAGTTCAGAGACTCGTCTCGAGAGTTCGACTTGAACAAAGAGTCTGACCTGGCTGATTTGAGGAAGTGAGTGTTAAACTAATTGAATTTTTTTATCTTATAACTTCACTAGTTCTTTCGAAACAGGTGCAAGGATTAAGTGCGTCTCAGAATGATATGGGCTATACAAAATGTCAAAAAATCTAAAATGGTGGCTGTGAAATCTGTTTATACCATTCCCTCATTAAAAAGCTTATTTTATTCACCGAAAGCAGTGAATAAAAAGCAGTCTTTTTCTTGGAGTCATGGTATAAAGTATCGTATGCAACTCTTGAATAAATCACTCGCGTCGCTCAGGATTCTAACACTTGAATTGTCATGAGTCCACTCCCTTCGGTCCTGATTCAGTCGTTAGAATCCTTCACTTGCTCGTGACTCATCTATGGCCCTCGCTTTAAATCCGTCCTTTATTCACTAGTTGCATAGTATACCATTTTAGTTACGTTCAGTCGGTTTGTTTTTAAATTTTTGCTATGAATACTAGTTTATTACTTTTGTTCAATATACAGACACCGGGATTATACAGTTTTATTGTAGACTAGCTTCCGCCCGCGGCTTCGCCCGCGTGAAACCTTGAAAAACTAAAACAAATCTATCCCACGGGAACCTTACATTTTTTTGGGATAAAATGTAGCCCATGTGTTATTTCAGCCCATAATCTATACATACATACATACATAAAATCACGCCTGTTTCCCGACGGGGTAGGCAGAGACCACGGATCTCCACTTGCTACGATCCTGACATACTTCTTTTGCTTCATTTACTCTCATTACATTCTTCATACATGCGCGTCGGTTTAGGGTACTCTGGACCTGGCCTTTCTCTAAAACGTCCCCAATTTGATCGAGGTACGTACGCCGAGGTCTTCCCATAATCTATAACTGTGCCAAATTTCATTCGGATCCGTTCAGCCGTTTTAGCGTGAAAGAGTAACAAACATCCAGACATCCAAACAAACTTTCGCGTTTATAATATTAGTAGGATTATTATATTACTTGTTTGTTACAAATACCTTGGTTTCCAGGGAGGTGGAACTGCGCATGAGGAACAGCGTCCGCGGAGGTCGCACTGTCTCCAGTGACGTCATATCCATGTCCGTCAAAGGGCCCGGCATCCAGCGCATGGTGCTAGTGGACCTACCCGGCGTTATATCTGTGAGTACCGACTTTACTGACGTCATAATTAATACTGACGTGTCAATGTGACGTCATTATGTGGGTGCTAATTTTTTTTTTTTATTACTTGTTTACTACAATCTGTCTCCATTTGGTGGGACATTCAGTAAATGTTGGGCGTGTTATGTTGTGTCTTGACAGGCGTGTGACCCTTGTCACACATAGTAACTTTTTTTTTTTTTTAAGTTTCTACTTGGTTAGATCTTGGGGTATTCTGCGTTTCAGTCGTCGCGTAGTTTTTTCGTTGTTCATAAAACCTTGGGCTAGGGTGTTGGGGTGATTTACTATACGATGTGAGTGCTAATAAAAAAAAATGGTGGACATTGCACACAACGCCATCTAGTTCCAAACTAAGCAAAGCTTGTACTATGAGTGTATTTTATGTACACTATTTAATATTGACGTCGTATGCGAGTCTTCTTCTTCCTGCTCTTTTCACAGCTATGTGGAGTCGGCACAACACGCTTTTTCCATCTCTGTCTATCATCCGTACTCAGTACTCACACCTTTCTTACTCATATCATCTTTCACACAGTCCATCCATCTTTTATTTGGTCTATTACGTGTGCTCGGTAGATATCTCCTCAGATCTTTTTAGTTACTTAGATCTTTGAGGATATCTAAAGAGGGTAGTCAGAGGCACGTCCAAACATGACATTTGGTACATGCCCACATTTTGCACAGTAGTTAGTATACCGTACGTGACATGTTGCAAGCCAATCGCCGCATATTATCTATACTCTAATACTACGAGTATACTAATATTATAAAGAGGAAAGTTTTGTATATTTGTATTTTTGTTTGTAACGAATAAACTCATAACTACTGGTCCGATTTCAAAAATTCTTTCACCGTTTGAATGCTACGTTATCCCTGAGTAACATAGGCTATATTTTATGTAGGTACCTCGCGAGCAAAGACGCGAACAGAAGCCAGTTATATATAATAATCATCATGGTGTATTGTTTCAGACACAAACCGTGGACATGGCGGCGGACACCCGCGACGCTATCAAACAGATGTCCAAGACGTACATGGAGAATCCAAACGCTATTATCCTTTGTATTCAAGTAAGTACTCCGCACTGGAATCTAGCAGTGAGTTTACAACTAACAATAGCTAAAAAAATAAAGTATACATAAATAAATAAAAACGTATGTACTACTAGCTCCCGCGGTTTCGCGTGCGTGGCGCCTTGAAAAACGAAAACGAATCTCCTACGCGAACCGTACATTTTTCCCCGAATAAAAGTAGACTATTTAGCTCTAAATTTCAAAAGGAACCTACCCTCCTAAAGACCTGAAATTAGGTCTCTAGGACCAGTGGTTCAGGCTCTGGTTTGAGTCAAGTATTTTATACAGTATTGTGATTTTAGGACGGTTCAGTGGACGCCGAGAGGAGTAACGTGACGGACCTAGTGTCGTCCTGTGACCCGTCCGGCAAGAGGACTATATTCGTACTCACCAAAGTGGACTTGGCTGAAGAAAACCTGGCTAACCCTAACAGGGTAAGTAGTTTTTTGTAATCGGTAGTAGAGATTATAGAGATGCAATAAATACTCGGTTAATGGGTCCGGCCTATCCGGCTGTCTCATGTTATATCCGGTATCTGGCTGAATATTTTATGTTATCCGGCCGGATACCGAATAGCATAAAATCTATGAATAGTTAACCTGTGACATGCCGGAACGCGGATCCACGCGAGACATAATAGATTTTCTATTGTGTCTGGAATCCCGGCATCCCAGAGGTTAATGGATACAGGGGTAGAGGTAGGCCAAAGAAAATATGGATGGACTGTGTGAAAGATGAAATGAGTAAGAAAGGAGTGAGTATTGAGATGATGAATTACAGAGGAAGATAAAAGAAGAAAACATTGAGCCGACCCCACATAGAATAGAATAGAATAGAATAGATTTTTAGACATAGCGCGGGGAAAGGGCAGGAAGAAGAAGAAAATAACTTTTATAACCTATTTATTTAATACATACAAATACATGATCACGGCTGTAATCCCTAGGCTCGGTAGATATAATGTATATATCGCATGTTGTGCCGACCCCACATTATGTGGGAAAAGGCAGAAAGATGATGATGATGGTTGAATAAAGATGGTAGAATTTCATAAGGGCCTACGCCCCGCCCCCTCTCTGCTCGTTATAACTTGAATTGAGTCATGAATTAATATTGCAATGTATAGATCCGCCGTATCCTGGAAGGCAAGTTGTTCCCGATGCGAGCGCTCGGGTACTACGCGGTCGTGACGGGGCGCAGCCGCCGCGACGACTCCATCCAGTCCATCAGGGAGTACGAGGAACGGTTCTTCAGGTCCTCCAAACTGTTCAAGTAAGGATTTCATTGTTTAAAGTACGGTTAGAGAGAGAGTTCAGATATAATGGTAGTGGAAAGCGCATTTTTGTTCAAAAGTATTGCATCGCTTGTATCCCTGAAATACATAGCAAGTATTGTATCACTGAAAACAGTGAATAAAAAGCACTCAATCACTGTTTTGGTGTTTGAATTTAGAACACTTCAAAATATTCGAACTCGCATCTCAATGCTAAACAACCAATCCTTGCGCAAAATATACTCTACATATAAACTCCTTTTTCAAATAACGCCTCTTGATTGGTTGACATTTTAAATCTTTCTTTTTCTCGGAGGCATGGAGTACAGGATGGTATGAAACTCCTAAATAAAACGGATTTATATCGAGGGCTATGAATCACTCGCGTTGCTCGATTCAATCATCATGAATCACTCCTTACGGTCGTGTTTCGGTCGTTAGATTCCTTCACTTGCTCGTGACTCATCTATGGCTCTTGCTTTAAATCCGTCTTTTATTCACTAGTTGCATAATATACTATTAGTCTGTTTTTTAGTATTTTTTGTTATAGCGGCAACAGAGATACATCATCTGTGAAAATTTCAACTGTCTAACTATCACAGTTCATGAGATCCAGCCTGGGGACAGACGGACAGCGGAGTCTCAGTAATAGGTTCCCGTTTTACCCTTCGCGTGCGGAACCCTAGCTTGAACCTTAATGTTTCCGAAACATGACGGTTCGGAAGAGCTCGCGGTGAGCCCCCTGGCCGGCTGGCGAGCCCTAAAGCCTGTCCGGATGGAGCGGTTCACGCGCGTAAGCACTCGCGCGTAGCAATTTACATTGCGTCCAGATGCCGCGTTTCACGTGCGTTCCTACGCGCGTCGTGTTCGGGAGGGACTCAGGGACAGAAAATTATTGAAGTACCTACCTGTAGGAGGTAGTTTCATGTAGGATGTGCCTGAGAACGCTCCGTCCGTTGTGTGCAGGGACGGGCTGGTGACGCCGGCGCAGGTGACGACGCGCAACCTGTCGCTGGCCGTGGCCGAGTGCTTCTGGCGCATGGTGCGCGCCTCCGTGGAGCAGCAGGCCGACGCCTTCAAGGCCATGCGCTTCAACCTGGAGACCGAGTGGAAGAACTCCTTCCCCAGGTACTGCACGTCATCCTACTCGTATTATAAACGTGACAGAATGTGTATATGTAAGTATGTATGTTTGTTACTGTCACGCCGACCCGGCTGAACGGATCTGGATGAAATTTAGCACAGATATAGATTATAGTCTGTTATAGCACATCGGTTACTTTTTATCCCGGAATAATGTTAGCACATGGGTTACTTTTTCTCCCGGAATAATGTACGATTCCCGCGGGATAGATTTGTTTTTGTTTTTCGAGGAACCACGCGGGCGAAGCCGTGGGCGGAAGCTAGTAGATTATATCCCATCAAAAACATAAATGTGAAATGAGAGCCAAGTTCAATAAGTATGTTTTAGTCGTTGACTTCAGCGACAAAAGAAGTGAGATCTAAACGGGTGCCGAGTACAATGGTCAGTCCTGAAACTTATTTATAACAATATGAAATATTTTTAACGACTTTAAAATATCATTTCATCTCATAACTTAGGATATTATATTGAACTGGGTTATAATTAACGTCTATAGGTCAGTCGGTGATAAAATTTTTCATAAAAAACCATTTTTGGACGTTGATATCTAAATAACCGTTTGAGGTGTGTTTATGAAATTCGGAGTATATATTTTACTCGCAAGTGGCAATAGATGAGCCAAATTTGACTTGTTTATGTGAAATAGTTTTTGAGTTACGAGGGGGTGAAAATGGCTCCAAATAGTTCGTGTAATATTACACACGGTGCGCGCCTCGCCCGTTCGCTTGAACTTGGCTTGACACGCTGCCGCGGGTCTAGATGGAATAAGGTTAAAAAGTAGAGTATGAAACTCTTGAATAAAACGGATTTATATCGAGAGCCATGAATCACTCGCGTAACTCAGGATTCTAACACTTGAATCACTTGCTACGCTCGCGTGATTCAATCATCATTAATAGTGATTCATGATGATTGATGGGATTCTAACGATTGAATCACGTCCGTAGCGTAGGGCACTCCCTACGGTCGTGATGCAGTCGTTAGAATCCTTCACTTCCTAGCATCTATGGCCCTCGCTCTAAATCCATCCTATTTTCACTAGTCGCATAACTATTTTATGTATAAAATTGGGAGGGGATGCTTGAATGTTGGTGTAAACCTTGATATACGGCAGACAGCGCGAGCTGGACCGCGACGAGGTGTTCGAGCGCGCGCGCGCCGAGCTGCTGGACCAGGCCGCCGAGCTGTCCGCCGTGCCGCCCGGCGCCTGGCAGCCGCGCCTGCAGCAGGCGCTGTGGCGCGCCGCCGAGGGCGTGGTGTTCGAGCGCATCTACCTGCCGGCCGCGGCCGCCGCGCGGGACGACGTCGGTGAGTCTGTGCCGCCCGGCGCCTGGCAGCCGCGCCTGCAGCAGGCGCTGTGGCGCGCCGCCGAGGGCGTGGTGTTCGAGCGCATCTACCTGCCGGCCGCGGCCGCCGCGCGGGACGACGTCGGTGAGTCTGTGCCGCCCGGCGCCTGGCAGCCGCGCCTGCAGCAGGCGCTGTGGCGCGCCGCCGAGGGCGTGGTGTTCGAGCGCAAGCGCGGGACGACGTCGGTGAGCCTCATCGAACGGAAGATACATGGAAGCATCCCTTGAGCTAACAAATTATTAAAAAGTTAAAAAACCCCCGACACAAACTTTGCTCGCCTTGACGCTTTGCCCTCCAACCTTAGCCTCTTTTCATTCACTGAAAACAGTGAATAAAAAGCACTTTTCTCACTGTTTTGGTGTTTGAATTTAGAACACATCAATATATTCGAACTCCATCTCGATGCTAAACAACCTCCTTGCTCAAAAATTACTCCCAATATCAGTACGTGTTCCAAATTTAATGTGCATTTTAATCGGCTGGTACACTTATCCCTACCACGCTATCCCTACTAGTAGGGATAAGTGCACCTTTGTGTAGATCTATTTCTACCGGTAGGGATAGGCGCACAGAAAATTTCCCTTCCTTTTTCCTTCATTAAATGTCTATTTTCGCTTAAATCTTTTCAATCATCATGAATCACTCTATACGGTCGTGATTGACTCGTTAGAATCCTTCACTTGCTCGTGACTTACCTATGGCCCTCGCTTTAAATCGGTCTTTTAATCACTAGTTGCATAAATACTATTGTCCAATCGGGAGAACTGTCTCTGAGTTAATATTAAATAATTAATTAAGTTCAAAAAACAATTACGCTCCTAACCCGAATGAGTGGTTCTTCTCAATTTGTTGGTTTTGCCGTTATTTTAATAACTTTTTTAACCTTGATTTTAGAGTTCGTATTTCAACAGATGGAGCAATAAAAGATTGGTTGATAATAAGTTATTTCATGAAGTACAATATATACATTAAAATTAACTAATATTTTACGAGATAACCAAATTTTTTTGTTGATAACAATGACGAATAGTGAGAACAATGATGTAACCGTTTTGAGAATCATCCATCTGTGTCCTAATAATCCTTTATCCTCTAGCGTTACCCATCCCGCGCCAAGTAAAATGCAAGCATCCTCAGGGCGACAACAATAACGCGACGATATGGATCGACCCTTACGATATTGATTTTAGTAAGAACTACATCTCTCACTGTAGATTAAAGTTATCGAGACAATCTTTAGGTTAACTTCATTAACGTAATTTAGTAGACATTTCATCCAACGCCATCTAGCGCCAAACTTAGCAAGCTTGTATTATGGGAATCAGATAGCTGACAGATTAATTGTATTCTCTTATTTTTGTAAATACATACATGGCATAGAATACATAGTAACACCCAGAGACACAGAACAGAAATCTGATTTTATTGGGTAGGTATAAAACTTCATTATCATAAATATTAGTGGAAATTTCACACAACGTCATCTAGCCCTAAACTTAGCAAGCTTGTATTATGGAAACCTGATCAGTATATCGAAACATATAGTTTTTACAAATTCTGGTAATACCTTGTATAAATAATTACATTTAGGTAAAAAAAAAAAAAAAAATATGATCACGACTGTAATCCCCAGGCTCGGTAGATATCTCCTCAGATCTTTAGTTACTTAGATCTTTGAGGATATCTAAAGAGGGTAGTCAGAGGCAAGTCCAAACATGACATTTGGTACATGCCCACATTTTGCACAATAGTTAGTATTCCGTACGTGACAGGTTGCAAGCCCATCGCACCTTATAAGAATACTAACCTATGACACATACCTTCGAATTTTTGGTTCTAGGGTATGCCGGTTTCCTCACGATGTTTTCCTTCACCGTTTAAGAGCACTGGCATTGATGCACGACCAGGTTTGAACCCACGACCTTCGGTTCGTGAGGCAGGGGTGCTACCACTACACCACCAGCGCTCTTTTAGGTACTATTTATTAAAATACACACATAATACTTCCAGATAAATTCAACACTCAAGTTGACATAAAGCTCCGCGAGTGGGCGGACACGGAACTACCGGCGGCGTCCGTCCGCGCGGGGGGCGAAGCCCTGGCGGCCGAGTTCGCAGCTCTGCTCGCCGCCAGCGGAGCCCCGGCCTCCGACCAGCTGTACGAGCCCGTCAAGAAGATGGCCGTGGAGGAGGCTCTGAACAGGCATCAGTGGGAAGAACGGGCGCAGGACGTAAGTGAAGGCACTATTTCTTTTTGGTCTACTGTGAAGAAGGTGGGTTTAAGGTATAGTCAATAGTCAATAATTAATATAGTAAAATCACAGGGATCATTTTGAATCGTCTTACACACTAGGTGAGTCTAGGACTCTAGGTGCCAATTCCAGTCCTATCCCTAGTCCGAGAAGAACTGACAAGAAACTCGCTGGGCCCTAGCGCTTTTTTTGTATTATGATCCTTATTAATTAAATAATAATAATATACAGGGTGTTACTACATTGCTCCGAAAACTTCAGAGGGTTAAAGTACCCATCAATATAAACAACTTTCTCTAAGAAACCAACACTGTGAGCGCGGAAAAAACAGCTGTTTCATACTTTTTAGCCAAGTCGGTATTGAACTTTTGCATGAAACAGCGGTTTATTTATTCACTTTTATGTTCTCACTAGCTGATGCCCGCAGCTTCGCCCGCGTGAATGTCGATTATCGCGACTTTTCATACATACCTTCATCCCCTATTTTATCCCCTTGGGGGTAGAATTAATCAAAATCCTTTCTTAGCGGATGCCTACGTCATAACATCTACCTGCATGCCAAATTTCAGCCCGATCCGTCCTGTGGTTTGGGCTGTGCGTTGATAGATCACTATGTCAGTCAGTCAGTCACCTTTGAGTTATATATATTTAGATTGAAATAAATAGTAGTGTGGTGGTGGTGGTCCGCAGGTGCTGCGCGTGCTGCAGCTCAACGCGCTGCAGGACCGCGCGGTGGGCGCGCGCGCCGACTGGGACTCCGCCGTGCAGCTCATGGAGACCGCGCTGCGCGAGCGCCTGCAGGCCACCGACGCGCAGCTCAAGCAGCTCACCGGTACTCTCTCAACTCATTGATTTACTTCAGCTCACCGGTACTCTCTCTACTCATTTATTCACTTCAGCTCACCGGTACTCTCTCTACTCATTTATTCACTTCAGCTCACCGGTACTCTCTCTACTCATTTATACACTTCAGCTCACCGGTACTCTCTCTACTAATTTATTCACTTCAGCTCACCGGTACTCTCTCTACTCATTTATTCACTTCAGCTCACCGGTACTCTCTCTACTCATTTATACACTTCAGCTCACCGGTACTCTCTCTACTCATTTATACACTTCAGCTCACCGGTACTCTCTCTACTAATTTATTCACTTCAGCTCACCGGTACTCTCTCTACTCATTTATTCACTTCAGCTCACCGGTACTCTCTCAACTCATTTATACACTTCAGCTCACCGGTACTCTCTCTACTCATTTATTCACTTCAGCTCACCGGTACTCTCTCTACTCATTCATACACTTCAGCTCACCGGTACTCTCTCTACTAATTTATTCACTTCAGCTCACCGGTACTCTCTCTACTCATTTATTCACTTCAGCTCACCGGTACTCTCTCTACTCATTTATACACTTCAGCTCACCGGTACTCTCTCTACTCATTTATTCACTTCAGCTCACCGGTACTCTCTCAACTCATTGATTTACTTCAGCTCACCGGTACATCTCTATACTCATTTCCGCAATGGGCTTGTCACCTGTCACGTATGGATACTAGCTACTGTTTGAAAATATCTAATCGGCAGTCCCAGCAATGATTTTCAAACCAAGTTTTCACGATATCGACCTTATTTTAGTTCCTTAACATTTCCGATGGAGGAAATTGTATGAAAGGATATACTATTCGAAAAAAGTTTTCGTAAACTATAAAAAACTCATACTAGGGGTACTGATCGTGTTTCACCGCCAGGCCCCAGCTTCCGCGAGCGCTGGCTGTACTGGCAGGCCAGCTCGGACGAGCAGAACCGCCGCTGGGAGGTCAAGTGCGAGCTGGACAAGCTGGGGGTAGCCCGCCCCGCGCTCATGTACGACGAGGTAAACTTTACTTAGCTCAGCTAAAATAACTATCTAATCTAAACTTAGCTCAGGTTCGATAAAATTATCTAATCTGAATTTAACTCAGGTAAGGTAAAATATTATCCTAATCTAAACTTAGCTCAGGTTAGGTAAAATAATCTAATCTAAACTTAGCTCAGGTAAGGTAAAAAAAAAATCTAATCTAAACTTAGCTTATGTAAGGTAAAATAACAATCTACTCATGTTAGGTAAAATAACAATCTTTTCTAAACTTGACTCAAGTTAGGTAAACTAACAATCTAATCTAAAGTTAACTCATGTTAGGTAAAGTAAATCTAATCTAAACTTAACTCTAAACTAGTAGAACAAAGTAGAACTTAAAAATTTTGAAGACTTGTCAAGTTTAAGGCAAAATTGGAACTTAAATTCACTTAAGTTCACAAGTTCCATTCATAAGTTTCCAAGGGATCTTTAAGAGTAAGTTGAATAAATAATTTTGACTTTGACAGCACTTTGCTTTTAACTCTGAACTCGTTTTTATAACTGGATTAAAAAATAAAGTTAGTAATAACTATTGCAGGTGGTAGCTGTAAGAGACAATCTCAGAAGAAAGGGCATTGACGTAGACAATGAATACATCAGAGAAACGTGGAAACCTGTCTATCTCAAGTAAGTAACAAGAACTTACGCCGTCCTACGTCCCTCACTACCCTCTTTTTAGATGCGTCTAAGACGATTCAAAATGATCCTTGTGTCTATTAAATACTAGAGACCGCGCGCGGCTTCGCTCGCGTGCTACCTTACCTACCCGGGTAAAAAGTAGCCTATGTGTTATTCAAGGTCACAATCTACGCTTATTCGACGTTTCATCCAGATCCGTTCAGCCGTTTTAGCGTGAAAGAGTAACAAAAATACATACATCCTCTCAAACTTTCAAGTTTATCAACTAAAATGTCATCTTGTAGATAACATGAATGGTATGAATATACAATGAAATGAAAATGAAACTTAAAACTGCAAACAATTTATAATATTAGGAGAAAAAATCTGAATAATTCTGAATTAATACTTCGCTGCTATTGATCGGAACGTGATTTTATAAAACCTAAAACCTTCCTCGATAAATGAATTATCCAACACAAAAATAAATTTTCAATTTAAACCGGTAACTTCCTGAGATTGGTGCGTCAACCAAACAAACTCATCAGCTTTATTATCTATATCTATATAAGAGCTTAACCTGACTGACTGACTGACTGACTGACTGATTGATCATCGCCGAGCCGAAACCGCTGAAGATAGAAAGCTGAAATTTGGAAGGTGGCTTCCTTTTATAACAAAAGCACCCACTAAGGCGGGATTTTTAGAAATTCCACCTCTAAGAGGGTGAAAAAGGGTGAAAACGTTAGTATGAAACTTTTTAACGCGTGGAGCGATTTTCATGAAACTTTGTTTGTGCACTGTAAATACAAAATGAATGAACACGTGTTTCAGGATTTTTCAATATAATCTTCAAAAAGGGGTCAAATGTGGGGTCAATGTTTGTATGGGAACTTTTTAACGGGTGGTGCGATTGGTCTGAAATTTTGTTTGTGTACTTTAAATGTAAAATAAATGAATACGTGTTTCAGGATTTTTCAATATAACCTTTAAAAAGCGGTAAAATGGGGTGTCAACGTTAGTATGGGAACTTTTTAACGGGTAGTGCGATTGGTCTGAAACTTTGTTTGTGTGCTGCAAATGTAAAATGAATGGACACCTATTTCAGGATTTTTCAATATAACTCTTAAAAAGGGGTCAAATGGGGAGTCAATGTTTGTATGGAATTTTTTTAACGGGTGGTGCAATTGGTTTCAAACTTTGTTTGTGTACTGTAAATGCAAAATAAATGGACACCTGTTTCAGGATTTTTCAATATAATCTTAAAAAAGGGGACAAATGTGGGGTCAATGTTTGTATGGAAACTTTTTAACGGGTGGTGCAATTGGTTTGAAACTTTGTTTGTGTGCTGTAAATGTAAAATGAATGGACACCTATTTCAGGTTTCAATATAATCTTCAAAAAGGGGTCAAATGTTGGGTCAATGTTTGTATGGGAACTTTTTGACGGGTGGTGCGATTGGTTTGAAACTTTGTTTGTGTATTATAAATGCAAAATGAATAGACACGTATTTCAGTATTTTTCAATATAACCTTCAAAAAGGGGTCAAATGGGGGGTCAATGTTTGTATGAGCATTTTTTAAAGGGTGGTGAGATTGATTTAAAACTTTGTTTGTGTACTGTAAATGAAAAATAAATGGACACATGTTTCAGGATTATTCTAAATAACCATAAAAAGGAGGTCAATGTTTTTGTATGGGAACTTATTAAAGGGTGGTGCTATTGGCCTGAAACTTTGTTTGTGTAGGTACTGTAAATACAAAACGAATGGACACGTGTTTCAGGATTTTTCAATATAACCTTCAAAAAGGGGTAAAATGGGGTGTCAAAGTAGTATGGGATTTTTATGAGTTGCTTGATGTGTTTAAAACTCAGTTTAGATATTTTATGTGAACGAAGTCGCGGGCGGAACAGCTAGTATTAGTATAGATTTCTACCAAACCTGGAGACTACAGTCGTAAGCATTTCGTTGTGTGAGTAAAACATTATATTTTGTTTTAGAAATTTCCTGCAGACGGCGCTGACGCGGGCGCGGGATTGCAGGAAGAGTTTCTACCTGTACAGCCAACAGAACGGCACTGGAGTAAGGAATTACTTTTAAAGTTTTGCGACAATTCTAAGACATTTTCAACGAGTTCGTTCTAAGCAACCTTTGCTCGACTAATGTCCAACATGATTTTTGTCCAACGCAATGTTTGTCTAACACTAATTTTGCCCAATATAAAAATTGTCTAACTTAACATTACCTGGATGACCGAGCTTAGCTCGGTTTTTTTTTACGACATTTGCATAACAACGCCATCTATTGTCAAGTCGCTTTAGTGTTGCTGTGTCGGTAAAACAGAAGCAGTTTTTCATTGAAAACTGTTGACTGAACATTGCATGTATGAACAATGTAATGAGATCGAATGAAGCAAGAGGTATGTCAGGATCGTAGCAAGTGGAGATCCGTGGTCTCTGCCTACCCCGGCGGGAAACAGGCGTGATTTTATGTATGTACTAGCTTCCGCTCGCGGCTTTGCTACCTAAATACAATATAGCCTATGTTACTCAGGAATAATGTAGCATTTTAATAGTAAAAGAATTTTCGAAATCGGACCAGTAGTTTTGAGTTTATTCGTTACAAACAAAATTACAAAACTTTCTTCTTTATAATATCAGGATCTAGATGTACAGTCGGCCCAACGAGTCGAGGCATTCGTGAAGTTACCCGCAGGCGCTGCGCAGGATCGTTTTTCGGGAGCGATCGAAGGTATGGAGAGGGGCAGTGGGACTGGACATGCGCAAACTCGCACCTGTGGCTAACTTCACGAATGCCTAGATCCGTCGGATAAGCTGGATGTTTACATAAGAGCCTGTTATTATTCCGTCTGCTCAAAATGCAAGTTATAAGAATGGCGCGGCTGTGTCCAGAAGGAGTGCTGCGAGGTGGTGATGTTCTGGCGCGTGCAGCAGACGCTGCGCACCACGGCCAACGCGCTGCGCCAGCAGATCTCCAACCGCGAGGCCGCGCGCCTCGACCGCGACCTGCGCGAGGTGCTCGACGAGGTGCGGCACTCTGCGACACTCTCCGACATTCTGTGACACTCTAAGACACTCTGCAACTTTCTGTGACACTCTGCGACACACTGTGACGCTCTGCGACACTCTGTTACACTTTGTGACACTCTGCGACACTCTATGACACTCTACGACACTATGTGACACTCTGCGACACTCTGTGACGCTCTGCGGCGGCACTGCTTATAGTGCACGTCGTATCGTGTGTTTTGGCCCTTATGGCCAGTGAACGGAAAAAACATGGAAGAAGTCTTGAGCTAAATGAGTTTTTCCATTCGAAAAATTTATGTACGCAATGCCAGTGCTCTTAAACGGTGAAGGAAAACATCGTGAGGAAACCGGCATATCCTAGAGCCAAAAGTTTGAAGGTGTGTCATAGGTTAGTATTCTTATGCAGTGATGGGCTTCCAACCTGTCACGTACGGAATACTAACTACTGTACAAAATGTGGGCATGTACCAAATGTCATGTTTGGGCGTGCGTCTGACTACCCTCTTTAAATGTATGGAAGGAAATTAATAGCATCATAACATTATTCAATATTATAAAGTACCTAATGATTTGACTGTTTGATTCAAGATGGCGGCGGACCCAGATCTCAAAAAGAAGTTATTGTCAGGAAGGAGAATAGAGTTAGCTGAAGAATTAAGTAAGTTTTATTTAAATTACTAGCTTCTGCACGCGGCGTCGCCCGCGAAGTACCTACATAAAATATAGCCTATGTTCATCCTGAAAGTTCATTCTACACATTGGTGAAAGAATTTTTCAAATCGGTTCAGTAGTTTCGGAGCCTACTCATTTCAAACAAACAAACAAACAAACAAAAAATCAAAGTTTTCCTCTTTATAATATTAGTATAGACTAGTTGATACCCGCGACTACGTACGCGTTAGATTACTTTTTAATATTCTGTAGCTGAGACAGTACGAATAGACAAGGTTAAATTATTCATCAAATATATCAAATCTTTTTTATTTGTCAACCGATTTCGACGAAAGAAAGCCTAAGTTTTAATCTAAGCTTATCTCAATACATGAGTGAAAACTGCGTTCGATTTGGTTCAGTCGTTGCGGACATTAGCGTGCACAAACGCACAGATAAACTATGTTATTATCTGTATAGATGTTATTATAGAAATAAGCGTGATTTGTGGGAGACCTTTGACCAGCCGTGGGACAAATTAGGTTAAAAAATAATAATTATTATTATTATTTATTAAATTATAATAATTATAATTTAATAATTATAATATTTATTAATTTATAATAATTATTAATTATTATCTATATCAATATAAGAGCTTAACCTGACTGACTGACTGATTGATCATCGCCGAGCCGAAACCGCTGAAGATAGAAAGCTGAAATTTGGCTTCCTTTTATAACAAAACCACCCACTAAGGCGGGATTTTTGGAAATTCCACCTCTAAGGGGGTGAAAAAGGGTGAAAACGTTAGTATGAAACTTTTTAACGCGTGGAGCGATTTTCATGAAACTTTGTTTGTGCACTGTAAATGCAAAATGAATGGACACGTGTTTCAGGATTTTTCAATATAACCATCAAAAAAGGGTCAAATGTGGGGTCAATGTTTGTATGGGAACTTTTTAACGGGTGGTGCGATTGGCCTGAAACTTTGTTTGTGTACTGTAAATGCAAAATGAATGGACACGTGTTTCAGGATTTTTCAAAATAATCTTCAAAAAGGGGTCAAATGTGGGGTCAATGTTTGTATGTGAAGTTTTTAACGGGTAGTGCGATTAATTTGAAACTTTGTTTGTGTACTGTAAATACAAAATGAACGGATACGTTTTTAGGATATTTTAATATAACCTTCAAAAAGGGGTCAAATGTTGGGTCAATGTTTGTATGGGAACTTTTTAACGGGTGGTGCGATTGGTTTGAAACTTTGTTTGTGTACTGTAAATGCAAAACGAATGGACACGTGTTTTTTCACTCAGGATTTTTCAATATAACCTTCAAAAGGGGTAAAATGGGGTGTCAAAGTTAGTATGGGATTTTTATGAGTTGTGTGATGTGTTGGAAACTCAGTTTAAATACTTTAAGTGAACGAAGTCGTGGGCGGGACAGCTAGTTATTATTATAGAAATATAGAGTTTATAGTCTTGTACGTCAATTTGGATGTACAGATAATTTGTGAAACTACCGAAACTATTATAAAAAATATTCACTGGTAGATAGCTAGATAATTCTTATATTTAGTTGAGATATCAAGTGATTTAAAATTACGGGGCGATCGCGTTTTTGCCATATTACACTGTTTGTTTATCATAAATTCACCAAGAATGGAAAATATAGAAAATTTAGCCAATAATCTTCTTCTTTTATATATAAAAATGAATTGCTGTTCGTTAGTCTCGCTAAAACTCGAGAACGGCTAAACGGATTTATCTTATCTTGGTCTTGAAATGTTCGTGGAGGTCTAGGGAAGGTTTAAAAGGTAAAAAAAATCTAATAACTGCCGGGAAAACCCTAAAAATAGCCCTTTTCTATTTCCCATACAAACGTTTTCTAAATAAAATAGGCGGTACGAAGTTTGCCGGAACAGCTAGTTTAAATTAAAAACGTGCCATGTTATGAGTATTACCTCTAAGTACTTACCCCCATTTAGCAATTCTTTAAGTTACTAAATGTCTACCATATCTGGAGATTGTTTGTTCATTATTTGTTTTGTTCACAGAGAGAGTAAGGCAAGTTCAAGAGAAATTAGAAGAATTTATTGAAGCACTAAACAAGGAGAAATAGTTATAGTATGTAACATAATTATATACATTGTAGTATGTACTGTTCTCTCGATTATGTTATAGGCGAGCTACCCCCGTATTCACAAACAATACTACAGTCACTAGTTTTTTTTTAATCAGTGTGGTGAAAGAATTATATTGTGACTCAGGCTCTCCGTACACTGCAGTGCAATAAAAGATGTAGGTAACTTGAAGTAAGCAGATACTGAATGTATACTTCATCACAATTATTTGGATAGTCTTAAAACACTAATGTTTGTATAGTGGTAACGATGTTAGTCAAAATAATAAATACAAGAATCAAGAATGTTTATTTGATAAATAAGTTTTATATGGGTTGGTCTAAAACTTATTCGCCTTTGTATGAAAAGAATAACATGACAATTAATAAGAAAAATCAAATTTAAAAGGCGCACAGTGTGGTCTACGTAAATGCAAAGACAGGGTGTTACCAGATTACTACCGAAAACTTCAGGGGGTTAAAGTAACCATCAATGTAAACAACTTTTTCTATGAAACTAACACTGTGAGCGCGAAATGAAAACAGCTGTTTCATACATTTTAGCCAAGTAGGTATTGTGTACTTTTAAACTTACGCGATCTGAACACATTATTATTAGTATTAGACGGGTATTTATCGCGTTCAAATTACTTACCTTTTATTTTCCCGACGTTTCGACAGGTTTGCACGCTGTCGTGGCCAGTCTACCCGTGACCACGACAGCGTGCAAACCTGTCGAAACTTCGGGAAAATATAAGGTAATTTGAACGCGATAAATACCCGTCTAATACTAATAATAAGTAGGTATTGAACTTTTGCATGGAACAGTTGTATAATTTTCTTAGAAAAAGTTGTTTATATTGATGGGTACTTTAACCCCCTGAAGTTTTCGGTTGTAGTCTAATAACGCCCCGGATATACATTGTATATTATATTGTACAAGTATTGTTTGTGAATACGGACTGGACAAATCTGTCGCCAATACTCTGTAGTTTTTGAAACTTCACTACATGCACTGAAATTTTAGTCCCAAAATTCCGTTTACATATTTTTACATCAGACTTTATTTATTTTTACAAATTGTTTATTTCAGTTGGTACCAAAAATACAGAATTTTTTATATTGACAGTTATTGGTCAACAGCGGCACTTTATGATGCTTATGTATTAGACTATCAAACTTTCAGGCCATATATTTGAAGTAATTATTTGCATTGACATTCTTATAACTAACAAGTACATAAGGTGTCTAACATTTTACTATCATACTTTTATTTATTGGGACTGTTGTTTTACCAAAATCTTTCTTCTAACGATTCATAATGTTCTTACTATTTTGTCATTCAATTCATCTGAGATTTGTAAATATAATTTGATTCTAATTGCACTAAAAATAAACATGAAATCAGTACCTACATAGGGCAAAATGGCTTACTAATTCCATATCTTAAAATTTGTAAGATAGTACCTATGTACTCAAATGCATTTATGTTTATCTAACTATGTACAGTTACATTGCTATTTTTGCCAAATGTTTTTGAGAGAAAGCCTATAGCAAAAACTATTGTAAAACAATAAATCTGCGAAGATTTTGTCGAGTACCTACCTACCTAGTATGATGAAGTTTGTTATCTGTGCCATGTAATGGCGCGGACTATATTGGCGGCAGTGTTTCGACGTTGTATTTATTTGTTACCTATTTAAATGCTTGGTTTAAGTTATCTTGTAATAAAGAGTAAAATTAAATACAATTTGGTTTTATTTCTCATCCGAGAATCTCTGATTGCGGTGGGTATAAACAATAAAAACTGCTATGATATTGATCTTGGCTGGTTGGAGCTCTGTATTATGCACAGACGTATTAGTGATACTACGTATGTATTATGCTAGCTAGTCTTCTTCTTCAATTATGGCATCTGTCTCTTATAGAACAATTTTGCCAGTCATCATCTTCCTGCTCTTATCCCACTAGGTGGGGTCGGCACAACAGGTTCTCTTCCTCCACTCTCCCCTATCATCCGTCATCTCAGTAGTCACTCCCTTCCTACACATATCGTCTTTCACACAGTCCATCCATCTTTTCTTAGGTCTACCTCTACTCTTGTATCCATCCACATTCAAATCCATAACCCTTCTTGTAACATGACTTTCCTCCCGCCGCATAACGGGATAACATGCCCATACCAGTAACTAGGTAGGTTCCATAGGTACAGCGCTGGTTTCCATAACATCGCATAATGTAGGTGGTAGTCATAAAATATAATAAGTATAAAATAAGTACTTAGACTTATTTTATACATAAATAATGCATTCAGGAAGAGGTAGAAAAGGTAGGTAGTCATTTTAAGCTATCTACCTACTAGGTATGTACGTACCTACTGTAAGTATGTGATATGATGGTAATAAAATAAGTACCTAGACTTATTTTATTTTATGTAATGCATTCAGGAATAGGTATATAGGCTGCATATTTCATTCCATCCATGACCTCATTTTTTTTTTAAAAATATCGATCGTAATTCGCCGGCGCGCCGAGTCGAAATCGACGTGCGCCTTACCTGCCTGATCGGAGCGCACTGAGGCGAGGGCCAACGTGTGGATGGTGTTATCGCCATCCTTGTCTAAATTTTTTATCCTTGTCACACTGACCAATCATCACCAACATGTGGAAGCCCTATAATATGCTCATTCCTTATCTTAGAACAATTTTGCCAGTGTCAAGCGTATTTATTTATAAGTATTGTCAACGTCACAGAGTCATAGTCAAGTAGTCAAGTCAATTTTAGGGATTTTCTGCGGTGTATTTGCCTGACAACTACGTCGCTCTGGTTTTTATATGTTTTCTCGTGTTATTTTGAGTTTTATTGCGTAATTTTGGTGGTTATTTTGCCAATAAAGCCCGGGTTCTTGACGCGAGTGTAAAGTATGTGAATTAGAGTGAATAGTTCTCTTGAAATTCCATCGGAGGAAATCCCGAAAATTTTCAACAAAACAGCCATCTTTTGTTTAAAATTGCATAGAACTATTCACTCTAATTCACATACTTTACACTCGCGTCAAGAACCCGGGCTTTATTGGCAAAATAACCACCAAAATTACGCAATAAAACTCAAAATAACACGAGAAAACCTTTAAAAACCAGAGCGACGTAGTTGTCAGGCAAAGCACCGCAAAAAATCCTTACTTACTCTGAGGAAAATCCCAACTAGCTAGTCATTGGCTTGGCTGGCATCTGGCATGTAACAAAATTTTATTTTCTAATCTGTCAATGTCAATTGTCATAATCATCGTGATCGTTCTGCCAAAGGCATAGAAAAGAAAACTAAAATGCGGCGGCCGGTCTTGGCTGCTGAGACCGGAGAGAGAATGATAATGTTTGTTCATAGAGTAAACATGAGTGAAAAGGTTCCATGATTTCTCTCTGGTTTGCTTTTAGAGACTCGAACAAAATATTCGTCATTTTCTATAGAATTTTCTCCTGCGTCGATTCTTGAACGAAATATTTTAGGGCGCGTAGTTTCATAATTTCAAGAAACTTTGAGAAAATCGCAATCTAAATGGCTGAAGAATCTGAAATAAGTATGTTAATATCTAATATTATAGACGAAAAGTCCTACAGTCATTGCAGGTTATGTCTGAAAAGCGTTCAAAGTGATGACTTCGCGAAGTTCGAGGACTACATCGACTACACCGGTTCTAATACGTTTACTCTTCTTATTGATGTTATTGAGAAGCTACTAGGTCACCAGGTAAACCTATATATTTAGTTAGCTATTCCACAATACTAGCTGTAGTTGATACCTACATAAGTTTAGCTTACCAACTTTTTTACAAATAGTCATTTCTTACTTTCAGATGACCCAAGAAATAGCAGGATTAGAGGCAGTATGCACCGAGTGTCTGGACCAAGCAACAAATGCCATAAAATTCATCACAAACTGCGAGAAATCAAATCAAAGACTGAATAGGATCCTCGACAACCTTACTTATACACTAGACACTAGAATAGACACTTCTAATAAGAAAATGATGTATATAATGTGTGGTGAGTTCAGTTCAGAGTTGATTTTTGTTGAACAAGAGACAAAGCCCAAGAAAATTCCTGAAAAAAAGATAAAATGTACCATCTGCAAGGAAATATTTAACAGTGCCGACAATGTTAAGGAACATACATACAATGAACATAGGCTGTACACTTGTGACAAATGTCAGTTTACTAGTGACAGCGAAGCATTGATTTTAGAACATGATCTGAGTCAAGAGCTGTACAAGTGTGCCTTTTGTTCTGTCACCAGATGTACAGAGAATAGTCTGAAAGAGCATGAAGACAGCGTACATGAGATCCATGTCTGTAAGGAATGTGGGAAGTCATTTAGAGGCATAGACAAATTGCTCGCACATGAAGAGAAGCATTCAAGTAAGAATCAATGCTCTAAATGCAAAAAGACTTACACAACAAGAGAATTCTACGAGAAACATGTGAAGTTATGTCTATCGGGGCAGTTTGTCCCTCACCAGTTGAGAAGTGACAAGAATAGGCCATATTTTTGTCAAAAATGTGGTAAAGCATACTCAACTCCTGGAGGCTTGAAGGTACATGAGAAATTTGTTCATGGAAATGGAAAACCCCATGTTTGTGATCAATGTGGAAAGAAGTTCACGGCTCCCAGCTACCTAAAGGCCCATTTAATCACGCATACAGGAGCTAAAAATTTCAAGTGTGACACTTGTAATGGTAAATTTGTCACTAAAGAAGCCCTATTGTACCACACACGAAGACACACAGGCGAGAAACCGTATCCCTGTAAGTGGTGTAAGCTGAAATTTGTTAATTCATCTGCAAGAGCTGATCATATTAAACATAAGCATATTGGACCAACACTGAGTTGCGAGTTATGTAGTAGAAAATTTGTTACAAAGAACTTTTTGAGGCTTCATATGAAGAGGCATTATGATCCACGCAATAAGTTGTATATCGGAAGAAGTGCTATACCTCCTAACATGCCCGGCCATTTGAATATGAGGTGTCTGAACATGGACAAAATGATTGTTGAGAATGAATACACCATTTAAATAACATAATTCATTGCATTTATAATCAAATAAATATTTTTATACAAAGATTATGGCATACTTTTATGGTATGTAACATAAAAATATGTTACTGAAATTTTATTAATACATAATGGTTTATTGCATAATTTCATCCTTTTATTATCTAACTAATGAAACTCTCTGCAATTTTGTGTAATGTTTTTTCAAACAAATATTAATGTCTCTCTCTCCTTAGGGGTTGGATTTCAGGAATTCTTTTCTTAATGAGAGACATGGAAAGGAACCTACCATCCTAATTTCAGCATAAACCAGTGGTTTGGCTCTACTTTTATAATATTGTGAATTGGTGACTTGAGGAGTTAGCAGTATATTTTAACAATTTTGAGTGATTTTTGTGTAGAATTCTCTACATCAGTCTTCCCAACAAATAATTTACTCAAAGGGTTTCCATGTCTTTCCACATGCTTTTTAAGACTATGTCCTGTTATAAACTTCCTATCACAGTACGGGCATTGATTCTGAGGACCAAAGTGCTTTCTTTTCTTATGCTCCATCCTTCTCGAAGCATTTAGAAAGCTTTCTCCACACAGGTCACATTTGAAGGGTTTCTCACCCGTATGCAAGCGGATATGATACACAAGTGCAGCCTGAGTCACAAACATATTCCCACACTTGTCGCAATGGAAATTTTTCTCTTTCGTATGTTTAACAATGTGGTACTTCAATCGACTAGCAGCATCAAACTTTTTATCACACCAATTACAACTGTATATCTCTTTCCCGAACCCGTGCTTTACTTTTAAATGTGATCGCAGAGCATTTTTCCAGTTGTAACTTTGGTTACAAATATCACAGTATACTCTTTGCTTAGTCTCCTGTTTGCCACAAGTTTTTATGTGGACTTGGAAGGATTGTCGGTTTACAAAGACTTTCTCGCAGACCATGCATTTGTTCTCGCTATGTCTATTCATGTGTAATTTCAGAGCGGTTTTCGATGGAAATGGGATAAGACAGAGCTTGCATAGAGTAGCTTTATGCTCTCGATCATTATGACGTTGCAACAATCGTTCCGTGCTTAGCTTCTTAGGACAGTTAGGACATTGGATTCTTTTTGCAGAATGTATTCTTTCTCTGTGGTCTTTCAGTGCCCAAATGCTTTTGAACATTTTTGCACATTCCTTACATGCATAACATTTGTGTCTATGTGCTAGCAAGTGCCTGGAAAGGCTGACTTTCGAAGAGAACTCCTCACCGCATTCTTGACAAATAAGCTGAAGTATTGGCCTTATTGGTTTGTTTTTAGCTTTCTTTTTACGTTCCCGCTGTATTATAAAAGTTTTTACTTTAGCTAGTATTTCTTGTTTTGTTTTTAAAGAGGAATGTTGACGACTAGTGAATATAAAACTTTCCCTGTCCTCCATAATTAGGTGAACAGTTTGTACATTGTTCCGGAGTTCTCCAGAAAGGTCTAGGGTGATGTTGATCTTATTCAGAGCTTCTTCCCACTTTTCATTTGAATATTGAACTAGTCTCTGAAATAAATAGGCCTCAGTTATGTGTTCAGCACATTTTGGACATAGTTTGAGTGGCATTGATGGTTCTTTGATGACCTGAAAAAAATACATTATGTAGTAAGTATTCAAAAATTATTTTCAGGATCTTACTTCCAACTGTAGATCAACGCACAACTGCTAGAGTGCAGCCCGTGATTGAAGTTTAACGAAAAAACAGTGTGTACGCGAACAGGGTCGCAAGTTCCACTGAAGAGCGTTCCAGCCAACCAAGATTTTTTATGTACTTACGCCAAGTTCCATGAGCATATCCGTATAAGTCGCAGTACCTTCGTAGTAAGGTCTTGTGAACTTTGCGCTGTCTTCAAGCGAAACTGCATCAGAATCTGTTGCAGCAAAACATAACCTACAAACGAGTTCCGTTTCACCCGTAACAAAGTTCAAGACGGATTTTATCAGCTCACTAGCCACTCCCATGATAATAGGAGCATTTAATTTTGCCGAACAAACAGGATTTGTTACATTTATAATAATTAGCCTTCTATTTGTTTTCTTCTTCACGTTTACGAAAGTTGTTTGTTTGCCTTGTTGTCAATGTCAAGTCAATTCAATTTCTTTACTGTCATGCCAAATGAGTGTAGACTACTTGTCAGGTAATAATTTGTTTTGTTTGGATTTATTTACATCCGTTTGAAAGCTCCAACGAGACTATAATGAGTTTAAAGGCTTGCTAATTCTGATATTCTAGTGTAATTATTTATCTAACTTTTTAGTTTTAATTATTCTTATGTCCTTCTAAAGTTAGTTCGTTCATTCTGCCGAGCGATGTAGTGATTAGGTATATTCTCTTTGATGCTGTGTGTTGTGGGGGTGGCATGTAATGGTTCCAAATTCCAATAGGTAATAAGTCCACCCTGTCCCACCCCTCACCCACCATCCAATCCAATCGATCCTTCGACGTGACGGACGGACGACGACGCGACACAAAGAAAAATAAACTGCTTACTTGTTTAACGATGCCGGCCGGTAACATCTAATAATGTTTGTTATCGATTCTACATAATCCCTTTTTTCACTATTATTGTGGCCGGAAAAGTGTTAGAACCCAAGAAAGGTACGTAACTATCATAGGACAATACATATTTCATTGATAACTATCCAGTTATACCTAGTTACTACCTTAAAACCGATCTTTTAGTTAGGTAGGTATGTGGATTAAAAAGATCGCTATGTTCAGACTGACTTTGCTCCCACAATAGCTTGAAACCATTTAGAACCCAATTTTATTCATAAAATCTAGTCTTCAATAAGTCTACTCTGCGCAGTTTATCTCATGAGATAAACTTGGAGATTATTGATTTTTTCGGGGATTCTTCATTTTGAATGGATAGCAAAGTCTAATGCGTAATTAAGTGAGTTACTAGGGATCTAATTGATTTAAGTATGCCATTATACCTACCTACCTCATCTTATTTATTTTGCAGATAACGCATTCATTTGAAATGCATCTTTACATCCCAATAACGTTCATGGGCAGAAATTTGGGACAACGCCACCGCGAACTCAACAATGTGGGTTTTGAAGCACTCAAACTTGGAAAACCAATCGAGGATATCCTCGGACTGCCAGAAAAATCTGCTGTTGACAGATTCTTCAAGATCGATCTGGCGTCGAACCTTAGGCATGTTGAATACATACTTAAAAACTTGAAGGATTCTGACATGTTGTATGTCAGTCGAGCCCTAAAAGCGAAGTGGCTTGTGGAAGAGCATTATAAACATGTTATCAATCCTGCTAAGTTGGAAAGCGATTTTTATCCGGAGATGGTACTCCCAGCCGTTAACAAAATGAAGCATTGGATATATCTGAACTTGCGGGATGAAGACAGATGCAAGGAGTTCTATAATTACTATTGCGAGAGCGATCGCAAGCTCGCCATGAAATATTTATTGAAGTGTCCTGCAGATCTCATCATCCAAGACTTGGGAAAGTTCTTCCATCATGACTCGCGACGCTTCAACGCTCCGACGCAGCACTACATCAACCCGCATTATTTTAAAATGTTTTGCGAAAAAACTCCTCTCGTCGCAAAGCTAGTTTACGATATGATTGATAAAGATAAATCGTTTCGACTGAGCTACTTGGACCAGCAGTACGAGTACTTTGAAAGCCTCAAGTGCATTTTGAAAACTGACCCGGATTTGTTCTTGGATATCGTAGAAAAACATTTTAACGTGAATCAATGCTGTAGGATGAGTTCGGTAGCGACCAGATTCATCATAACTCACAAAAAGGATAGATTCGCAAAGAAACCGGAACTGTACACTGCCTGGTTACTAGACGTGAAAGAGTTAGCCAAGTATCTAAGCAGCTCTGAATGCGAAGAACTGGTTATCCAACTGGCAAGATCAAAGTTCCTAGATCCATGGTTCGAATATAGAAACGTTGAACCACTTATCAAGAGAATAGACAGAGATAAGAGAGTGGAATTTAAGAAACGCGTCTTTGTTCGCAAGGAAATCGGTGAGGACGTAAAGGAATGGCCATACCCTCCTCCGGGCCCAGCCACCGAAGAGGTTTGTCGCAGTTACGAGAGCATTTCAGATGACGAGTGTGATAACGCATGTAATGAGAAATTGCTATTTTGCGTTGGTATGTCATCTAACGGCGAAAGACGAAAACTGAAATCACAATTCGATTGCCTCTTCGATGAGTATCGATTCAAAAGTTTCGCTGAGACGCTGTTTGAACTAAGTAAGAAGGTATTGGCTGAAAGTACACAGCGGAATCGAATGCACATGATGATGGTGTTGATAAGCAAAACTGGTGGTAAAGAAGAAAACTTACAAGCGTTGTTCCAATTGCTGATGAGGCATCGCAACGAGCCGCCTCCGGTGAGAGCTGCTGTTGTCCGGAGCTTGGTTAGACGAGCATCCATCTGGCGCGCGTCTGATGAGATTTGGAAAAGTCTGCTGGAGTTTAGTGAAGGCCTTGGCTTGGATGGTGGAGCTGCAGAGGCAGAATGCAAGGAAGGCTTACACGCTGTCGTGATTCGCAGCCTGATAAAAAGTGGTCAGGTAAATACAGAAATAATACAGGCATTTTTGAATGTATTATGTCCTCTTACTACTGAATATACACTGTCTAGGATAGAGAAGATATGTATTTTGAAAAATCTGCCACGTTTACTTCTGGACTCTGTTAACACAGCAACTAGTGGCGAGGAAGCAACAGCTATTATGGAACATGTATTAGATACTTTGGTAGCTACCAAAATACGGAACAATGCTCGTATTTATGATAATGTTATAGTAACCGTTAAAAAATTACTGGAAAGAGACCAATCAGGTGGTAAACGTATATTAATGAGGATTTTTGAATCACATATACGACGTAAAGACCTATTAAAGGAAAATTTTGAGATGATTCAAAATGACGATTCTTATGTAAATGCTTTGAAACACGATTTGAGCGTTCTGTCGTTAGACAAAACTGTAAACTTAATTTCGGCAGATAACATATCTCTCAGCAAATTCTTACAAAAAACGAGTGTATATTTCGCGGAAGACGGTGGTTTGGCCTCGCGTTTGCTAGTTGAAATGAAGAATTCTAAGACAAAGAAAAACTTGGCAAAACCTATAGCGCGTCTAGTTGGCATCGAATTGAAAGCTTACATTTTGGAAATGGACGCGAAAAGAGAGGTTTGCAAAGACGATAAAGAAATCAAGAGGTTTTGTGCCGAGATCAGAGCCAATGCACATCTTGCAAGACCAGCACTCGATTTAAATTCTTTCACATGGCAACAAGCTGGTGTTAGACTGATCGCCACCAGAGTTCTCCTTTGCAGGAGTGTGGATATAGATACTTATATTGAACAATCACTGTCGTGGAAACGATCTGCCAGGTTAGCAACAGTGCTAGCCAAGAGATCAGACCGAGGTGTTGATGTGCTTAAGTCTGTGGCCAAAGTGAGACCAATCATAGCCATCAAAGTTGCTCTAGATTACTTTAAACGTGATCAATCTACCATTCGTATTTGGAAAACAATCAAACCTTTAATCGTGGCTCTTAGATCGGAGGATAAAAACATTTATCTCATACAAAAACTGGAGAATTTTAACCAGATTCCAGAAACAATAAGACCAGAATTCATTCAGGTTCTGTTCCCCTTGTACTTGAGCAGTCAGCAGAAGAATTCAAAATCCCAAAGTAACCATAAACTGTTCTATAATCGTGTTTTGCAGCAGATCCATATTCTTCTCCCGAAAATGGACCAAAAGTTCGTTAGTGATTTACTGGTGAAATTCCTCGGTTGGGAGTTCGACCCGAAGCAGAAGAATAGCGCAGTACACTACAAATTAGGCATATACAGTGATGCTGATATGTACGTCAGAATCTTGGCAAAATATATGTTGATCTGCAAGAACGAAAATGAGCAATCTGACAGATTTCGTCGCTTAGGCGATAAGTTTTTTAAAACTATGGAAGTCTATTGGGAGAGCGCTTCCAACAAGAAATTGTATCTCCACTACCTGAGCATATTCGTACAGGCTTTGAAAAGCAATTCCATCTACTTCAGCAACCAATACGTCTGCTGTATGCCAGTCCTGAAAACTATAGCAAAGAAAGTGCGCGCTCTGTTGCCTCTGGTAGAACACTTTAAGTTGTACGTAGAGACACATTTAAATATGCTCTACTATAGAGCCGTGAAACATAGCATTCGGATGAGGCCGAGCGCCTTCACAGGCGAAGCGAAGGATCAAAAGAAGAACAAAGAAGGCATGATAATCGTAGCAGAAATGTTCGGCAGGTTCATAGCTCGTGACGCCAAAGACCTCACTCTGAAATACTTTGAGTCGATGCCTGAGTTGTATATTAGAGGTTTGAAGGACTTTTTCAAAAGTTTCAGGGAAATGCGTCATACAATGAGCCTCCCGCTTGTGAAAGGGATTGTTATGGGAAGTAACGGGTTCGAGGGCCGATTGGCCGTGGAGCTATACCATGATTATCACCAAGACGGGAGAGACTGGGATAAAATCCGTGAGCTTATGGCACAGAATTTTGATGATAATATGATGTTCTTTTTCTATAACGACATAATAGCCAACCCTGTAACTCGTGAGGAATGGTAAATGACCATCAGAATAACTTGTAAGCAAACTAAAAACGTTAGAAATACCTTTAGTTTTTTCAATTTTAAACAAGATCTCATTTTAATTTATTTTTTAGGCCTATAGGATTGATGATATTGTTTTATGCGTAGTATGCACCTAAGTTATTTCACAGTATAAGTAGGTAACTACGATTTATAGTTGTGTATGTTTAGTTTTAATAATTATAAATTATTAATCTTCAATACCTAATTATGTTAGTTATTTATTGTACTTTTATCGTTCCTAGCTTCTATAATTCAGTGTTTATTCCGTGATTGTGCACGATTTATAGTTATGAGTGCGTTGTAGGCCTAAAAGTACCTTTTTAATGAATAGGTACTCAAGAAACAATGTTAGTTGTTATATGCCAAAAAGTACAAGGAAAGACTAAGAACGCACACAAACACACTAGCCCAGAACCTCCTAAATAACGGAGAGAGCGTAAATCGCCTAAAGAGATGGCAGGTGCTGGACATGAGAAGCTGACTAATAGCCAGTGTGGTGCCACTCAATGGAAGGGCGCCTCAAAACAAGACGCCAAAGAAAGGATTTGATTATGGCTATACAGCCGATTGCAGATATTATGGGAAAGGAAAAAAAAAAAAAAAGTTATATTATTTACTTTTGTAACTCATAGTTTAAACAGCCAACATTACTCTACAAGTATCTACCATGATAAATAAATAGGTGGGACGCACCTGCTATTTACTATATTATGTGTAGCCTACGACATTTATAATAAATAGCTAAATTTATTATACTTAACCTTCATAAAATACTCGTAGTTTATGTATTGAACATGATAATTATGTGGGTAGGTACACGACTCGCCCACCTACCTACATAATTATACGTATCTACCTAAGTATCTAATTTTATATACCTACTCTAAGGTTATCTAACTGGATCAGCTATCGTCAAGAGCTTAAATCTTAAACACCTGATAGTGATTGAAGTCTGGAGAAACTGCCTCTATAGGCTCCCTTAACACACACGTGATGATGATGGTGGGTGTTAATTATGTCCTTACTTTACCTCATCATCATCTCCCTGACCTCATCACACTGTTGGGTCAGCACAACTGTTTTTCCCCGCTCTCCCCTATCATTAGTCATGATCTGTATTTCCTACTCTTAACAACTTACCACCTACCTAAATTATTTTTTATAACTCCTAAGTCCATAGAAAATCTTACCTACCATTTTATGTACTTACCTATTTAATTTTAAATATAAAGATAAAATGTGTATCCAACCAAATGGTGTTTTATTTCAATAACACACGCATAATATAAGAGAACAAAGATGATGTGTATGGATGTGTAGTGCAGTAGGTACCTACTTAACCTAACCTACTCTCATAAGATAAACTCTGGCTGTCAAAATCTTATCATTTTAAGTACCTAGGTAGGTAATTTGTTTTTTGTTAATCAGGTAAATATTTTGGTAAAAAATTATAGATGTCTAGGACTGAAGTCCACTTCTTCGGCCAAACTGCGCCCACGGTCTTAGTGAAGATAGTCGTAGCGGCGGTATAGGCTTCAGACATCTTATACAGGATACCTACAAATATGAAATACCTAGGCATAAATCAAAAACTATTTAGGGGCTAACCTTTTGATAGATGGGTGTTGACTTTGAGTGCCCTTCTTTGCATTATATTAGGTTAGCTACCTTTTTAGTTCCTTTGTTCGTGTTGGACAGATTCTGGATTGGGCAGATTCGTAATTCGGCAGATTCGCTACTCGACAGATTCGTAATTCGGCATATTCGCTACTCGACAGAAGTACAGGAGTAGGTAAATAAAATACCTATGTAGTTTTATTTCGATTCATAACTTTTTAGGTTCTACAACTTGCCAGTTTCCTCACAATGTTTTCCTTCACCATATCTATTAGTACCTATAGCTGTTAGGTAGGTAGGTACCTACCTAACAGCCTTCCTAAAAATCCTTTGGAGCACGAGTGAATTCGAACCCACGAACTTAAGATCGAAAGGTTACCACCACTAATTACCACCTCACATAAGTTAGATAAAGTAGAGATTAAATACAAACCTTCGTTGTTCTGTTTATTGTTTTCTGGGAATTCTATATCGTTGTCTCCCGTGCAGCTGAGTTCTGTTAGAGAGAGCTGAAATAGATTATGTTATCTTATACCTTTAAACGAGCAATTCTTGTATATAATTATATATATATATATATTTATGTATCTATTTAAATATAATCGGAATCTCGGAAACGGCTCCAGCGATTTTCTTGAAATTTCTTATGTAGGGGGTTTCGGGGGCGATAAATCGATCTAGCTAGGTTTCATTTTTAGAAAACGTCGTTTACCCCAAGAAAAAACTTGGTACCTACTTTATTATTAGGTATATGGTTACTATCATCATCTTCCGCCCTTTGGTATGGTTACTATCATGTTAGGTTGGTAGGTACCTAAACGTTAGGTATTTTGGGTATCAACTGAATTTGAATTTGAACGTTACCGATACAACCATCTTCAAATGCCTATAAAGATGCCTTGATCCCTAAGTAGTTTGGAAGGTACTTACCAACAATGCAAAAAACGCCGTTAATTTTGAATAAATCATTTTAACATTAATAAAACAAAGATTTGAGTGAAACTGATAATTTACTTACTATTGACATTGATAAAGCGCACAATGCAGCGTGGGTAGTTAATACTGCCATGTTACTCTGTGGCATAAATCAAAGTTTTTAACACAATCATTTTGATTCCCTGTACTGTCTATAATGTCAAAATCGATGGACGAAACAAAATCTGCTGTTTAGTAGGACTAAAAACTATCAATATATAAATTCTTTATTCTGAGTGAAACGGAACTTAATCCACTAGTTCACCTTCTTTGCCCACAGATGACACTGCTTCTATTTACATCTGCCACAGATGACAGAATACAAACTATTACTACTCCCTGATTGGCCAAGAAGTGAGAGTGCATCTCTTTCTTTTTCGACAGCACCAAAATGGCCGAATTCCATTGTGATGCGGCAGACGTCTTGCCTATTTTTCGTAAAATCGCGTGTGTGAGTCTGTAAACAAACAAGTGTGTGATCACGTTGCGTCTCTTGGAGTGTTCTTTATATTCTAGTGGATGTGTTATTCTTCTAAGTGCTTACGCCACAATCGTACGATATCGAAAAAAGTGTTTTGTGTTTGTTTGTGTCTTGTTTTCCCAAAAAACTGCAACTTGACATCGTTTTTGGATATATGCAGTCTTGACTACGGTAAGTCTTTACAAAAAATACATCTTTCTGTTACTTACGAAACTTAGTTTGTAACTTTTGTATCGTGTAAATAAATTGTGAGTTCGTATAATTGGTCTATCCCGCTCTCTGCCAGTCTTATTAAGTTTGAGTGAAAGAGTAAGCATAATAAGTTAACCCTTTGAAAGTATGCCGTATGTTTTGGTGGTAGATTGTTGTGACCTCTTGCTGTTTCGAAATTGTTGGTTTGTTGCTGGTTAGTAACAATATTCGTACGATACCTACCTACCAGTCAGAATGCGTAGGATGCTCGTGACATCATGTCGGTTTTTTATTTATTTTTATTATCTCATGCCCCCAGTGTTATTGTATTATCAAAAAAGTTGATAAGACCACTGACCATACGTAGGTCCTTACCATATAAATAAAATACACTCAGTGGCCTTTAATTTTGACAAAATAAATACACCATGTTTCCAAAACATAATCATGTCTATAATCCCCGGGTTTTGTAACTCAAGTAATTTATTTTATTAAGAAATTTAGAGAGAGTTATTATTGTAGTCAGTCGAACCATGCATATACTCGTACTACAGGTACATAACCACATTTTGCACAGTAACTAGTATCTCATGTGACAGGTTGCAAGCCTATCACTGCTTCTACGATTGATTACCAATGATACACATCTTTGAATTAGTTCTGGACAAGTTTTACAAAGAGTCTCTGTGGTTGCTGACTTCATTACTCACAATGGTTTTTTTCTCTATCAGTCATAAAGCCCTTTTCAAAGCCATTTCCAGCTCTATCGTTTACATGTTGGTTTATTTCATTACGGTCTCTAAGACTTAATTTGCTTTAACTATTTCTCCAAATTTATTTCTGAATTACTATGTTAAATTGCATATACTATTACCATGCGATAAACATTATGCTAAACAATACAAGTGATTGTTTTCACTATCACTGGCTGTTCTTTAGACATAATATTTATTAGTTGTCATATCTGTTGTTCTTTGTATTACATTGGATATGCATTAGAGGTGCTATGGTTTACAATTAATATTGTTTAATAGTAGAACATTTTGTTACCTCGACTTTGATATCAAATAGGAAGTTGTAGTGGGCTGGCCATATCTGTCGAAGAACCGATAACCGTTGGGGTAAACGAGTTCTCGAGTGGAGACCGCGGCTCGGCAAACATAGTGTAGGACGCCCTCCGGCTAGGTGGAGTGACGATCTGCGAAAGGCTGCTGGTGGAGGCTGGATGCGTCGAGCTGAAGACAGGGCGCAATGGCGCTCATTAGGGGAGGCCTATGTCCAGCAGTGGACTGCTATAGGCTGATGATGATGATGATGATGAGGAAGTTGTATAAATAAATAATTTAGTATTATCTTATCTGTAATCTTCAGGCTTGGTAAAAATATCCTCATTTCTCTAGTCACTACTCCTTATTGTGAATCAGAAACTCCTTTGGTGCACTGGATACAGTCATGTCTTCAAACTTTTTAGGATCTACAATGTTACTGATTTCCTCACAATGTTTTCCTTCACTGTTTTACAATAAATACTTTTTTTAAAGAGATACTTATTTATTTAAAGTCTAGGAAATTATAACAGGCTTATTATTATCCCAACAAGATAATATAGTGGAAAAAAACATTGGTAAATTGAGACTAGAAAATCTTAAAAGCCAAGTTGCAATCTGTTTATTAAGCAACTTCAGAACTGGCTCAGGTAATTACCTACTAACTGACATAGACCTAAATACCTGTCTAGCAATGCCACAGTCTAATATTGGTAATAGTGTGGAGATTTTATCGTTGCACCTTGCTGTTCACTATTTTGTGTGGTTATTTACAACAGTTATTTACTGTGGCTTTAAGTTTCCACCAAAGCAAAATGTTAAATTCACCATGCTGCCGTCCTAAAGCTAGAATGCCGTTAAATACAAAATCCACTTTTTAAGTTAAGAGGGAAAAACCATTTATATTTTAGCACAATTAATATATAACTGCAAATAACTGTAGTTAAAGTCACTTTGCTGCAATCAAGCCTAGTATTATTGAAGTTATTAATAGTTAAGTTACTATTTTTGTTTACATAAAAATAAAGTTAAAAGCCATTAGCCACTTTTAAGCTTAGCATAACACTTAACAACATTTAAGCATTGAAGTGATGTAAATTTTGATTCTGGTAATGGCAGTTTTTACTTTTCATAACTCGAAAACTATAAGAGCTATTTGTGTTCTGGTAAGATTGGTCGATAGAGCTTTTTTTCCCGATTACGATGGCATAAAAAAGTCGAATTTGACCGAATGTTGGATAACGGCATTTTAGCTTAAGGACGGCAGCATGCTACTCTGGGAAAATGATGTGATATAATTTTCACGCGATTCTTCTTGGTTAGATGCTTTAGCGAAAACTCGCCTTTACGCAACGAATTCGTTGAGATTATTGCAACCGGCCTAACAGCTCAGTTGGTAATAGCTCTGCCTTCTGCGCTGTAGATTATGGATTCAATCCCCATCCAAGACAAACATTTGTGTGATGAATGCAGATGTTTGTTCTGTGTTTGGGTGGTATTATGTATTAAAAAAAGTATCTAACTAATTAATCTATCAGTTATCAGGTTCTCCTAGTATAAGCTTTGCTTAGTTTGTGGCTTGAGTCATTGTGTGAAATGTCCACTAATATTTATTCAATACTAGCTTCTGCACGCGGCGTCGCCCGCGAAGTACCTACATAAAATATAGCCTATGTTCATCCTGAAAGTTCATTCTACACATTGGTGAAAGAATTTTTCAAATCGGTTCAGTAGTTTCGGAGCCTATTCATTTCAAACAAACAAACAAACAAACAAACAATCAAAGTTTTCCTCTTTATAATATTAGTATAGATTTACAACGCGATGTTGCAACTCGTCAGTGTTCTGGAGACAGACAAATATCCGTATCATATGTAGCTGGCTTTAAACAATAGGTCAAGCAAACATCGTCTGTGAAACAGTTAGATGCGGCATACACAGGACTGGTTTGGTGTAGGCCGGTACACACGTGCGGTGATGTGCCAAACACATGAATTTGCTTAGTAGGCCCACGATAACTAAGGATGGAGCAACGTATACTTCATCCAACGGATCTAAGCATTCGTGAAGTTAGCCACGGGTGCGAGTTTGCGCATGTACAGTTCCTTCCCCCCTCCTCATACCTCCAATTGCTCCAGAAAAACGATACTGCGGCTAACTTCACGAATGCCTAGATCCGTTGAGCCAACTATACAACGCACGTGAACAACTGCCATCTTATCGTACCACTGGTTCTTTTGTATCTAGTGTGGTGGAAGGATTAAGGTGTGCCTCACAAGCTTTAGTGCATATTGAATGTGTACGACTGCTATATAGTATTTATAAATAAATAATGCTGGACACTAGCACACAGCATCATGTAGCCCCAAACTAAGCAGAGCTTGTATTATGGTAACCGCATGACTGATAAACTACATAGATAGATTTTTTTTTGTAAATACATACATATTATACATAGAAAACACCCAGACCTGAGACAAATATCTGCAAATAATGCCAAACATTTGTCCCGCGGCGGGAATCGAACCCGCAACCTTCTGCGTCTCGGGGGCGTATTGGGGTGCAAGTATTTGGCGCGCACTGTTGTAGGTAAGAATGACAAATAGTGATGCGCTTCTGTTGAGAGGCCATCGCTGCTGGTTAGATCCCCATTAGTACTAGTGGATAGATGGTAGTCCCCTCACTAGCGGCATAGGGTTGGCCGTTACACTTATTTTGGTTCTAGAATGGAATCTAGAAGTGATATTGATGATATTGCTTGTGTATAAAGTTGCATCAATTGTCTTCTTCGCATTTACTTCAATCGTGCTAGAATTAGGCGCCTATATCATAAGCGAGAGCGTAAGAACACTCACTACTGTAAGCACGTGCCAAATATCATGTTTGGAGGTCCAAAGGCAGGTGTCTCTGACTACCCTCTTAAGATACAAAGATCTAAGTAACTAGAGATCTGAGAAGATATCTACAGAGCTTGGGGTTACAGTAGTGATAATGTTTCTGTCTATTAACAGAAAGGTGTACACTCAGCCTAAGGATGCCCTTCACGGCGTCTAAGCACACGTTAATGAGGCTCCCTTTGTACGCTATAATGTGTTTGATTTAGGTACACCACGTTTTTAAGCTAAGCCTGAGGACCGCTGGCACTGGGAGTTTTATTTATGAAAGACTAGCTACCGCCCACGGCTTCGCCCGCGTGGTACCTTGAAAAACAAAAACGAATCTATTCCGGGATAATAAGTAGCCTATGTGCTATTCCAGACTATAATCTATCTCTGTGCCAATTTTCATCTAGATCCGTTCAGCCGTTTCAGCGTGAAGGAGTAACAAACATACATCCAGACATTCTTACAAACTTTCACGTTTATAATTGATCGAGCGAGCGAAGCGAGCGAAGATCTCAGTGGCAGCTATGCGATTTGGCGTTGTATGTTTGCGTGTATGTTTGTTAGAGCATAACTTAAGAACCGTACATCCAATCTGCATGAAACTTGGAGGGTTTAGAGATACTGCTAATCAAATTTACTGGGAAGCATATGAGCTTAATCGGTGTAGTATTACTATTTATTTCTATTGACTTGATTTCAGATAGGTACCTACTGTAATACTATAAAGCATAACTAATCCTGGAACCAAAATCTTGAACTAAGTCTGGTGAGGCCCTGAGGACAAAGCTTGGAAAGCTTGAAGAACGAACCACAGTAAATTGGGTTAGTTTCTACCAGCGCGACCAACAGAGTCATACAGAATCTTAAGGGACTCTCGCGAGTGAAATTATCTACCCCGAGGTTCTTCTGGAGACAGATAAAGTCCACTCCGCTCATATTCTGTGGTCCATTGGCGTGAGACCTTGAAGCAACAGCTATATATTATATATACAGTCCTGGACTCTGAATAACATTTAAAACAGAAGTCTACCTAAATATTGTCCTCAATCGTTTATCTGTATTTTATGTCTAAACTCTTTAATTTCTATCAGCCTCGGTTTCATTTTTATTAATTTACTGTAAATAGTATAGGTTGGGACTAATTTGTAATATACATACTACCTACTAAGAGTATATATTTATACTCAACATTTTCTTTTCTTTGTTAGATAAATAGCAGTAGGGAGATAGTTTTCCTTTGTTAGGTAGGATAATCAAATATTTGTTTGTGATTATGTTACGTGGCATAGTACATAAAGCGTATCCAAAAACTTTAGGGTATGAATATGTACAAATAAGGATTGTGGACATCACGCGCGAGATCTCAGTCCGGGGCGAACTAGTAGTATAATTATATTCCACTAAAACAGCCAATAGCAGGGATGACACCAGCTATCTACTACTAAATAAAGTTTGATATTATATCCAAACTTAAAATATAACCTCTTTATAATATTAGTATAAATAAAATATTGATGGACATTTTACACAACGCCATCTAGTCCCAAGCTAAGCAAAACATGTACTATGGCAACCAGATATTGGATAGAGAGGAAACCGGGCATACCCTATAACCCAAAACTCGAACTCAAGATGTGTGTCATAGGTTTAGTATTATTACTAGCTGTCCCGCCCGCGACTTTGTTCACTTGAAGTAGGTACCTATCTAAACTGAGTTTCAAACAAATCACACTAATAAAAAATCCCATAAATAACTTTGACACCCAATTTTACCCATTTTAGAGGGCTTTTTTGAAATATCCAGGAATACGTTTCCATTTAAAGTATCCAAACCAAAACTAAGACCAATCGCACCACCCTTTAAAAAGTACCTATAGAAACATTGACCCCAAAGTTTCAGACCAATCGCACCACCCGTTAAAAAAATCCCATACAAACATTGACCCCTTTTTTAGTTATATGAAAAATCCTAAAACAGAAAACAAAAATTCAGCACCACCCGTTAAAAAAATCTTATACAAACATTGACCCTCCCCCATTTGACCCCCTTTTTTAGAGTTATATTGAAAATCCTAAAACGCGAAATTAAGTTTCAGACCAATCGCACCACCCGTTGAAAAGTTCCCATACAAACATTGACCCCCCCCCCCCCCACTTGACCCCTTTTTTAAGGTTTTATTGAAAAATCCTGAAACACGAAACAAAGTTTCAGACCAATCGCACCAGGTTAAAAAGATCCCATACAAATATTGACCCCACATTTGACCCCTTTTTGAAGGTTATATTGAAATATCCTGAAACACGTGTCCGTTCATTTTGTATTGTTATAAAAGGAAACCACCTTCCAAATTTCAGCTTTCTAGCTTCAGCGGTTTCGGCTGGGCGATGATAAATCAGTCAGTCAGTCAGTCAGGTTAAGCTCTTATATAGATATAGATAGCCTATGGGCTTGCAACTATCACGTAGGTACGGAAAACTGTGCAAAATGTGGGCATATGCCAAATATCATGATTGAACGTGCCTCTGACTACCCTCTTGAGATCAAAGATCTAAGTAACTCGAGATTTGAGGAGATGTTTACCAAGTCCGGTGATAACAGTAGTGATCATGTTTGTTTTAACCTAAATATGTGCAACCGTTTGAAGTTACAACCAATCAAGATCTAAATAACGTAAAGAAAGGGAGCGACACAAGTGTTTAAATGGTGAGCAGCTATGCATAACAAAAGGTATCCTTGCCTTGCCGCAGTATAGCGTGTAGCTATGTACCCGTGCCCTTACAATAGGCCCCTTGAACAAGTGTCGAGTTTCATTCATCACTTACACGCCTGTACCATTCCACTCGACGGTTTCTCTATTGTTCTCACTTTCGTCATTGTTCGTAACAAACAATTTTGGTTATCTCGTAAAGTTTTAAATGTACCTTTCGTGAAATTACTTATTATCAACCAATATTTTATAACATCTTTATGCTATCAGCTTTAAAGACGAGCTTTGAAATCAAGGTTATTTGTTTTTTTAATAACGGTGAAATATCAAATTGAGTAGAATCGTCCGCCTGCCAGACGTATTAGTTACGTACTGCAGGGCCATCGCGGTCATTTAACGTTTACCAAAGCCAAAACACACGTTATGCACATTTCGTAACGTTAAGTCTCTGAAAAAGTTCCTCGGCAACAATTCAATTAAAAACGTTTATTTGATAGTGTTTTAACCATTATATTTCTGCCGGAACGATTTAGGTTATAGAATAATTGCAAAAACTAAAAAACCCGATTGAAAGTAATTCAAAATAGCTTCCTACAGCCGCCATATTGTTTTTTTTTACATGCTGTAATAGCCTATGTCACTCTTGTAATCCAGGCGAATCCAACGACACTTCTTTTGTCAAAATCTGTCCAGCCGGCTCCAGCGACAGCCAAAGGAACTAGCATTATATACACCATAAAGGCATTACCTTTTCTCTGCAGTCGGGTAAAAGATACCGCGATACGAAAATATGCATTATTTAGGCTTTGGTAAATACATTAATTATCTCCACGATTACCCCCCACTCCCCACAGGTAGCACATAACATAACTGCTAAAGCCGTGTCGCCATTTCTTTCGAACCAGTTTCTATAATGTACTTACATACATTATGTAGGTACATATGTACATTGTATAGTTAAATTTTACCTAGGATACATCAGTACTGAGATGACGAATGACAGAGGGAAATGGAAGATCAAATGTTGTGAAAAGGGCAGAAAGATGATGAATATTTGTGTTGTTAATGAAATAGGGTACCTAGTACCTAAGTATAGCAAAGACCTAGTAACGTAGTACTAATATTTACGTATTCTACGGTTGTAGGCAGCTCGATTTGACACAGATGAGTTCAAAGCGGATTGTGTTGGAGCGGCTAACTGCACGTTACATCTGAATTGACTGATGTGGGCAATTGATTGATCGGCTTTGGGCCTCGTGTTTCGCTTCGACCTTCTTGGCAGTGGATAAAAGGATCTCCTTGACGTTCAAATGTAAAGGCATGGTTTTCATAAATACATAAACACCCAGCTGTCACATATCTACATAGTCCTGACGCTACACTATCCCTTATCGTGTGTATCAGAAACTATGTGTACCCAAAAACATGACCAGGGGCCTTACCACAAGGTCTTACGAACCATCGTGTTTCAGAAACGTCAAAGTTTCAAGCTTGAAGTAACACTACTTCAATACAATTTTTATGTGTCGTGGTACGAAATATCATGGATCTGACCACCTTCCGGTATGATTCCCAGAATAATGTAATCTCAAATGCAAGTAAAATGTCAGTTTACTCTACGATAACTACGATTTATTCTGGGGATAGTTTATTATTATTAGACAGGACAAAATGGCGCACTTTGGGGGAGGCCTGTGTCTAGTGGACTATAGACTGATGATGAATTAGACAGTGAACCCGTTATCAGCCTATATGACTCACTTTGAGTATCAATATCAAGCAAGATATGTCCGCTCTAGTTCATTGTCGTGTCGATAAAAATACATGTGGCAATTTACAGCTCATTTTGCTAACTAAAAGTACATCACCTACTTGCTACAGTATATTTAGGTACGTATACCATATATAAAATGTTGCAAGCTACAGTATATTAGGTATGTATACGTACCTAAATATACTGTAGCTTGAAATTGTAAAATAATTTATTCAATATAATGAGTGCTTCTTCGTTCGACCCAAGATTGTTCAATCACAAGGATCACTTTGAAACATCTTACAAACGTCTTGTAGGCACAATACTTACCTACCTGATGAAATTAAGGTAATATACCCGAACCTTGACTATTTATATCAAAGATGACGAATTTCTGGAAGATCACTCGCTCCTTGCTTTGCTCGATTTCCTGCTCTTCATAGAAAATCACTAGGCAAGTTCTTGGCGTCTAGAATAGACGCTCTGGGACCTTGTCTTGCCCGGCTAACATGGCAGCCGCGACAAAATATTGTCGATGCTTTTGTCGTGCATTTTGCGTTTATATTCGCACGGGAAAAACGAGATAAAACAGTCGATAAAATTTTGTCGTGGCATTCATGTTAGCCCGGCTGGCCTCGTAGGTCGCGACAGCAACCTAAACATAATTTACAGTCTTTTAATTCATTACGGAGTCAATATGTCTGGCGTGTCAGGGAAACTCAAACAAATAATACCTACTCTTCTATCCTTGTGTATACACAATTACACAAGTAGGTAAATTTTATAGGGCCTATGCATGATCTAATAAGCTTATTCACCAGGTGAGTGGCGCATTGTAAACAAATGTCACGCGAGTCGGCGCAAGCGCAACCGGTTCGCCCGCCGACGAACTAAGCGCTAGGTTAAATGATTGACTGACGCAACGTGAAATATGCACATAAATGCATCTTTATGAATATTATAAGGTACAGCTTTGTATGTTTAGTTGTAGGGGTGTATTTGGAACTTCTGAACAGATTTCTGATAGATAGCTAGATTATGCCAAATGCAAAAGAATAATCCCCCAAATACGTAGAAGTAATCAAACTAGCACCTATCGCGTATCAGGTAATATTCCCACAATATCGCTTTACAAAAGGAAAAACCGGAAATCCTATTTTAAGGGTTAAAGGTAATTAATCCAGGCATACCTTCTCCACTAATTAATCAAAATCTTTCATACAATTACGTCATTCACGAATACGTAATTGCAAAATCACGAATAGTCCTATAAATGCGAATTTATCTTTAAAATTAATGACGTTTCGTCAATAACGTATGCATGTGTGAACAAGCCGTAACAGTAAAACATCCACAGACTATTTATGTTGTGACGTAGGGTTACACAACTCAAAAACTGTTGAAATAAACAAACAAAATTAAGCTGTCAATGAAAGCTCGTCATATTCATTGGTAATTGTTTGCCAAGGCTGGCTCTAATTGGTCTATTTTCAGTAGATCCCAGCACAGCAATCAGCAAATGCTGGGTTTTTAATGTTACCTACTTGACAAATGATGGTAAAAGTCCACGGGATTTTTTTATAGTGTCTTGAATGAGACTATTAAACAGTGTATTCTGGTGTGATGGTTTCGTTTTATAAAATGCCCTGTTAATTGCACCTCCGCCCGCTCGTCCAATTATAAGAGTTAAACGCTGCATGGGATCGCTTGCAAATTGATAAAGCCACGACTATGAAAGAGCTTAGCGATCAAAAATGTGAGTTATTTTGCGACTAAGTCGTTTCGCGGCGTAGGCATTGTGATCAAAAAGGACATTGGAACTGAATCTAGAACTCAAAAGCAGCTCAATTGACTCCGGCTGGAGCAAATTGAACGCAAAACATTGTCACAATTTTGTCGGGTGCTTCACCTACCCATCGTCTGGCTGAACCCGTTCGTCGTCGCTCCGCTGAACGCCAGACTTTCCAAGGACACAAGGTCGACAATTAACCCGAATACCGCCAGCCCTGAATGTGAGAAGCCGAGGAGTGTTCACACTCGGATCGAGGCCGATCGTGTGTGGTTCATTGTCAGATTTCACAAGTTTCACATGCTGAACCAGATACAATGTCGTTCCGTTGACGGCCGAACGGTCAATTGCTAGTGGCTTAACCTGTTGACAGATCGCTCAGTTGAACTACGTTCCGAACGGTTATATGCATGAGATTATCTCAGCTTCAGAGGTGATGCTGTAGGTACTGGCGATAATGCATTTAAGAAATAGCGTACTATGGACACCTACGAGTATACTCGTATAACTAGCCAATTGAGCTGTTGAAATTCTAAGAAGCATAAAAACTTCGTTATCGAGCTTTCCATTTATTCATACCAACCAACATACTTGATAAGGAATTTAATGAAATTGAATTGTCAGGTATAATTTGAGCTGTGAATGGCTTCGACGACCGATGACAATGAAATAGCCTGATAGTGATAACATTCCAAGCTAAGGTCTTGAAGGTATCGGGGGATAAACCTGAATTTATTTACCAGACAGACAGCGTAGACAGCATTTTTCTTAATGGAAGAGAAGACAGTGTTACATTTGTGACGACAAAAGTGTATGGTACTTATGATAAGGGAGATGTTGCACTTTACCATGCGAACTGATGGTCACAATAATTAATGCTAACAATAATTCTAACAAGACAGCTTGATGTTTGTGCAGTTAGGTATTACAATTTAGTCGAAAATGTTGTAGACAAGAAATAGCACACAACTGTAATCTTTAACGATTGCATACCGTTTTGAAACTAACAATGACGTTATTTCGCAAGAGTACAAATTACGATTGATGTGTATAATGTGTGAGTACTTAAACTGTCAAATAGAATGAGTTGCATAAATACAAGGTGATAGAACGTGCTTGGGCTGTGCCGTTCACACAGTGAATTCCATTCCTTTACGTACAGCATTTACTGATAAAGCTAGTTAAGCATTCACTCTCCAATTGCCAACAGTGACAAATATTTAGACTTGCGTGAATTATTTCTACTGATTATAATCTTGGCCGAAACGCGTGACATAAACCAGATATCAAATATTTTGTTTTAACAAATGAATATTGATTCAAGGTAGATTTTTGGATAATCATGTTGAAACTTTGGGAATTGGGACTCATTAAAGAATATTACGAAACGACCCAGTGATGAAATTCTTAGGCTGTAAACAGCCCCAACATGATTTGCTAGTTGATCTGATAAGAACAGTCAACTAAGCTAGAGTTCAAGAGCTTTAGAAACATAAAAGAGCGTCTTGAAATCGTCGTTATGTTTCTCATTTTGTGTCACATGTATTTTTGGTGCTCCGTGCTGAAACTGTCATCGAATCCTCATTTCTTGAGATCCCAAGATGATTGAGTTTATGGAAATAGACATCTCGAATCCCAGAGACAGCGTAAAATGTGTCAAATAGACATTTTCATCTGCCCACAAACATTGAAAGTGGATGTAGGTCGCATCGGGAATTCCGGTAGCTGTGCTGTGATTGGCGTCTTTACTTCTACACTACAATGATAGGTTACCGTTTGATTTAGCTGCTCAACCAGTTTAAGTATATCACAATTTCATTACTGTGATGTGAAGTACGCAATGTTTTAGCGGAAATGTTAATTGTATGTATTGGGACTAATTGGTGGGCCATTGGGGTTTCCCAGAAACGGTCATGGTATACGGTCCGCCTGTTTTACTTCTTTGATAACTGTAATTTTTACGTCATCGAGCATATTTTCGGCCACCAAAGACAGCGACAGCCGTAATCATATTAAATCGAAAACTTCCAGAAACTCTCAAAAGAATATTTCAAACCGAATGTGCTGCTGACAGCGGTGCCATTTTGTCTGGTTTTTACAATCTTTTTACGAGTTTCTTTGAAACCAATTACAATAACGATGCATTCTATTTTCATAGACTTACGTTGCCACTAAAATTATACATACATTTCACACTATTGGTCTTCTGTGCTATTGAAAGTGTATCGTGTGTGCGTGTGTAACCCACTTTCAAGCTAGCTCAAACCTTGCGCCAAGTAAATTATATTGATATATCATTGATAGTACGACCAGGCAGGCATAATAAAGCATTTTATTAAAGGAGCGTCCGCTCACAAGATAATAAACGGCTTTACGAAACTCTTCCTAAGTCTTATCTTTGAAGAAATAAGGTCTGTTATATTATCAAAATCATGTTTTAAAAGTTCGATACGTTTACATGGATGACATAATACTTGTCTATAATTCGGAATATTGACATTCTAATCGTTTGATTGATTGCCTTGAACAAAACAAATAAAACATACAGTACCTATAAAGTTTGTTTGATACATAAAATTGTACCTATAATGTTAGTTTCATTAAGTATACATTTAACCTATATTCTAGTTCCTTTAGCAACTAAAACAAATTCAATCATTTTAATGTTTTATATATAAAATAATAATTATTCACGCCTACGTTATCTAGCGTGTTTTGTAAGACGTTTAAGTTTCACTTTCGAGTAAATTAAAAGGTTGTGTGCGATTGGTGGATATGATAAAGAAAATCGACCTTGTGCGATCTATAGTTTCACACGTATTGCAACAGCAACTATGATCTTCGGATCGTGCGTTCCGGGCGGCAAAATGTGCAACGAAGCGAGCAGATTTAATACAACGCAATGCCACTCCGACCCCTGGTAATTAAATCAATTACCCTTTACATAAACGCAGTAAGTATCCCATCTCTCAAACAGACGCCGCCTGTGTATGTAACCTCTCGGAGGTTACCAATGATTGCATCGCTCCGTTTGTTGTACAAACAGTTACGTCAAAACACGTTGGTTATGACCTTGTCAAACGCGGTAGCAAAAAAAGAAAAATATTTTATTTGCGTCCTATGTCATTCCCACTTGATGAGTCATCGCGAGCTGACGTCTTATTGCTCTCCTAATAGTTCCACGTTGCCGTTCCAGTTGGATGGAGTTTACCGGGTTATCTTTATAATGATTTGTTTTTGTTTCCACTTCCCACAGCTTTGTTAGCGCCGACATCGCAATAATTAAGTAGGTAGGTAAGTACAGCGAAGCGATAAGCGGTTACTGCTGATTGTCTCACAATGTCTGTGATATGTCAGACATTGTAATTTGTAGTGCCGTTACAAAATTTGCGGTAAAAACTTCATGTATTAAATATGTAAGCCGAAGAATGTTGATAATATTCGATGATTGATGCTGATGATATGTTCAGAGTTGAGTATGCGCCTGTGACTCATAATTACCTACATTTTGATGTTGTTTTTGAATACTCTATTCAGGTTCTGCAGGTTATGATTATGAGATGGGATGGGTTTATTTCATATCTTAGCTGGTCGTAGACCTAATGAAAGGTGACTAAGAACGGTCGACCGTTGCATCAAAGTGCAAAAAATCGAGAATTTATTGCATGGAGGCGTTTCTGGAATGCAAAAAGACCGTAAGGCATCGAACACAAACAAGTTGCTAGTATTTCTTCAAAGGCAGACTAATCTAATTAAACTACATATACCAGGAATAGGAACCGACAACAATGAAACAACAATTGCACCGGAATCTTTATTGCGGTATTCTGCGCCATCTCACTGGTATTCGGATTCGCTTTTAGAATTACTTTCCATTACGATTCCCATCCATCATATGGATAAAAACTGTTTGCATGGGAGAAATGTTAACAATACGCATCAAATAACACGGCTTCCTTCACCACCATAATATACGATCTATCGATGATAATAAGCAATGTTCGATCGTCTCCGGTGGCCATATTTGAAATATCTAGCCATAGGTCAACGCCTTATGGGTTGACGAATTTGTGATCGAAGGTTGCCAACAAAAGGTTCTTATTATGGACCCTAAAACCTACCAAAGAAAAGAAGCTATCGGTAGCTATGTCACGTCACAGTTGGCTACAATTGCCGCTTTGATTGATATCCTACTAACATAATATAAGCTTTAACAAGTGCACGCCACCGGGCCTGACCCTGAAGTCGCGCGCGACCTTTGAACTAGAAGGTGGAACAATTGGCTCCCATCCCACTTCTTGTCGTGTTACTAGTTCTTTCGACCCAGTGTTGGTGGAGGGTTAATGTGTCCCTCAAAAGCTCCTTTTGATTTATTACCTTTTGCGATGTCTTTTCTGATGATCTGTCGATCGGGTCGGAATATATAAATAGTATTCGACTGCTTACCAAATGAGCACGTGGGTAGTTCAACAAAAAACACAGAGGTTGACAATTCGGTTAATAAACGGTAATTAAGCATTAGTGGAACGTACGGGCCCGTTAACTAGCCGATTGAGTACGTGTTATGTTACAACACGATATTATTCGTGTCACTAGTTTTTTCTTGGTTTGCTTGTTTTAGGCCAGTGAGCAAAGGCTTCAGGTCGTCAAGTTTGACCACAGACAACTTAGGCCTGAATCAGAGCAAAAGCTGCTTGGTTAGTGGGTCAGACCATAGAAACAGAAGTTGGGGTCCCTCACAGATCATACCGCCTACCAGCTCGTACGATGAAAGTTTTAGATTATATTCTGGGCGCTAGTAAAAGTGATCTGCCCACTCCACACGTTTTGTCTCATAACTCATCATGCTGCCGCTTTTACTTTTTTATGGACTGTATAATGGACTTGCGCTTGGCTGATGCTTAGTACGAGTACCTTCTGGGCCTGTGTGTCTCGCATATACATCAGATTATAAGATCCACCGCAAACTATAGACTTTCTATCTGGTTCCAATTGTACAAACTTTTTTTGGGCTTAGATCTTTTTCCTTCGAGTCAACGGCTAAGTTCAAATCTTTTTTTCCCAATATTGGGCTTAGATGATACTGTGTGAAATGTTTCCTAATATTTCCATCTATAATATATCACTCTGCATAATATGCAGCGTCTGCCTTCTAAGAAAATAGTGTTGGTAGTAGCTACCATTATTGTATCGGTCGGTACATACCAGTATTATTAGAGTTCAAATCGGCGAAGTGTAACAAACAGGTCACGTTAGGCAGAACGTGAAAGAATTCCAAATAATTTCCTTGCCACCAAATCTAATATGGTATCAACAGTTATGTTGTAATGTAATGTTGTCTGCTAATGCGTTTCATGGAGTTACTCGATGGGGTGAATCACTTCTGAAATTATCTGGTTTAAAGCTATACAACTTTTTAGCTCTTTTGACTTTATCAAATTGCTGAAAATGCGTGGGATCATGTATGAAATGCTGTGAGTAAGAAGTTCCACTTAAGGCTGTATAAATTTACCATCAAAGTGCATATACGAGTTTGGTAGAATTCAAGCTTATTGGGATTAAAGCAGGAGTAGATAAATGTGATGGTGATGGCGTGACATTGAATCAATTATAGATGGTGAATCAAACTGAAATAAGTACTTACACAATCTATTCCCAGACAAATAAAAGTAAATCTCAACTGCGGAATTGCGGATGATGTCGCCACCAGAATATAGAAATCTAATATGATTGATATCAATGTTAACCGTCTCGCTGAAAGCCAAATATTTTTGGCACCAGATTGAACTAAAAATGTCTGATATTTCCAGCTGTGTCGCCTCGCCACTATGGTCTGTTCAGAAACAGCAGAGATGTGACGATATTTCTACCTACTCGAAATCCAAAAAAAAATTAAACAAAAAATGCAGCTCACTGTTTTAAAAATACTCGTACTAGTTCGTAAATGGATTTCACCTATTTGGATGATATGAACCATCATTTGGCAAGCTATGCCACTGCTTCCTAATTCCCTTATAGGTTGGTTAACCGACAATATAGACTTTATTACACACACTAGAGCTATTAATAGGTATGGCATCAAAAGATTGAATTGCCAACACTTATTTAGTTAATTTTCGGACTGTATCCACAGAATTACGAAACTCTGCAGTACCTAGTTTCACACAAATAGGTAAGTTACGATGATAATCATTAAAAAACTATAGTTGGTAGGATTTAGTACCAAAACTAACGTACAACGATACATAAACATTGTAAATAAAGTACCGTCGATGTAACACACTTTCGAACTAACGTTTTTCGTTTTTCGAAGTATGCTTTAGGTATTCCGTTCATCGAGCTCGTGTGCATTCTGTCTCTCGATCTTAGGTTTCCTATCTTTCGGAATACGGTTCTTTAGGGTTTCGAGTTTCGACATTCTGTGATACAATCTTAATTTTCGGACTCCGAAAAGCAGGTTTTCAGAGCCCACCCCTAGTCCAGTGTTGGTTCAGTCAGGTTCAGATAAGATCTTTATTTGACGCCTCGACCGGCGTCGGTTCGTCTGGCGCATTGCGGGAATCGATGCAGTTGTCTGCATTCCCCAGTCACACGTGGTGCTGCTATGCAAGGGGAATGCACGAATTAATTCAAAAGTTGTTTGCGTGGCTGGCACGCGGAATAGCAATGAACTTTAGGTTCTATTATAGTTTTTGGCTGGTTCTCCTAAGCTGGAAACCGTGGGTGACGTAAATTCATCTATTGATGTTTCTGTTTTATCAATTGAAACGTTGGCTTCCATGTCTGTCATTGTTGAAATCACTTTAAAAATTTTGTGCTTTGGTGGGCATGTTAAATTGTTTGTAAAGTTATTAAGCATGTACGACGGAGATTCTTCTGATGGACCAAAAGTTTGTCATCAGAGTTTATAGGCACTATCTAATACTTTTCCTTCTTATCGTGTCGTGTTCTTTTTTTTTTATTTTTATTTTAAATCAAAAGTAGCCACTTCAATTGACGTTGGCTGCACAGAGGGCACACCAGCAAATGTGGCATGAACTGATGGAGCTGCGTAGTCCACTGTATTAGACTCTGTAGACAGCATATCAAAGGTTCCAAAGTAATGAACGTTATATTATATTTAGATATCCTCCATTTTCTCTGTCGAGCAAGACCGAAGATGCAATCTATCGGAAACTTCAAGCTCCAGTAATCGAATAACCCACGAGGTGTAATTGGATTAACTCAGCCCCAACTCGAAGTAGCTAAATGTAAAAATAGGTCAATATTTCTGCATTATGATAGGGGTGGAAATTACCAGCTCAGGGAAACTATTTAGTATCTATCGAACTGTTTGGCGGGATGGATGCGAGTCTATCATTGTCTGACATCCAAGTTTGTTACCACACCAAACAACCTTGATTGCATTTTGAAAAGATTTTGAAGTTCCTTGCGATATGCTATTGCTTGAACCCTTGTGGCTGCTTACCTTGGAGTCTTTGGTGCTCCGGGGGTGGTGATACGAAGACCAGCATCTTAAGACGGAGAATTTGGATTGTTTCTTGTGCCGGATGATGGTGATGATCCTGTATAAAAAGTTGAATGTAAGTTGGTATCATCACTGAGTTTATAACCCAAAGATGGAACTACACATGACTTGCTCGCTTGTATACCAGTTGGTAGCACGTGTCAGCTACTTTCATGTATAAACAATGGCAGGTAAACAAGTAGATTGCACAACATTTTGATGTTTGTACAGCTGGAATATAAATGAGAGAGGGGTCGCGGAGGGCTGCTAAACCATACATGTTTACTTGCATATATATCCATTATCCATCCATAGTGTGCCACTTACTTGCTTTTATCTAGCATGCAAGCGACAACTCCATTTCCTTTCCCTGCTTGGGTACATTTAAACAGGCCAGCAATATGGAAGTGTTTCCATTGGCTAGTACCTAGCATACCAGTTTGCCAGTAGCTGATATGCCGCAGGTGTCTATGTCCCGCGCGCTCATATAAATTAGGCCATGCGTTGATTGCTCGCCAGTCCGTACAGTAATAGATTTGTATATTTGGATACCTTACTAGTAGGATATTGTCCTTCCTTCCCTGTTATTTCTTCAACTAACTAAAACAAGAGTCCAGGAGCCTCACCACGAATTCATAATGCATTACTCAATTAGTATTACATTGTTATTTCGTACCATGCATGACCTATGCAAATTGTAATGAAGTAGTGACGTTTCTATAATGGAATCGTTACGGAATCGTTCTGGAATACCTCCTGGTAAGGCCCCAGTTTACAAACCATTCTTTTTCTTTCTATCGTGTCATTAGTTCTTTCAAACCACTGTGGTAAAAGGATTAAGTGCGCCTCAGTCAAAGGCTCATTTCGTGCACTATTTATAAGCTATTTTGAAAGTTTTTGAAATAGTTTGATTTTACCTACGAATAAAAAGCTTCTGATAAAAATCTTGTCTATGACATCACTGTGCGTGTAGTCGGATAAGACTACCTGACTATGTCCACCCACAGATGAGTCTGCGAATGGAAATAACGCAATGACGAACTGACAGATGACCTCTACCTAGCAGATATCTGATCTTGTGTAGAGGTTAGGCAGACAGTCGTAACGTAATGCTGTGAGTTCGAATCCCGAAAGATAGATCGTAGGTCCAATAGTTAACTCTACTTACGGTGTACATAGACCGCCCTAAGACTCGGTGTTCGCCAAATTAGAGAGAGAGGATGTGTTTGAATTAAACCATTCAGATTTCGTTATTTCTACATTCTCCGCTTAGCTTCGGTGGAAAGGATCAAGCGGAGAGGAGAGGTCCTTTTTTTCTATAGAATTTTGTGCATCGAGCAAGCAAGCGGCACAGCAGAGCGGAGAAGTGTCTACTTGTCTAGTCGGGCGGCTCACTCGCACTCGGCTAGCTCACATCTCCAATCAATCATGTCTCTCCACTACAATTCTCCTCTTTGCTTTGGTGGAAACTGTGCCTAAGACCTTCATCATGGCATATAGCTGAGATTTTCTTTGTTCCATGTTTTGTTTCTTTTGTCTTCTTTCGTGTTACTTCTATTCTAATGATTATTGTTTTTCGATGATCGTACTAATGCTAGTTATTCTATGCCATGCTCCCTATGTGTTGCCAGCTATTCATTATGTACCCTGCCGTTCCAGGAATCACGCTTGTTATGTAAACGGCTCGTTTGTGTTATATTTAATATGGCCTATAAAAATAATGTGAGTTTCGGGAGAATTATGTGCGTTCCGAACTGTTTGGCGACCGTTAAGTCCTAGACTTTAAAATGTGACGTCATACTTATTAGCATGTGCATAAAGAGCACCGGTGGTGTAGTGGTAGCCTCCCTGCCTCCCGATCCAAAGGTCGTTGCTTCAAACCTGGACGTACACCAATGAGTTTTTCTATATGAAAAATGTATGTGCGCAATGCCAGTGTTTTTAAACGGTGAAGGAAAACATCGGAAAGAGGAAAGAGGCACGTCCAAATAAGGTTTGAACCCACGACCTTCGGATCGTGAGGCAGGGGTGACACCACCTGGTCTTTTTTTTTTTTTTTTTTTAAAGCATACAATGAGACATTAGTGCAGTAGTAGCTAGTCGCACAAATATTTTTGGATAAGTAAAGGTGACCATTCATTCGCTGAGTCTCAGATCTAGAGCTACCTAAGCATGTTTCGTTTAGACGTTTTAATAATAAACTTTATTGCTAAACTTTACCACCATAAAGATCAGAATCAAAACACTAAAACCCAAGGACCAAAACACGGCTTTACGATAATGTAAATTCCATACATTGCACCATAATAATATGATCTTCTAGTGGAAGTCACCCGACTTCGTTCGCGTTGTTTTTTTACCCGACTGCAAAACGAAGAATGATGAAGTCAGTCAGTAAGTCAGGTTAAGCTCTTTTAATATAAAAGTAACTAATTGCGTCCCGCGGTTTCAACCGCGTAACGATGAACACTTATATTTGAGTCTTTACAAATCATAGCTTATGTGTTATTCTGAGGTGTAAGCTATATTATTGTAAAGTTTTGTCAAAATCCATTCAGTATTTTTTGCGTGAAAGAGTAATAAACATACATACATCCATACATTCTTACTTTCGCGTTTATTAATATTAGTAAGATTAGTGACTTTTTAACGTTATTGACTTCTAACAGTAAGCTGACGATATGTGAAGTTTTAACCTCGTCTATTCGACATCCAGTCGTATCTATGTAGATGAGAATAAGGTTTATTTTAGCACTTTTATTCCGTTCTGTAGTAATGTTTACAAAACGTTTGGTTTGTGTCTTGTAGTACTATTTCATTGTTGATTCACTACGTTCATTCACGTTTGTGATCTCATCTGGCCATCTTACACAATGTCGGCTTGGGCTGGACCTGTGGCCTTACCACAAGGGCAATATCAAAGTAATATAACTTTGATATAATATCATGACCTGTAGAACTATAATTGAAGTAGTGTACCAAGTTTGAAACATTGACGTTTCTAATACATGATGGTTTCTCAGAGCTTGTGGCTCAAATCTCTAGTTACTTAGATCTGTTAGGATATCTAAAGATGTATGTACGTCCGAACATGACATTTGGCATATGCCCACATTTTGCATATTGATTAGTTAGTATTCCGCACATGATAGGCTGCAAGCCTATTGCCGCTTATAAGAAAAACCTATGACACATAGGTATTGCTCACACATATTCACAAATTGTTTAAATTGAAAACAGTTTGATACAACATGTAGAATACATGTTTTATACTTTGCTGTAAACGTGTTAGAAATAGTGGAATGTTCAGAACCTTGAGGTCTACGAGGTCTAGGTCCATTCGGTCATCCGTTGGCTCCACGCCGCCAAGAGTGATGTCATCACGTCATTCGGCCAGTTATTGCTTCCTTCCTATCGCCAGGCTTTATTTGATGTCACGGTCACTGAAATACACGGCATTTTAACGACTTGGATAGCCCTTTTATTTGTTTACTGTTTTGCGTTTATATCATTTTTAATTACATAATTAAAAAAAACATGATTACGACTGCAATCCCCACAGGATTAAGGGATTAAAGACAAGGGTGCTACTACACCAATAGTGCGTAAATTTAATTAGGTAAACTAAGTATATAGAAAGAGAAAAGAGACATGGATACTTCAGAATTCATCATCTTCCTGCCCTTATCCCACGTTATGTGGGGTCGGCACAACATGTGATCCTCTTCCATTTCCCTCTGTCACTCATGGATACTTCAGAATTAATGTATTACTATTTGTTTTATTTTTAAATAGATGGCGTTGTGATACGTCTTTCTATATTTTATGTTTCTTTTCTTCACGTTTTGAATGCACTATGCAAAGTATGGGCATGTGCCAAATATAATGTTTGGACGTGCTTCTGCTCTTTAGATATCCTCAAAAATCTGAGTAAATGCACATCTACCAAGCCTGGTGATAACAGTCGTGATCATGGTTTTTTTTTGGCATGCGTCATTATAATATTTGGACGTATCCGTCAAAAAAACGTATTATTCGTAAAACGTATTATTGGTATTCAACCCCACTATAGATATCCACAAGGATCTAAGTAACTAGGGATCTGTGGAGATTCTAACAAACCAATTACAGACGTAATCATATTTGTTTTTAAGTCCGACGTAAACAGAGGGGTGTTATAACTGTAACGTGTGTCTGTTTGCAGCATGGTAGCTCTCTACGAGTTTCGAGACGTTACCAGACGAGTTTCTTGCCTGTTCTTCTCGTACTTGGGTTAGGTTGGAATTGGCACATACATTCACAGCATGTAAGACGTTTCAAAGTGATCCTTGTGATTTTACTGAATAAATTATTTTTCTTTCTTCTTTCTTTCTTTCTAACGGATGAACCAATTTCGATTTAGTTTTATTTTTCAAAGAGATTTTCCAATATTGATCAAGTGTTATGCGGCGGGAAGAAAGTCATGTTACCAGAAGGGTGATGGATTTGAATGTGGATGGATAAGGGTAGAGGTAGACCTAAGAAAAGATGGATGGACTGTGTGAAAGACGATAATGTGTGAGAATGGAGATGACGGCTGATAGAGGAGATTGGAGGAAGAGAACCTGTTGTCCTGACCCCACCTAGTGGGATAAGGTCAGGAAGATGATGATTGATAGAGTGTTGTTAGCTATGATTAAAAAAGTTTTTATAATGGCGAGGGTTTATGTTCTACGATGTTACAACGCTGCTTCAAGTATCTGTTCCACCCAGGTGGACCACGAATCATAAGAAAAATTTGTTCACCTGGTTCACCTGGTAAACTTACAGGTGGACCACGGGTCATAACAATTTTTTTTTAATTGGTTTACCTGGACGGACTACGGGCATTTAATGCACGTATTCCACCCAGCTAAACTAACAGGTGCACTACGGGTCATAACAGTTTTTTTTACTTGGTTCACCTGGATGAACTAAGGACATTTAATGCTCATATTCCACCCAGCTAAACTTACAGGTGGACCACGGGTCATAACAAAATTTGTTCCCCGGGTCCACTTGTTTCACCCAGGTGAAGTTCCAGGTGGAGTACGGATCAGGTATCTAATGAGCATGGTTTGTCGGTTGCAGGTGATGCTGGGCGGGGCGGAGTCGCCCGGCGGCGGGGGGGCGGAGCTGCTGACGGTGACCGTGGCGCGCGACGAGCACGGCTACGGGATGAAGGTTTCAGGTACTTACTCCATTAGTCAGCATTACATTTCTTGTCTGCCCCCAAAAATTTTAATAACTAGCTTCCGCCCACGTCTTCGTCCGCGTGGTACCTTGAAAAACCAAGGCAAATCTGTCCCGCGGGAACCGTACGTTTTTTCGGCATAAAAAGTAGCCCATGTGCTAATTCAGATTATAATCTACTAGTGGTCCGCCCCAGCTTCGCACGGGTATTTATATAGGTATACATGGTCACGACTGTAATTCCTAGGCTCGGTATCTCCTCAGAGCGTTTTTCTAAGATTAGCCCTTCAATTAAAATTTTAAAATAAAAGAACTCTCATTGTGGCATAACTATAATAGTTAGACATATGATATCGCGTCATTTTTTGTAAATAATAATGTGCTCTACAAAGTCGTAGTACATTATTTTATTCTATCATCAATAGTTTTCGCAGCGCTCGCGATTTAAAGAATATTTTAGGTAATTTTTTTACACCTTGAGTTACATTTTTGGAGTTTTTGTAGGGATCCTTAATTTTTTTGAAAATATAACTTAGCCTATGTCACCCGCTGATAGTGTAGCTTTCCAATAGTGAAAGAATTATTCAAATCGGTCCAGTAGTTTCTGAGCCTATTCGATGCAAACAAACAAACAAACAAAAGTTTCCTCTTTATAATATTAGTTTATATATCTGTGCCAAATATCATTCAGATCCGTTCAACCGTTTCAGTAAAGTAAAGTAAAGTAAAGTAGAATTTATTGCAAGAAATACATGTTACAAAGATGTTATTTTTCATTCATTTTCAGTGTGAAAGAGTTACAAACACACATCCAGACATCCTTACAAACTTTAGCGTTTATAATATTAGTATGATGTTGTGCCGACCCCACATAACGTGAGAAAAGGGCAGGATAATGAAGATGATGCATAATATTCGTGTTTATAATATTACTCGTAGGATGATGTTGTGCCGACCCCACATAACGTGAGAAAAGGGCAGGATAATAAAGATGATGCATATAGTTATGGGTACTTCCCAGGTGACAACCCGGTGTACGTGCAGTCGGTGAAGGAGCACGGGGCGGCGTGGCGCGCCGGGCTGCGCGCCGGGGACCGCATCCTGCGCGTCGACAGCCAGCTGGTGGCGCACCACTCGCACCAGCAGGTCGTGCAGATGATACGCGGTCAGTGTTCGAACTGCTACTGACGACACTGTCACTAGTGGACGAATCTCCTCAACGGTTTCATGTTTCGTCATTGTTTGCAATAGAGCGCTGGTGGTTTAGTGGTAGCACCCCTGCCTCACGATCCGAAGGTCGTGGGTTCAAACCTGGTCGAACACCAATGAGGTTTTCCATTCGAAAAATGTATGTGCGCAATGCCAGTGCTCTTAAACGGTGGAGGAAAACATCGATCGTGAGGAAACCGGCATACCCTAGAACCAAAAATTCGAAGGTATGTGTCATAGGTTAGTATTCTTATAAGCGGCGATGGGATTGCAACCTGTCACGTACGGAATACTAACTACTGTGCAAAATGTGGGCATGTACCAAATGTCATGTTTGGACTTGCCTCTGACTACCCTCTATTACTAAGTACGATTGATTTGAAAAATTGAAAAATTTACTACTCCCTTTAGATATCCTCAAAGTTCTAAGTAACTAAAGATCTGAGTAGATATCTACCTTACCTAGTCTGGGGATTACAGTCGTGACCATATTTTTATTTTTATTTTCAATAGTTCATCTTGTGGTACTGACGATACAATCTTGTTTCTCTTGTACTGTCACTAGTGGACGAATCTCCTCAACGGTTTCATCATAATCCTCACTATTCGTCATTGTTCGCAACAAACAATTTTGGTTATCTCGCATTTTAAATGTACCCTTCGTGAAATAACTTATTAACAACCAATCTTTTATTGCTCCAGCTTTTATGCTATCAGCTTGAAAGACGAGCTCTAAAATCAAAGTTAAAAAAGTTTTTTAAAATAACGCTAAAATATCAAATTGAGGAGAATCGTCTCTAGTACTAGTGACCCTATACGGCACTAGCTGTCCCGCCAGCGACTTCGTTCACTTAAAGTATCTAAACTGAGTTTCAAACACATCACACAACTCATAAAAATCCCATACTAACTTTGACACCCCATTTGACCCCTTTATAAAGGTTATATTGAAAAATCCTGAAACACGTATCCATTCGTTTTGCATTTACAGTACACAAACAAAGTTTCAGACCAATCGCACGACCCGTTAAAAAGTTCCCATACAAACATTGACCCCACATTTGACCCCTTTTTGAAGGTTAAATTGAAAAATCCTGAAATACGTGTCTATTTATTTTGCATTTACAGTACACAAACAAAGTTTCAAAACAATCGCACCACCCGTTAAAAAGTTCCCATACAAACATTGACCCCACATTTGACCCCTTTTTGAAGGTTATATTGAAAAATCCTGAAACACGTGTTCATTCATTTTGCATTTACAGTGCACAAACAAAATTTCATGAAAATCGCTCCACGCGTTAAAAAGTTTCATACTAACGTTTTCACCCTTTTTCACCCCCTTAGAGGTGGTATTTCCAAAAATCCCGCCTTAGTGGGTGGTTTTGTTATAAAAGGAAACCACCTTCCAAATTTCAGCTTTCTAGCTTCAGCGGTTTCGGCTCGGCGATGATAAATCAGTCAGTCAGTCAGTCAGGTTAAGCTCTTATATAGGTATAGATTGGTAAAACAAAAACTTGACTGAAAGCTAGCTGTCACCGTATCTACTCTAACATAGATCACAAGAATGAGATAGCATACTTTTGTACTTTTCAGCCAACCCAACGACAGTCCTCACAGTACAACAGCACGCTTCAAGACTGAAAACACCAATCACAGCTCCGGTACCGGCCAATGTAAGTATACACCGACTTTTACTGAGCTACGTCGCAACAGAGCCGGGCCCAAGCCACAAGCTCTTACAAACCATCATGTTTCAGAAATGTCCAAGTCATATTACTTTGACATTGCCCGTAGAGCTTGAGGTTAGGTCCTAGTGGTGTAGTGGTAGCAACCTTGCCTCACGATCCGAAGGTCATGGGTTACTTGGTCGTGCAGCAATGGGTTTCTCTATTCGAAAAATTTATGTGCGCAATGACAGTGATCTTAAACGGTGAAGGAAAACATCGTGAGCAAACCGGCATACCCTAGAACCAAAAATTTCGAAGGTGTGAGTAAAAAAAACCTACCTCTAACTAATCCATCCACATTCATACCTAACACTCTCCTCGTCACATGACATCCATCTCTTCTCATAACATGCCCATACCACGCTAACCTATTACTTCTCATCTTTTCCGTCACCGGCGCCACTTTCAAACTTCCTCATATCTCCTCATTCCAAATTTGATCCATCCTCGTCACTCCACACATCCATTTCAACATTCGCATCTCTGCCGCATGCACTCTTTTCTCGTCCGGTCCCTTGGTGGCCCAACATTCAGACTCGATCATCAAATCAAAATAAACTACCATTATGTTTTATTAATGCGTAGTGCGTGACAATTTGTCACGGTTCAAAGCTCTTAGTATGCATGAGAGGGTCGAGAGGGTTAATACATAACCTTGATGAGGGAGGGGTAGGTCACGGGTGATTTGCATCCCCCTGAGTTATAATGCGTGGAGTTTATGGATGAACTGCTGAATATTATTATTTAAACCAAAGATTTAAATCGACGCCAAAAACTGTGGCACTGTTTTTACTTGTGTGTGTTAACAAAATGCCGATGCACGCACACTAATGATTAGTAAAAAATGAACAAAACAGTTATTTCACCATTTATTGTGCAATTATATTGCACGATCTTTCGTAAAAAAATATACCTACTTATTCCTTTTGTACCCTGAAATTGTTAATATTTGGTGTGCCAAATGAGCGAGCTATCTCATTTCGTGTGGCAATAAAACGGCGCATTTAAAATTATTTTCGACATTCTGTATAGCCTTTCTCACTCTTGTAATCGAGACGAATACAATGACACTTTATTTGTCAAAATCTGTCCAGCCCTTTGGGCTCCATCGACAGTCAAAGCAACTCTCATACTCAGGAGTATTTCATAAGTGATTCTTGCTATGTTATTGAGTAAATGTATTTTGAATTTGAATAACTTTGATACGTAGAATGACCCACAAAAAAAAATTGTACTGAAGTAGTTTTACTTCGAGCTTGAAATATGACGTGTCTGAAACATGTTGGTTTGTAAGACCTTGTGGTAAGGATCTGTGTGCTCAGCTGAGGTGTGATGATGCGAAATGCTAGTTTTGAACAATGAATAAGGAAATGTGGTGTTTGATATTTGTTTAGGTGGCACCAACACCAACCATTTCATTGTCTTCTTATTGTGCCATAAGTTCTTTGAACCAGTGTGGTGGAAGGATTGAAGAACACCTCGGAGACTATCGTTCTATGATATGCTGGTTTCCTCGCGATGTTTTCCTTCGCCGTTTGAGAATATTGGTATAGTGCACATGGGCGATTCTACTCAATTTGATAAACTTTTTTAACCTTGATTTTTGAACTCGTCTTTCAAGCTGATAGCATGAAAATGGAATAAAAAAAGAAAAAAAAAACGATCATGACTGCAGGCTCGGTAGATATCTCCTCACACCTCTAGTTACATAGATCTTTAAGGATATCTAAAGAGATATCTATATATATCTAAAGAGGGTAGTCAGAGGCACGTCCGAACATGACATGGTACATGCCCATATTTTGCACAGTAGTCAGTATTCTGTAAATAAATATAAAAAAAATATGTAGCGATTAAAGATTGGTTGATAATAAGTTATTTCACGAAGAGTACATTTCAAATTAACTAATATTTCTCGAGTTAACCAAAATTGTTTGTTGCAAACAGTGACGAAAATGAGGGCAATGACAAAAACGTTGAGTAGAATGACTACATATTTTCGAATAGTAAAACCAATTAAGTCACGACCAAGTAACCCACAACCTTCGGATCGTGACATGGAGGTGCTACCACTACACCACCAGTGTTCGTGTGTCTTCAAGAAGGGAAGTTGCTAATTTGTTTTCTCTTTCTGTTTCAGATCGAGAAACAGAGACAGTTCGAGGCGTCGAAGGTGAAGACGATGCGACTGATGTTGGAGAAAGAACAAAAGTACATCAGGGATTTAAGGGGTGAGTCTCAATAGTCAATAATCATTTTATTCAGTTACTAGCTTCTGCACGCGGCGTCGCCCGCGAAGTACCTACATAAAATATAGCCTATGTTCATCCTGAAAGTTCATTCTACACATTGGTGAAAGAATTTTTCAAATCGGTTCAGTAGTTTCGGAGCCTATTCATTTCAAACAAACAAACAAACAAACAATCAAAGTTTTCCTCTTTATAATATTAGTATAGACTAGCTTCCGCCCACGGCTTCGTCCCGGCGCACTTTGAAAAACAAAAACATCGCTATCCCACGGGAACCGTACATTTTTTCGGGATAAAATGTAGCCTATGTGTTATTCCAGACCATAATCTATATTTGTGCCGAATTTCATTCACATCCGTTCAGCCGTTTTAGCGTGAAATAGTAATAAACATACAACCAGACATCCATACAAACTTTCGCGTTTATAATATTAGTAGGATATCACGGAGATCATTTTGAATTGTCTTACACACTAGGTGAGTCTAGGTGCCAATTCCAGTCCTATCCCCAGTCCGAGAAGAACTGACAACAAACTAGCTGGGCCCTAGCGCTTTTTTGTATTATGATCCTTGTTAACTTGGGCCTTATCACTAGCTCTTTGGACGATATCAAAGTAATACGGGGAGCTACAAGACTACTTCCGAAAACTTCAGGGGGTTAAAGTACCCATTAATATAAACAACTTTTTCCAAGAAACCAACGCTGTGAGAGCGAAAAAAAACAGATGTTTCATACATTTTAGCCAAGTAGGTATTGAACATTTGTATGAAACAGCAGTTTTGTGTTTTTTAGAAAAAGTTGTTGAATATTATACAGAAATTGGTCAAATCCCCACGCTAACTAATATTATAAATGGGAAAGTTTGGATGGATAGATAGAGATGAATGAATGAATGCTTGTTACTCAATCATGTTGAAACGGCTGAACGGATTTGAATGAAATTTAGCACAGAGATAGATTTTAATCTGGAATAGCACATAAGCTACTTTTTACCCCGGAAAAAAATACGGTACCCATGATACGATACCTAGATTTCTTTTTATTTTTCAAAGTACCCAATTTGAACCCACGACCTTAAAATCGAATGGTGGGCCCACTACCACTAGACCACCAGTTGGTCCCTGACTCATACGAGCTTACTCCTTCCAGGTGAACTCCTCAAAGTGCCTGACGTGAGGAAATCAGCTGAGCTGGAGTCGGCTGAACAGCGATGCTCAACGTTGCAACGGGAGATCGATGTCATGATGGGCACTGGACAGGTGATTATCTACCTTAAATACATAGCAATAGAACATTAATTAGTTTTGCACATTTGTGTTAAACGAACAGGGTATGGAGTCCAGGTGAATATTTACCTTATCTACATAGGAATAGGTCGTAGAATTTGTTTAGCAAAACTGTGATAAACGAATAGTTATGAAGTTAGACCGTATCCTCTTCAAGATAAGAGTGATAGTAGATTTGGAATTGACGCGAGTTGGTAAAATATTACAAGTATGTGTACACTGTGTGGCAAGAAAATAGTACGTAAGTTTTTTGGAAAACTGGCAAAAAAAAACATTTATTAATTTAAATTAATTAAAAAATGTAACACAAAAGACTCGGTAGTAGACAAATAGAAGATAGGTACCTTATTTTCAAAGCCCATTTTCCTGCCATACCTTGTATGCTGTAGAAATTTGAAGTTATAGTTTAAATTCCACACTGTAGCAAAGATATTGCTCCGTATACCACAGTATTAGCACAGTGTATCGGGCTCAGATCCACCTCATTAGGCGATCATAGCACATAGTATCATTTGCAAGGTTTTACTATGTTGCATTGAAATTATCACAGGTTTTTTTAATTTATGTATTTTTAAGACACTTGCGGCGCAAAAAATGTACCAGAAAACTTTCAAAAGACATTGGATTGAGTTTGAGTTGACTTTCATCATACTACATTGGATTGAGTCGTAAAAATGAATGTACAGCTACGGCAGATCTTTGACAACAAATATGATGCTTAATTTAAACACCAGAAAATAGTTATCTTTAAGTTTTTATTTTATGGCGATTAATAGCGTGAGTCACTTAAAAAAATAATGAATTCTTTTTATTTATAGTCTGTAACTAAATACCTGGTAACTTTCTCAGTACATAAATTATCCTTTGGTTTATATTTGAATAAACTGATTAGTATTCCAAGTGGGCAGGATGTAAACTACTGCCCTAAATGGCTGCACCTTTAGTGTCAACTACGAGTAGTCGATAAAGACCAATCAAAATTATTGGATTAGTAATATATAAACAAATCGTAAAACTTTTGGTGTGTACGGGTTTTCGTATCTTATCAAAAGGCTCATCGAAAACCCGTAAAATTAAAAAAAACTATTTAAGTAAGTACTTACCTACTTTTGTTAGCCAATATTATTAAACATTGTAATTAAACAAAATGTTGGAGGATTATCTTTATAAAAACAAAGAAATATTATAAAATATAAGAGTTTGTACATTTTCGGCGCCGCAAGTGTACAATATGGAGGCGAAAGTGAATTAGTCATTGTGACTGACACTTACTACATCTTGTGTCCATACAGTAATAAACAATTAATTTGTCGCACTAACCAGCCTACGGCGGGATCTCTCGTGGGTATAACATTTCGATTATTCATGTTTTGTACTGTGTCTGCTTCTTTGCATGCTTTTCTTTTTTGTGACGTCACTTTTCCGGGTCAATGGCCTTTATCTAGCAAGTGAAAAAGCTAGTGTTTTTATGTTTTATTTATTTGTGTCAGTTTATTTGCACTGCAGTGTACAAATGTGAAATACTTTAGAATCATAATTTGTGTCATATTTTCGTTCGCGTAATAAGGCGGTTATTTTGCAAGTTTAGGCGTCATGTGACTAGATATTTATGTATTTGCACTCAAATTAGTATTTGTTTACATTATCCAGTATTGAATAGTTAGTATAATAACATTGATGTAGCTAGTTAAGTGTGTCAATGTGTCAAGTATTAGTGTTAGTAAAAATCGCGTTTGCACCAAAAACACCACAGAAAATAATGCACAGAACCAGACATTAGTAAAAAACACATTAAAAAAAATCAAAATTCACACGTAACTTTCGCCTCGAGTCGCTTCCTAACCCGCCCGTACGATATAGCTCGTCTGCCAACCCACCACACCGAGAAACGTCAGAACGAAGATCGAAAAACCCACAACCAACCCCTCAACACCAAACACCGGCTTCCTAAGCGGCCTACCTAGGTCCCTTAGCAACCTAACCGGACAAAGCCTAAGAAATCTCCGCCAGGCGCGACAGAAAAACCAACAAGAGAACCAACCGCCTCTAGTCCGGCAGAACTCCGACGAATCCAACAATAAGCGACGTCACATCCACAACAACACCGTCCCCATGGTCCCGACCACCTGCCTAGACAACTCCCCCCCGCCCCTCCCCCCCAGATCCATCGAACGACCTAAACGAAGTCCTACCTCTCCCCTCTCTCCGTCGCCTCTAGCCAATCCCTCGAAGAAATACTACAAGCCCTTGCCGGAGACTCCTCGGATGTCTCAGTCCATGCCGGCGTACGACCAGCACAGACGGTCGTCTTACTCGCTGGACGGAGAGCTGGACGGGCCCCTGCCTAACTCCATTGCGTTGCAGATGAGTTATCCCCTCGTGAACGTACCCCCGCCGCCGTTACAGGTATGTGTTGATTGAGTTGTTATAGCATCGAAAAACTTACGATTTATAAAAAAATTAACCTCCGCCGGCTTAACATGAGCGCCACGACAAAACTTTGTCGTGCATTTGTCGCATATTCGCATTAGAAAGAGCTAGCCAGAAGAGTACAACTATTTATCGTGTATTTGTCTCATAGTTGTATTAGAAAGAGCGAGATAGAAACTCCATAAATTTATGTCGTGGCGTTCATGTTAGCCAGGCTTTCGGCATGCAACCGGCTGTAAAAACTCCAAGAGAAACATGTAAAAAGGATTCGATAAACACAATAAATAAAATTTAAAGTAGGTAAAACTGCATAAAAATCATGTGAAAAGGATCCGATAAACACATTACCTAAATAAAATTTATATTTTAACCTATTTCGAATCAAAATGTGCATTTACACTCTTGGCTATTGGTATGGTATTATAAAAATTGCAATACATGCTGTTGCTTCGAGATATTGGTTTAAAGTAAGCGTAGCGAGCCTCTTACATTTTGTGAGAGATGCTAAAGTTTTCTTGTGAATGTATTGTGGAGCGAAGCAGGCTTCACTTAATTATAACTTTTTGTATCTAACTAGTGAGGGGTTAAAAATGTAACTCAGATAATCCTTTATTATTTCGCTTATTAGTTCGCTGTACAAAATTAAAAGACTTGTTAGATAATGTTATAAAAACTCAATCAAAATAAGTGTTTTTGAAGTTATTTTTCAAAAAGGCTTATTTCAATTTTGCTGTATTTTGTTTGTTTTTATCATTGTCCATTTCTGAATTCGCCTTAAGCTTGTTTGAGTTTAGTTAATGCAATTCATTATCACTTTCACTATAAGCTGTGGTTTGGTGTATAAGATACTAAGCAAAATATTAGATTATAGTATTAATGTGTAGGTAAGTTTTTACAGATTTCACTATTTGATTTTAAGATTATTATAAGCTAGATTTAAATTAATAAACTTACATGACGGGTGAAAGGCAGTAAAACGCTTATTTGAAATTAAAAACAATACATCTTCTCAGTTTTAAACTGCCCTTTTCATTATTTGATTTAAAATTACATTAAATCATCTGGAGCTTAAAGCGTTTGTGCTAACATTCCAAACGTAACTAACAAACATACATGTATTACCAAATATTTAAATGTATCAAAAATTTGGAATTACTTTTTAAAACGATTTGCTACTCAATTTTCAACCTTATTGCTTCTTAGCGCGAAGAAAAACCACAAAAACTAAGCCAGGATCAACAAAAAATAAATTATTTAACTTTAGACGCTAACGAGATGTTTGAAAGCACATTTTGTCTTGACATGTGTTTATAATACAAAAAAATATTCAAGTTTAGGCTTTAATGAAACGTTCTTAAGTCTATATTTGTGTACTTATAATTTTTATTACGAGGTGTTTATGTGCAGATGGACAACAGGAACAGCGTGCCAGTGCTCCACATGAGGAGCAGGTCCTCGCCTGAGCAGTTGGACCACGACCTGTCGAAATGTGAGTTGGAATTGGTCACTCCTACCCTTTGTCAGCTCTGCAACATATACATAGAAAATATATCTACGATTCAGGGCATAATATAGGGTTAAAAACCGGTGAAAAAATAACCGGTTTTCCCGATATTAGTTGATTACGTTATAAACCGGCATAAATAATTCGTGGCATAAAATCTCTTCTTATATTATGTTGGTTAGTCTCGCTAAAACTCTAGAACGGCTGGCTGAATATACAGGGTGTCACTTCCAAAAACTTCAGGGGGTTAAAGTACCCATTAATATAAACAACTTTTTTAAAGAAACTAACACTGAGAAACATGCAAAAAGTTCAATGCCTACCTGTGCTAAAATGTATGAAACAACTGTTTTGTTTCGCACTCACAGTGTTGGTTTCTTAGAAAAAGTTGTTTATATTGATGGGTACTTTAACCCCAGAGGGTTCAGAAACTTCAGAAGTTTTTCGGTCTAAAAGTGGTCAACATTTGGCTCGAGAGATGAACGAGCTAACTCTATTGCAGCTTCCATCACCTTGACGGGAGTAGTAGACGTGCCTGCGGGGCGGGGCGCGGCGGACCCCCCCCGCGACTCGCCGCCGCCCGGTACCCCTCCCCCGCCGTACCACACCAACACACAGGTACCGACGCACTGTGGTGCACACAGACCAGTACGTCTACCATGAGTTGTCACATTTAGATCGGCTGACGTTACTACAGTAGTAATGGTACGTTACTATGACATCTGTCAAAATTGTTACTCATGGTACCAAATTCTAAGCAAATGAATGAAGCGCAAACTACAGTCGCCGTAGTACGCTGTGGCGTAGGATAGTTAACTACGTGACGTTTTAGTACCCAACTAGCCGCTAGAGGCGCTGTACTGTACAAGTTTGCATACATTTTTTTAACTACAGTCGCTAGTGAGTGTAGATTGTGAAAACTCATGGTAGAACTACAGTACAATTTTTATAGGTCAAAGTTTTATTACTTTGATATTGCTCGAAGAGCTTGTGGTGAGGCCTCTTAGTCCTCTCGAGTACTATTTCACCGTATTCAAATAGCTATAGAGATATTAACACGAGTTTTTTCCAGCCATGTGCAGACCCACAGAGAGCCATTATATCCATGGAAGAAGATGACTCACCTGCCTCCGTAAGTTATCTTCAAAAATTCGTAAATTCTAGCTTATACTTGTAATCAGCCTATAGCAGTCCACTGGTGGACATAGGCCTCCCATAATGAGCGCCATTGCGCCCTGTAAGACTTATACTTGTAAAACGATTAAAAAATATTCCTTTGATATTGTAATTATAGTTCTGGGCACTGATGGTGTAGTGGTAGCACCCCTGCCTCACGGTCTTTAGATTGTGGATTTAAACATGGTCGTGGACCAATGAGTTTCCATTCTAAAAACTTATGTGCGCAATTATACTAGTGCTCTTAAACGGTGAAAGAACCAAAAATTCGAAGGTGTGTGTCATAGGTCGGTATTCTTAAAAGCGGTGATGGGCTTGCAACCTCTCACGTATTTAACTACTGTGCAAAATGTGGACATGTGTCAAATATCATGTTTGGACGTGCTTCTGACTATCCTCTTTAGATATCCTCAAAGATCTAAGTAACTAGAGATCTGAGGAGATATCTACCGAGCCCGGGGTTTATAGTTCTACTTAACCTGAGTTTATTTTTCAGGACAACTCCACATACTCCGGTTTGTTCTCAAATCTCCGCTCCGTGCGAGAGTCTAAAGCGAGAACGGCCGTCCTGCTCAACTGGTTGTTAGGAGAGAGGAGGTAAGCAGGATCTTCATCATCATCATCACCACAATTATTTGAAGTCCACAAATCATTGAGATCAACCTATAGAGTTGTAAACTTCTTCTGTCAAGCCTTAAAAAGTGTAACCGCTTTTAAACCATAGACATTTAGAAACAAACGCACAGCTTAATATCTCTTTTACTCTTCATAAACTACTTCGAAAGTGACATTGATTTTGATAATTAATAATTAATAAGAGATAATTCATTGCTTGAAATGAGATGGGATTTTCTGCGGTGCATTTGACTGACAACTACGTGCAACTACGTCGCTCTGGTTTTTATGTTTTTACTCTTGTTATTTTGTGTTTTATTGCTTAATTTTGGTGGTTATTTTGCCAATAAAGCCCGGGTTCTTGACGCGAGTGTAAAATATGTGAATTAAAGTGAATAGTTCCCTTAAAAGTCCATCGGAGGAATTCCCGATAATTTTGAAAAAAACAGCCATCTTTTGTTTTAAATTGACTTGACAACTTGACTATGACTCTGTGACGTTGACAATACTTATGTATAAATACACTTGACACTGGCAAAATTGTTCTATAAGAGACAGATGCCATAATTGAAGAAGAAGAAGAAGAAATGAGATGGTCATTTTTCTCAATGTAATATTTGACGGACGTCCAGTTGTCAGTGATTTAAAGTTAATAGATACCAGGCTCTCCGGCCTAGTGCAGGCTGTTAGACATTGTCGTGCCAGCTACAAATCTAGTTACTTTAGTAACTATTTATATCGATGCCACAAATAGACAACAGCACATGGTCACGTGTTCAAAACATGATACGGAAGAAACGGTATGGTTTGGTTTCAGATGCGCGTGCGCCTGTCTTCTGCTGGTGCTGACGGACAGCTACCGCGCCGGGACGGTGCCCATCGCCACGCTGCGCCGCTGGGCCTACGAGATACATTCCTCCTTCCTGATGCCGCACGCGGTATTACCTTACTATCTACTTAGATGACAAAAAAGCTTGGGACGAATCAGCTCCAACTCTGCTAAGTGTCCCTAACAATGTTAACAAGGATCATACAAAAAAAGCGCTAGGGCCCAGCGAGTTTCTTGTCAGTTCTTCTCAGACTGGGGATAGGACTGGAATTGGCACCTAGACTCACCTAGTGTGTAAGACGATTCAAAATGATTCATGTGCTTTTACTGAATCAATAATTATTGACTATTGACTATTGACTACTTATATTATAAACGCGAAAGTTTGTAAGAATGTATGGATGTATGTTTGTTACTCCTTCACGCTGAAACAGATCTGGATGAAATTTGGCACAGATATATTATATAAGTCTGGAATAGCACATAGGCTACTTTTTATCCCGGAAAAATGTACGGTTCCCGCGGGATAGATTTGTTTTTGTTTTTCAATGTACCACGCGGGCGAAGCCGCGGGCTTAAGCTAGTAGTCAATATGACAAATAAACACCCAACAATCCTGGTTCCACACTAGGATTCTCTGTTGTGGGTATCAGAAAAATATTTTTTTAATTTTATTATTTGGTAGAAAGGTTACATAAACCGGTTTTAAGTAATAAACTGGTTTATAACGTTTTAAACCGTTAATATTATTATCAAATATCAAATAATAATATTTTTTTAATTATTTCTTCAGGTACTACAACTGACTGGTGTCGACGAAAACATGGCCAATGAAATTGAACATGTATTAGTAAATGGTGAGTTTACCTTTTAACCGCTCATCGCTTTTCTATATTAATAAACCGTTGACACGAGATGGCGCTTTTATGCATATTATAATGTAAAAAAAAAAACATTTTTGGATATTTCACACATTTTCTTTTTTGGTAAATATACAGGTGTTACTAGGCTATTTCTTTAGGTTTATACATATAAATAAATAACTCAGATGTACCTACTTTTAGCATTATATAAGTTTGTTACTGAAATAAATTTATCTTTATCTTTATCTTTATTTCTGAGCTTCTAACTGAGCTGTGGGACCAGTCAGTTAAATTGTGTTAAAGGATGTAAATGAAATCATAAGTCCTTCCTACTAATATTATAAACGCGAAAGTTTGTAAGAATGTGTAGATGTCTGGATGTATTTTTGTTACCCTTTCACACTGAAACGGCTGAAAGGATTTAGATAAAATTTCGCGCAGATATAGATAATATTCTGGAATAGCACATAGGCTACTTTTTATTCCGGAAAAATGTACCACGTGGGCGAAGCCGTGGGCGGAAGCTAGTACATAATAAGTTTACATTGGCAGAGTTCGAAAAAGAGGAGCTGCTGAGGAACGTATTCCGCAAGGCGCGGCACAAGGCCAAGGAGGAGCTGGCGGCGCAGCTCAGCGAGTTCCAGGTGAAGCGGCAGGTGGGGCTGGCCGCGCTGTACGGGCCCGCCGACTGCGTCATCGACAAGTGCGACGTGGACAGAGTGCAGGTGCTCGCTTGGCCTCACCACAACCTCTTCGGATATAATTATCATCCCATCATCATTATCTCATCATCTTCCTGCCCTTTTCCCTCATTACGTGGAGTCGGCATAACATTGATCTTCTACCATTTCCCTCTATCATTCGTCATCTCAGTACTCGCTCCTTTCTTACCCATGTCATCTTTAACATTTAAAATTTCATACCGTGACCTACAAAATTTTCATTGAAGTATTGTTACTTCAAGCTTGAAACTTTCACGTTTCTGAAACGTGAAGGGTTGTGAGATTTTGTGGAAACAGGAACCTTTCCAAACACAATGTCACACCGTGACCGCTCTCCGATGTGATATGTCACGACGTGAGGTCTGTCCGCAGGAGCAAGCGGTGGTGGAGCGCCTGCTGTGCGGGCGGCTGCGCCAGCTGGCGGCGGGCGCGGGCGGTGCGGGGGGCGCGGGGGACGCGCAGGCCGCGCTGACGGCGGCGCTGGCGGCGGCGGCGCTGTGCCTGCAGTGCCGGTCCGTACCCACGACTGATAAGTTCTGACAGTGATGAGAGTGATGAGTTCTGAAAGTGACGAGACTGATGAGTTCTGACCATCTACTCCGCGAAACGATTGACGAAATATCGACACAATCATGCAAAGCCTACTCCAAGTTACATCGTTTCGACAATCATTTGAACGATGAAACGACTGCCATTATTGTTGACAAGCGTTCTGTTAAACCTATTGTAACACTTCTTACAGACGACACGAAATTTCCAATTTGACTACGAAATAAGTGTTAATTCGACCGAATTCGATTAACATTCGGTTTCAATTATATCGTTTTCGTTCTGCGGAGTAGACACTTTGATGCAACTCTAGTAGAAATCCTAAATGATTACGGATTTCCACATGATCCTCATTTATGCGCGTTTGAACATCGCTTTTGAATCTTCTTACAAATTTTTGGTCGGGCTTATATTTTTTTACATCATAGCCTGAAGTTACGAAGAGCTTCTCACTCGCGGCCTTCCCGCAAACTCTTCGGGCAATATCAAAGTTATATAATTTTGATACTCGTACCGCGACCTATAAAATTGTATTGAAGTAGTGTTACTTCAAGCTCGAAATAGCGTTTCTGAAACAAAGGTTTGCAAGATCATGGTTAGGCCCCGGTGAGTGTGAATCGAGAATTAACATTAGCGACATCTGTCGCCACAACGTAAAACCTTGAATACCGGTTGAGACTCAAACCTCAACTCGTAATTTAGCGAAAAATATTAAATTCAAAACCTAGTTTAACGGCTGTAGTTAAAATCATATATATTATAATCTATTTAACTTTTGTACGTTATGTATGATGCTTGAATCAAAACCTTTCGCTATCGAGTGAAACCAACGTCGACAGCTAGTTGCCCATATTGAGAAGTGATTGGAGGTAAATGATATAAAGTATGGTTTTAGTGACATTTTCCTTCATGTTCTTGCAAATTAATAATTATTTTTAGTCGCATTAGATAACAAATGCGTGACGTAGTATAAAGCAGATTTTACACGACCAGTTCTTAGTTATTGGTTGAAACTGGACCAATCAATTTGTTTCTATACAGTGTTACCAGACTAAAAAGTTCAATACCTACTTTGCTAAAATGTACGCAACAGCTGTTTTTCTAAGTGTTGGTTTCTTAGAAAAGGTTGTTTATATTGATGGGTACTTTAACGTCCTGAAGTAGTCTAGTAACACCCTGTATAAACTCGAACCACATGTTAACTTTATGCTGAATAAGCACAAAGTACATCGAGTGTTAAAACGTGGTTACCACTATGGCCTAACGGAGCTAACCTAACGGAATTTACCATAACCGATTAACCGGTTTTTTTTCCTTTCCGCACGTACTTGTGTAAACAAGTACCTTATTTAAAATATGTATCAACCATGTTTTTCAACAAATCATACGGAATTTTATAAACCGAAATAATGGTTTTTAGTAGTTATTAAAAAAAAACGGTTATTAACATAAGCCAATCATTAAGTCGCGAATGCAAGTTTCCAATAATTTTAGTAGAATTTATGTTGAAATTTAAATAAATAGTACCTGGGTGACCGAGCTTTGCTCGAATTTTTTTTGGTAAATCGTGTTTTTTGGAAAATGAAACCTAGCTAGATCGATTTATCGCCCTCGAAACCCCCTACATACTAAATTTCATGAAAATCGTTGGAGCCGTTTTCGAGATTCAGATTATATATATATATATATAGATATATACAAGAATTGCTCGTTTAAAGGTATAAGATTATATTGGTGGACAGTTCACACAACATCATGATTTATCGAAATATTGATATGAATATTGATCGTGTGATGCCGTCATTAAACGTTGAACATCATAAGGAAAAGTGTCCTTGTACCGTCCCATCGCAGTTCATTATAACTCAGTATTGTAAATTCATTTAAAAATACATATTAGTGTTAAAAAACTGTCTAGATTTTTCTAAGATCACTACAAAACTAAAGATAGGGACATTTCTAAGCCTATTCAACTGTTTCTCAAACTGTTGTTCCGGAGAAGAAGATTTAGAACCATTAGCAATGAAGTTTGATAATAAGAAGGCTATTGAGGATCTGAGCGAGAAGGCATTGGAAGTGAGACGGAAGTGGTGGCAATCACCGAAATCAGCTAAGAAGAAGAAAATTAAACTGAATAAGTGAGTAGTTGTGTTACGGTGATGGAAAACACCGGAGTAACTCCGCGAGGTGTGCCCTCCAGCACTTTCATGCTCAGATAGGTACATACAGTTCCAATTTCCTCACCACGAATTCAAAATACATTACACAATTAGTATTACATTGTTATTTTGTACCATGACCTATGTGAATTTTATGAAAGTAGTGACGTTTCTATAATGGAATCGTTACGGAATCGTTCTGGAAGACTTCGTAGTAAGGCCCCTGGTCCAATGTTAGGTAACCAAGGGTGGATCCAGCTTTGGTGCCAGGGGAGGGTCACATAGCCGTGGACAAGTCACAAAAAGTTATAGGTAATCCTTATTATATATTATTTTAATTTGTGGTCCATTTAGGCCCTGGACCCAGCCCAGGGGGGGGGGGGTCATGACCCCCATGACCCCCCCCTGGATCCGGTAACCTAAACCGACGCGCATGTATGAAGAATGTAAAGCAAAAGAGATACTACTAATATTGATTGTGTATAAAAAAACACTCACACGACTGTAATCCCCAGGCTCGGTAGATATCTCCTCAGATCTCTAGCTACTTAGATCTTTAAAGGATAAAGAGGATAGTCAGAGGTACGCCCAAACATGATATTTGGTACATGCCCACATTTTGCACAGTGGTTAGTATTCCGTACGTGACAGGTTGCAAGCCCATCGCCGCTTATAAGAATTCTAACCTGTAACCTATGTAATGATACACACCTTCGATTTTCTGGGTCTAGGGTATGCCGGTTTCCTCACGATGTTTTCCTTCATCGTTTAAGAGCACTCGCATTGCTCACATACATTTTTAAAGAAATTCATTGGTGCACGACCAGGTTTTGAATCTGCGACCTTCGGATCGTGAGGCAGTGACGCTACTGCTACACCAATAGCGATGGGCTTGCAACCTGTCACGTATGGAATACTAACTACTGTGCGAAATGTGGGCATGTACCAAATATCATGTTTGGGCGTATCTCTGACTACCCTCTTTAGATATCCTCAAAGATCTAAGTAACTATAGATCTGTACGTCTACCATGAGTTGTCACATTTAGATCGGCTGACGTTACTACAGTAGTAATAGTACGTTACTATGGCATCTGTCAACATTGTTACTCATGGTACCAAATTCTAAGCAAATGAATGAAGCGCAAACTACAGTCGCTGTAGTACTGTGACGTAGGATAGTTAACTACGTGACGTTTTAGTACTCAACTATCCGCTAGAGGCGCTGGACGAGTTTTATACATATTTTCCGCGACTGTAGATTGTGAAAACTCATGGTAGACCTATTGAGGAAGATATCTACCGAGCCTGGGGATTACGGTCGTGATCATATTTTGTTTGGTGACCCCCGCAGGCCGGCGGCCGTGGTGGCGGCGGCCGGGTGCCCGCGCGCGGCCTTCCTGCAGCGCGACAAGCTGTACAAGCAGCGCGTCAAGCACCTCGCCAAGCAGCACCCGCAGCCGGTCAGTGCACGCTCCCACTCCCACTCACACTCCCCCCACTGCCCGCGCGCGGCCTTCCTGCAGCGCGACAAGCTGTACAAGCAGCGCGTCAAGCACCTCGCCAAGCAGCACCCGCAGCCGGTCAGTGCACGCTCCCACTCCCACTCACACTCCCCCCACTGCCCGCGCGCGGCCTTCCTGCAGCGCGACAAGCTGTACAAGCAGCGCGTCAAGCACCTCGCCAAGCAGCACCCGCAGCCGGTCAGTGCACGCTCCCACTCCCACTCACACTCCCCCCACTGCCCGCGCGCGGCCTTCCTGCAGCGCGACAAGCTGTACAAGCAGCGCGTCAAGCACCTCGCCAAGCAGCACCCGCAGCCGGTCAGTGCACGCTCCCACTCCCACTCACACTCCCCCCACTGCCCGCGCGCGGCCTTCCTGCAGCGCGACAAGCTGTACAAGCAGCGCGTCAAGCACCTCGCCAAGCAGCACCCGCAGCCGGTCAGTGCACGCTCCCACTCCCACTCACACTCCCCCCACTGCCCGCGCGCGGCCTTCCTGCAGCGCGACAAGCTGTACAAGCAGCGCGTCAAGCACCTCGCCAAGCAGCACCCGCAGCCGGTCAGTGCACGCTCCCACTCCCACTCACACTCCCCCCACTGCCCGCGCGCGGCCTTCCTGCAGCGCGACAAGCTGTACAAGCAGCGCGTCAAGCACCTCGCCAAGCAGCACCCGCAGCCGGTCAGTGCACGCTCCCACTCCCACTCACACTCCCCCCACTGCCCGCGCGCGGCCTTCCTGCAGCGCGACAAGCTGTACAAGCAGCGCGTCAAGCACCTCGCCAAGCAGCACCCGCAGCCGGTCAGTGCACGCTCCCACTCCCACTCACACTCCCCCCACTGCCCGCGCGCGGCCTTCCTGCAGCGCGACAAGCTGTACAAGCAGCGCGTCAAGCACCTCGCCAAGCAGCACCCGCAGCCGGTCAGTGCACGCTCCCACTCCCACTCACACTCCCCCCACTGCCCGCGCGCGGCCTTCCTGCAGCGCGACAAGCTGTACAAGCAGCGCGTCAAGCACCTCGCCAAGCAGCACCCGCAGCCGGTCAGTGCACGCTCCCACTCCCACTCACACTCCCACCACTAGTCGACTAATAGTTTCTTATAGCCGCCTTATTTAATTTTTATGACATTTTACATTGCCTATGTCACTCTTGCAGTTAAAACGAATTCAGCAAGACCTCATTTGTTAAAATCCGTTCAGCCGTTTAGGCTCCAGCTGAAGCCAAAGTAACTCACCTATATCCGGGAATATTTTGAGACATAAATACACCCCGAACACATAACCCTCCTTCACAGTCAGGTAAAAACATCAAAATTGTAATCCCCTAACTAGACTTCTTCGGATCTCTAGTTACCTAAGCTAATCAGAGCCACGCCCAAACTTATCCTTGGCATTCGTAATAAAAAACTTTCTTTTTAGTTTCATATATGCGACAACATAATTGGTAAATAGTATGTTTAACTTTGTTTTACATCTCTCATATTCGGTAAGTAGGTCCTTATTACCCCCAAATGGGGCTTGTAGGTGACCGATTAGCGCTCTAGGATAATAATGTAGCTAGAAAAGCCCTAGGGCGGTAAGTAATTAAAAAAAAAACTTCACTCTTCACCATCATACTGGCAATAGACATCATGCATTCAGTCCAATGACAAAAGAGGTCGCTTCGCTATACAACCTTGTCTTCGTATAAGTATAATAGTCATCAATTTTAAATATCGAACGGCGAAGCTCAATTTCAGTAAAAGTTTTCTATTCCCACCTTTTTTCATCTTTTTTTTAAATTATTTTTTTCAAGAACGAAATTGAGCTTAACCGTTCGATTTTAAAAATTGATGACTAATATACTCATACGAAGACAAGGCTGTATAGCAAAGCGACCTCTTTTGTCATTAGGTCAGTTTAAATATTGTTTATTCTTGTAATGCCGGTTTTTTTTCTACTTACCTCACAATCGAGATGTAAAGCAGAGTAGTTAGCTCGGGTGTAAGCATCAATTGCACCCTCGAACTATAGGCACCCTCGCTGCGCTCGGGCGCCTAAATATCTCGGGCTACTAATCTACTATTTGTTTAGTTTATAATAACTGTTTGTTTTCCGATTAAAATAAAAAAAACTTGAGAAGTGTCAAGGGACACCCGGATGGAACGAAGTTCCTTTCCTTGCTTTCTATGAGAGAGAGAGAGACGGACAGAGAAACACGCGCACGCCGCACGGCTTACAACTATAGCAAAAAGTGTCGTGACTTGAGAATTTTTTCCGTCTAGCCCCCTTTCACAACGCGCGATAAGGAACTTCGTTCCAATAAATTGTTGGTTATATATGTGGGATAGAAAGAAAATACACATATAAAATATAAATCACTGTATTTTATTTTTGACTGGCTACATAGATGGACGTTTAATGACCCACAATTACAGACACTGACAATCATCTTGTTTCTTTTCTTTATAACATAAATAGGTAGCTACTATTATTTACATTGGACCTGTTTATTAAATAAATATAAATAAATAATGCTGGACAATCCACACAGCATCATCTAGCCCCAAAGTAAGCTACTCAAAGCTTGTGTTATGGGTACTAGATAACTGATATATTTAATACATGATGTAGGTACATAGATAGATATTTTTTATTATACATACACACCCAGACCAACGGAACAAATTTCTGCAGATCGTACACAAATTTGTTCCGAGGCGGGAATCGAACCCGCAACCTCTTGCGTCGCAGGCGGACTCTTGCCCGCTGCGCCACTGAGGTCGTCGAGTTAACATAAATAAAGTAAAATGTTGGTGTGCAACAGTTCGTGGTGCGCGGCCACCACTTGCAGCTGCAGGCGCTGACGTGCGTGGCGCACTGCCACCACTGCGACAACGTGATCGCCGGCCTGGCGCCGCAGGCCTACTTCTGCACCGGTGAGTACTGGATCCTACCACTATTATTATTATCCACCGACAAAATTTAATGGTTGTTTTCCCGCAGCGAAATGGTTTTGTCTCGGTAATACGATCGTTGTATAAACAAATTAAATATTGGAAACAAAAAATACAGATATACCATTGTGAAAATTTAATTGGAAAGCGACCACGAACCGATAGTAATTCATCCCGATACCTACGCGAAGGCGGCCGGCGGCGCGTGCGATTCGAATAGTACCTACAAGTTACGTCTAATGTTACTATCGTTCCTCACGTTTCCGAGTTGATGAATATTTTTAAAATTATTTTAATACAATAACATATAACACATAAGAATATACTTTAGTAATGACTAGATAATAAAGCAACAAGTTGTTTCCAGACTGCAAGCTGCGCGTGCACTGCGCGTGCGCGAAGCAGGTGGAGGAGCCGTGCTGCATCGACGGCGAGCACCACAACAACCGCATCTCCCGGTTCATGGAGCGCATCCACCACAACAACCAGATCAACTGTGAGGGACCCGTGCTCACTGCACCGGGGGCACATGTGCCCCTCATATACCCTCTAAACCCAATGTGCCCATCATAAACCCAATGTGCCCATCATAAGCCCAATATGCCCATCAAACACCCAATGTGCCCATCAAACACCCACGTGCCCATCGCAAACCCGCGAGCCAATCATTCATCCATGTCCTAATCTTACCTACGAACCTATCTTTTACCCTTATGGCCATCATATATTCTAATAATATGCCCATTATAACCCACGTGCATATCATTCATCTTACTTCATCATACCCACGCACCTATCTTGTACCCATATGCTCATCATAAACCCATGTGGCCATTATAAACCCACGTGCCCATCATTCAGCCATGTCCTAATTATACCCACGTACACCTTTTACCCTTATGCCCATCATAAACCCAATATGCCCATTATAACCCACGTGCATATCATTCATCTTACTTACCTCATCATACCCACGTACCCATCTTATATCCATATGCCCATTATAAACCTACGTGCTCATCATTAACCCACGTAGCCATCATAATCCCACGTGCCCATCATTCATCCATGTGCTCATCATATACCCACGTACCTATATTTTACCTTTATGTCCATCATACACCTAATGTACCCATCATAAACCCACGTAGCCATCATAATCTCACATAACTATCTTAAACCCACATGCCCATCATAATATTCAAGTTCATCGTACTCTCACATGCATATTCTTTGCTTGTACAGTAGTTAAAATATAATAAATTATTTGGTACATTATGTATTTACAAAATTTTATATTTATTATCTTATTAAAAAACTTTTCAAAGAGAAATGGATACGAACCCAGCAAACGCAGCAAAACCTATGAATGTTAAATATTAGGTACTGTCCACCGCTGCTATTTCACATAATACCACTAGGATAAATAGTTTTTTCTAGAAATTAAAGTTATAAAATATTTTCTTCCTACACCCAGCTCAAGACTCAACGGACAAGAAATCTAGAAAGGCGTCGGGCACGGCCAATTTTCTCAACAGTAAGTATACACATAATAATATAGGAATATTATTATATAGGAAACAAATAAAAAAGTATTATTGGGCATGAAAGAATGTCTGTTTAAGAATGTTACTCGGGATGCCAAATCGATTGAAAGTTTGTTATAGTAATGCTTGTATACAAATACACTAGTTTTTGTTGTAGTCAAAAATACCTATTAGTTTTGATTTTACAGGCATTTAAACTTACGATAAATATCGATTCCCGCTAGCAGTCACGTGACCGCGTGTGACGTCAGTTAACAACGCTCCGCTACTACAACTTATATAAATCAGAAACTAATTGACGTATCGAAATAATTCTTTCACTTGTATTTTTTTTTTGACCGAGAATATGGAGAGCTAATATTCTAAATTAGTTGACATTCTTAATTTTCATATTATATCAAATTAGTGTTGGACATTTTGTATTTTGGACATTAGTAAAATTTTGTTGAATATTCGCACGAGAAGGAGTGAGACAAAACAGACAACATTTTATCGCGGCTACCGCACCGAGCTTACATGAGCGCGACGACAAAATTTTGTCAAATTCGTACGAGAAAGAGCGAGACAAAACAATGTCGTGGCGCTTATGTTAGCCTTTCTGGTGTACGTTTGCTAAGATTGTATCTCCTCCCGCAGTGGAACGAAGCTTTCGTAAAGCGGAAGACGAGCAGCCATGGGACCAGACGCTCAGTCCAGCCACTATAGGTAAGTGCTGTACTATTATTTATTACCCCGCTTTCCAGGACTGGCCAAAGTTTTTGTCGTCAGTAAACCGACTTTACAGACAACCGATTTTTTCATCAAGGGCCAACATAAAACCTATTATATTCTTAAACTTACGCGATCTGAACACATTATTCATCCCGTGACCACGACAGTGTGTAAACCTGTCGAAATGTCGGGATAAATAGGTAAATTAAACGCGATAAATACCCGTTTAATACTAATAATAATAATAAAACCTATAAAATGTGATAAGGGCAATTTTTTACTCGTATTTACAAGTAGGTACCTTATCATTGTCATGTTTTGATGGAACATTTGATTTAAAAAAGTAAAGAGAAATTTATTTTACTTAAGATGAGTACATACCGTTAGTACCTAAGTAATCAGGTTTACGTATGCGGATTTGGCCCGCGGGCCGTAGTTTGCCCATCACTGCCGCTTTTATTATCTACGAACATATTTGATACACGAGTCTTATACATGATAAGCTCTTATATAGTTATAGATTTGTTTTAATAAAAACATTTTTAACAGTCTTTGACAACCATCGCTTTAGGGTTAAAACAAAACTTGTTAATGATGTTATACTATCTTCTTAATAAATAAATAAAACTTTTCTACAATTTTACTATAAGTAAGTATAGGCGACCAAGAAATTGGTTTACCACTTTTGATGAAATCTCCCAGTGACATAATTATTCGCTTAGGATTACTATGACAGATTCTGACGTAGCAGTTATTAATCTGTCAAGCGAAAATAGCCCTTGATGTTTTGTACGTGCAAATGATATTCAGCCTTAGAGTGGTAAACCAATTTCTTGGTCGCCTGTACATCATATTGATATCACGCACGACCTTCAGATCGGAATTTCGTTCTTTATATCAGGATTTTAAAATTACCAAAAATATATTGGACATGCCTTTGACTACCCCGTTTAAATATCCTCAAGGAGATGTCTACCGATTCTAGGGATTACAGTGATTATGTTTATATTGTCTTTGCGTTTAAATTTTACAACAAAAGCGAAAATGTTGAAAATAAGTGAAACAGAATAAAGCTTTTTCACACGAAATTAGCAGCGAATTAAACACTAAATTGCACATCGGGTGGAATGCTTTCACCCCCTTTGCGCCCCGGGGGGTGCTACCCTGTGACGTATGTGTCGCTAAACTTTAGTAGAATATTTATTCATTTTATCTATAACAAGCTTCCGCCCACGGCTTCGCCCGCGTGGTATCTTGAAAAACAAAAACAAAGCTATCCCACGGGAAGCGTAAATTTTTTCGGGATTGAAAGTAGACTGGTGTGCTATTCCAGAATATAATCTACATATATATCTGTGCCAAATTTCATCCAGATCCGTTCAGCTGTTTCAGCGTGAAAGAGTAACAAACATACATCCAGACATCCTTACATACATTCTTACAAACTTTTGCGTTTAAAATATTAGTTGGATATTTTAATGCTAAAGAGTTTGTTTGTTTGTTCGGTTGAACGCGCTAATCTCAGGAGCTACTGGTTCGAATTGAAATATTATTGTTGTGTTGTATAGTCCATTTATCAAGGAAGGCTATAGGCTAATAACATCACGCTACGACCAATAGGAGCACCGCATTTCCACACAAGCTGTGACACCTTATTTTGCCCCTCTCTAAGGGTGATTTTGAAACACGTAGATATTCATTTATTTTGCATTTAAGGTATCCTACTAATATTATAAACGTGAAAGTTTGTAAGAATATATGGATGGATGGATGGATGTATGTGTGTTTGTTCCTCTTTCACGCTAAAACAGCTGAACGGATCTGAATGAAATTTGGCACAGATATAGATTATGGTCTGGAATAACACATAGGCTACTTTTTATCCCGAAAAAATGAATGGTTCCCGTGGGATATGTGTTTTTGTTTTTCAAGGTATAAAGCGGGCGAAGCCGCGGGCGGAAGCTAGTAAAAAATAAGTTAAAAAAAATCGCACTAGGCATTAAAAAGTCGTTTTCACCCCTTCTCAACCTCTAAGGAGTGCAATGTTTGCATGAAAATAAAATTCTTAATATTATAAACGTGAATATTTGTATGAGTATATAAGTGAATATTTGTAAAGTTTGTATGTATGGATGTTTGTTACTCTTTCACGCTAAAACAGCTGAACGGATTCGAATTAAATTTGGCGCAGAGATAGATTATAGACATGCTACTTTTTAACTCGATAAAATGTACGGTTCCCGTGGGATAGATTTGTTTTTATTTTGCAAAGTACCACGTGGGTGAAGCCGTGGGCAGAAGCTGGTATTACGATACAATTTGGATAAAATAGGGTTATTTTGGGTATGATTTACAATAATATTGGACATTTAACAACTTTTTAGCTACTATGATAACTGCGCAAGTTGTATAACAATGGTAACTACCTACACACAACCATTAATGTCTCCTACACATTCATCTATATCCGTAAGAATTCCGTACTGAAAATTATCCGCGTACAAACAATTAAACTGAAATATCTCTGGAAAGCAATAAACTAGCGCTTTCAGAGTAGCGCTCCTGAAAGCTGAAACACGAAAGCTCTGAAGTACAGGCGCTGGTCCCGCCGGAGGCGGACGTTTCGCGCGTATTTGTAAAAACCGATCAGAAATACGATAAAATCCGATAAAAACGACAGTTTTTTGAGAAAAGTCAATGGTTTTTGTGTCTTATCGCATCACTATGTTCGAACTTCAAATTGGTTCGATTTAAATTTCGAGTGTTTGATTTTGATTTGTTTCTTTATTGTTGCGCTGTTTATTTTTTTTAAATGTTTGATTTTAGAAGCACTGTCTGTGCTCTTTCCCTGTTCCAATTTCAAAATTAGTATTCCCAGTGAGTGTTTGAAATTGGAATTGTAAATAAAGAATAGTGAAGTGAAACGGTAATTTTTCATCGAATATTCGAATATAGACAAGACTTATGTATGAAAATCCCAAAATATTTGGTCATATTTGGATAATAGTTTAACTGTATGTACGCTTTAGCTTGGAAGTATCCTCAGTAAATCAAATTAGGTCAAAATTTGGTAACAAAGTTGTTTCTTATTACCTGATCGGGCATCAAAATTAACAAGAATGTTAAAGTATCGTTATCTATTTTACGTCATTTCATTCTACGGAAGATAATCCTTTCCAGGACATGGTTTAACACAAAACCACTTTAACATGGGATTAAAAGGCTAACAGAGCGTGGTGGAACTAGCCCTTACTCCTTTCATAACTCATCCTTTTATTATTTGACGTGGCATTACCATTTCTAATCTATTCTTCATGTGAAATTATTTATAATACATCGTTGGAAATGAGAAGAGATGAATGTCATATTGTGACAAGGAAAGTGTTAGATATGAATGTGGATAGATACAGGGGTAGAGGTAGGCCAAAGAAAAGATTGATGGACTGTGTGAAAGATGACATGGGTAAGAAAGGAGTGAGTACTGAGATGACGAGTGACAGAGGGAAATGGAAGAAGATCACATGTTGTGCCGACCCCACATAGCGTGGGATAAGGGCAGGAAGATGATGATGATGGAAATAAAAAGGTATAAAACTAGAACGACAAAGTTGACAGTCGAATGCATCGCAGAAAATCCAAGCTAGATACCTATCTGTTATCGATAATCATTATATTTAATTTTGTAACTGACATCTCGTTCTGAGTGTCACTATCAGAACAATTCTAACATCGAGTATTCGCAATAGGCGTGGGTTTTTACCCGACTGCGAAGCGATGTTAGTATGAGTTTGTTAGTATGTACTATGTACGCAGTGGCCGTATTTTGTTACGTAGGTAGTTAGGCCGCCGAAAGGCCTATATTATCTATCTACCATTTACCTCAAACATATTTTTAATGATTGTAATATTTTACTTAAGTAAGATTTTTAAGGAAAAAAATATCGAATGTTTTTTATTCAAGTGATGGTGATGATGGGATTGCAACCTGGCATATACGGAATACTAACTGGGGAAATTGTTTGTGCGCAATACCAGCTCTTAAACGGTGAAGGAAAACATCGTAAGGAAACCGGCATACCTTTTGAAAATAACATTCGAAGGTGTGTGTATTAAGTTAGTATTCCTATAAACGGCGATGGGCTTGCAACCTGTCACGTACGGAATACAAACTACTGTGCAAAATGTGGGCATGTGACAAACGTCACGTTTAGACGTGACGGACTACCGTTTAGATATCCTCAAAGATCTAAGTAACTAGAGATCTGAGGAGATATCTACCGAGCCTGGGGATTACAGTCGTGTGAGTGTTTGTTTTTTATTTCTGTAACAAATATATTCGGTCAGGCATTCGGTCCCCCTCATCTCATGTATAATTCCTAAGGTTTCTCAGTAATTTCCTTTTACAAAAGAAATTCTTGCTTTTATCCGTTTCGCCGCGGAAAATGTCGAGTTAAAATGGAATTCATTCGCAAAGTTCGGTTGTTAACTTTGACCTTACAATTTATCCTTTACTTATGTAATTGTTTTGTTTTGTCTACGAAAATATATAGAAGAGAGTTCCTCCTATAGTGTTACTAGCTTTCGCCAGCGGCTTAGCCTATGTCTATCCCACGGGAACCGTACATTTGTCTGGATAAAAGGTGGCCTATGTCCTTTCTCACGCTCTAGTCTTTGTACATAATTAATCAAAATCGGTTCAGTAGTTTAGGCGTGATTGCGTAACACAGACAGACTTTCGCATTTATGATATTAGTGAGCTTTAGTCCTTACGAACCAATGCGGTGATAGGATTATCGTGCGCTTTACGACTTAGAATTTTTCAGATTTTACTACATGCCGGTTTCCTCACGATGTTTTCCTTCATCATTTGAGAGTACTGGTATAGCGCACATAAGTTTTTCGAAAAAATCATTGGTGCTCGACCAGGTTTGGACCTACGACCTTAGGATCGGAAGGCACGGTCACCACCACTAGACCAGTGCTCTAGTAAAAAAAGGAGTTACGAAAACGAAATGTTCTTGTTTGATAACCGGTTATGAAAACAAAAAAATTCTAGCTGGTTATGAAAAACAGTTACGACCGTGAACCAAAGAAAAAATAGTATTAAATAAAAGTAACTACCTACGTAAGTGGTACAAACAACACAGTCTTGACCTCTTTTGTCAAAAGAGGCTAATTATTTTCGCGCTGTCTACTGAAAATGTAGGTTTTTTTAGCATCGGATAGACAACTTTCAAAAATAACTAGTATTTATTTCAAAAACGTGTAAAATTGTGTGAAACGTCAATCAATATTTATTATGTGGGTAGTGTTTGGAAAGATAAAAGATTTGTGAATATAATAGTTTATCGATATTTAATACTATTCATAAAGATATAGCAAAGATATAACGTTAATTTATTAGATGCGTTGCCTCATAAATGAGTTTTATGCTGTAACAACAAACAGCCGTTAAAGAAACCCCAAAAAGCTTATTCGTGTAGCCAGAGAGGCAGCGGTTTTGGTAAAACTTGGCAGAACGCAATGCAGTACGCAGCCAAAAATTAAAAAAAAAAGTGTCAAATCGTTTCACTTTAGTGCTCTAACAATATTACTCTTTGCATTGTAACAAAAGAAATTAAAATATGTTTTTGGAATTGTAATGATATATATATTCCAATTAAAATAATCGTAAAATAGGTATTAGTTAATTTCAAATGTACCCTTCGTGAAATAAATTATTACAACCAATCTTTTATTGCTCCATCTTCGTACTATCGGCTTGAAAGACGAGCTCTAAAATCAAAGTTTTTAAAATATCAAAATGAGTAGAATCGCCGAGATACTCCATGCTCTGTATGGGTGCTCCGCATTTGCACTCAAAAAGATGGGTTGGGGCCATTTTTGACGTCAGCGGTTTTTTTCTACCTACATCAATCATTTAACGTCCCTCAGAGTTCCCTTCTCAGAATACCAACCCCTCCGCTACTCTCGTAGCTCGTGCCCCAACGGCCTTGCCGCACCCCTCAAATCTTGTGGCGTCACTACCCAGTGCCCAGTGCCCGCTGCCCGGTGCCCAGTGCCCGCTCCCTACATTACCGTAACGATATGACAACACTGATGTGATGACAAAGAAAACAGCTACTCAGGATAACATGTCTTATCACGCCATATTGTATTTTGTGCTACTTTTTTTATGGCAACACACAGCTTGCTTATTCCTCCGGCTCAACTGAAAACCATTTTTTTTCTTTTTGTTTTTACCTTAAGTGTAGAGCGTGTTTATGGTATTAAATATTGTTTATGAACAAGTAATAATTAAATCATTACTCATAACAAGAAACAAATACGAGTAGATGAAATAAAAAAAAAGATTTGTATTTATCAGAAAATAGGTAGGCGATGTGTTTTTTTTTGTGATAAAATATTGAACTATGCACCTATGTACGCAAACGGGAAATTTCGCCGGTAAAACCCAACGTAGAAAACATTCTGGATTGATAACCTAGAGACCTACAAATACACCTAAATGTGACAAACGGGAAATTTCAACGCAAAAAACATTCTGGATTGATAACCTATGACCTAACTTAGATAAAGTTGCTATAAAAAGCTGAATATATTTGTAAAGCTTACATTCAATTGTTAACTACTGAGTGTTATTGTCATTCCTACGCTCAAATATGAAGATAGCAATCGCGTTATTCGTGATAGCGATCGTTGGAGTTCTGGAAGCTACAGATTTGGGATCTAAGTTGATGGATTGGCAAACGTGTAACACTTTATGTCCTGACTTCTGTAAAACTGACTCCAATTCCAACTACGAGTGTACTAAGACAAACCAAGGCGGCGTTTTGTCGTCGCTTAAGTATTTGTGCTACTGTTGGGGGCATTTCGGATAGGAAGATGCCATTAATGTTATTTGTATAACTGATTAAATATTATACTATGTCGTAATCTTTCTTTATTTCGAGTACCTAGAAAATACCGTACCCAAAGCCGTATAGTGTATATAATTATAGCCATACTAGCCGACCCGGCAGACTTCGTACTTATTTAGAAAACGTTTGTATGGGAAATAGAAAAGGGCTATTTTTAGGGTTTTCCCGGCAGTTATTCGAATTTTTCTTACCTTTTAAACCTTCCCTAGACCTCCACGAACATTTCAGGACCAAGATAAGATAGATCCGTTTAGCCGTTCTCGAGTTTTAGCGAGACTAACGAACAGCAATTCATTTTTATATATATAGATAGAAGAAGAAGATATTCGTATAGCGAATAGACTAATTATTAAATACTAGCTTTCGCCCTTGAAAAACAGAAACCTATCCCGTGGGAACCGTACATTTTTCCGGGTTAAAAAGTAGCCTATTTGCTATTCCAGACTACAATCTATATTTGTGACAAATTTCATACAGCTCCGTTCAGCCGCTTCAGCGTGAAAGAGTAACAAACATACAATTCTTATAGGTCATGGTACGAAATATCAAAGTTTATTGCTTTGATATTTCCCGAAGAGTTTGTGGTAAGGCCCCTGGTATAGCGCACATACAGTTTTCGAACAGAAAAAATAATTTGTGCTCGACCTTATTCGAACCCACAACCTTAGGAAGGCTATTCACCACTAAACCATCAGTGCTCAACGAATGCGGGGTATTATTAGTATACCTAATGGTCGATAAACATTATCAATAGCAGACCAGACAATTTAGTATCACAGGATGTAATATACGCCTAACTAACATTTCTCTGACGAATTTTGCAGCTATTTATTTACAATTATGACGACCTCAGTGGCGCAGCGGGCGAGAGTCCGCCTGCGACGCAAGAGGTTGCGGGTTCGATTCCCGCCGCGGAACAAATTTGTGTACGATCTGCAGAAATTTGTTCCGTTGGTCTGGGTGTTTTCTATGTATAATAAAAAATATCTATCTATGTATATAATGTATTAAATATATCAGTTGTCTAGTACCCATAACACAAGCTTTGAGTAGCTTACTTTGGGGCTAGATGATGCTGTGTGGATTGTCCAGCATTATTTATTTATTATTATTATTTATTTATTAATTATAATCACTTATTATTACCCTTTTCTGATCACAATGCCTAGGCCGCGAAATACACATTTATACATGCTGTTTGTTTTATCGACGTTGTTTTTAAGACGTGCCTCTGACTATCCCCTATATCCTCAAAGATTGCTTAAGCTCTGTAGGGGATTAGTCGTGATTATGTCTTTTCAATCACTCAAAGGTTTAGATGAAACTCAGAATAGGCGTTAGAGCGTTTGACGGTCGGTTTCGGAGTTGCTTTATAGCCGCCGGTTGGAACGTAGCTTTAGAGCGGTTTCGCACTACGTCCGATCTGAATCCGATCCGAACCCGTGAAAATATGGATCTAGAAAACTCGGACCGAATTCGGATATTGATTATTACGCACTAGTCCGATCTCTGATACAAATCCAAGCAACTCAGGAGCCATCTTTTGGCATAGGTACGTCATTTTATGTGACGGAAATGACGAACAACGGAAATAAATTGTATGACGGAAAACGGATGTAGTGCGTAACTTACCATAAAAATAGTTCTACAACTACTTCGGACCATAATTAAACGGATTCGGATCGGATTCGGATCGGACGTAGTGCGAAACCGCCCTTAGGCATAACACTTGAGCTAGTCGCCTAGACTAGGGCAAAGTATTTCAGCCTTTGTAGCGAAGCATTCTTAAGACTTCAGTGTAGATTGTGTAATTTGTTGAGATCATTCTCTTTGAACGTTTTGAAATGCTGTTTTATTTGAGGACACTGGTGTGTAGTGGTAGCCTTGCCTCACGATCCGAAGGTTGTGGGTTCAAACGTTGTCGTGCACCTATTGGTTTTACTATTCGAAAAATAATATGCGCAACGCCTGTGCTCTTAAACGGTGATGCAAAACATCGTGAGAAAACCTATCAACCTAAGCATATGCTAGAACCAAACATTCGAAGGTGTGTGTTATAACATAAGTTATTATTCTTATAAGCGACGATAGGCTTACAACCCGTCACGTACTGAATACTAACTACTGTGCAAAATGTGGGTGCCAAATATCATGTTTGGACGTGCCTCTGACTCTTTAGATATCCTCAAAGATCTAAGTAACTAGAGATCTGAGGAGATATCTACCGAGCCTGGGGATTAGTTGTGATCATGTTTGTTTTGTTCTACTTAGTAAATAGGTAGGTGCTAATGTTTCCAGCTCAGTTGACGTTGCAATGCGCCGCATTTACCCTACGTGCCAAGGGCGGGGGTGGTTATTGGAAAACCCTCGACCTCGCCCTATCTAAATGAGATTCCGAAGGGCGGAATGCAGTGTTCATTTATTTATTAACTAGCTGACCCGCGCCCAACTTCGTCTTTCAACTTCAATTTTGCCATTTATCATCATCATTATTCTCTGCCCTTAACCCTCTGGCTCTTTCTTTAGTCAACTGATTTTTTCCGATCGATTTAGAAAAGATCTAGTATTCACTTAAATTTACTTATTATATATACACCCGCCTCAAGAACTCAGCTTTTATTGAAAAAGTAACCACCAAAATTACACAATTAAACTAAAAGTACCTGGATGAATGAGCTTTGCTCGTTTTTTTTTGAAAAACGACGTTTTCTAAAAATGAAACCTACATAGATTTATCGCCCCCGAAACCCCCTGCATACCCCTGGTACCGTTTCCGAGATTCAGATTTTATATACAAGAATTGCTTGTTTAAAGGTATTAGATAACACGAGAAAAAACATAAAAACTAGAACGATAAAATAGACAGTTGACGCATCAAAAAAAAAACTTAAACTTGAATTGAAACTGTAGTATAAATCTTTTGACAGATTTTCTTCAGAACTTCAAGTTAAAATGTCGTTGAACGTTGATGCTGTGTTACTAACAGCAAATTCTTCGTACATCAACTGTGCAGTGAGCTATTTGTGAATATCCGCAAGCTGTCAGTAATTTCGCAAACATAATATGTTATGTATGCATAAAACATATGTACGCGGAGTATTGTGTAATATAACGATGTTTGAGGCCTTACTAGGTACAGATGCACTTAATATAATCCCGGAAATTAGGTTCCAAATACAACATACTTACCTCAAACATATTACTCAACGTTTTTACTTCGCAATCGGGAAAAAAGTAGTTTTTTTTTACAAAAAGTTGAAAACGATATCATACACTGACAATCTCAATCGTAATTTTGACTTATTGAGTTTATGATGTGTGAGTGATTATTAATTATGAGTTATTGACAATACTACTAATACAAGTTTAAACACTTGACACTTGCAAAATTGATCTCAAAAGAGACAGATACTTTAAACAAAAAAGAAGTGTGTCAAAATGTGGTAATAAATTTCGATAAAACTTGTATGGGACCACTGAATTAACAAAATCCGTTCACAATTGGCCCAGTAATCGCGTAAACCATACAGACAAATTGAGAACTTACTCCTTTTGGAAGTAAAAACAAATTTGCGTGAAATCTATTGTATAACAACAGTGTGAGCCGTCCCGTCTGATCGCGTCCCATCCGACCACGTCTAGTCTGATCACCTAGTCAAGGCCTTCATGGCATAACGGAACATATTGACCTTGGTATTGACATTGACTATTCTTCGGGATCATTATACCCACCCGTATGTTACGTCATACGCATAAATAATACAGACAAATACGTATGAATATCTAGTCTATTAGTCAAACACTTGATTTTGGCACCCATTCCGATATTCTATTAGATACGCGTCTAACAGATGAAAACTAATGGACGTGTAGACAGCGTGTTTTCAATGTCTAAACGAGGTAGGCGTAATTTTACATATTATGTACATACGTTAATAATTTTTTGTCTACCAGCATCATCATCATCTTCCTGCCCTTTTCCCACGTTATGTGGGGTCGGCAAAACATGTGATCTTCTTCCATTTCCCTCTGTCACTCGTCATCTCAGTACTCACTCCTTTCTTACCCATTTCATCTTTCACACAGTCCATCCATCTTTGTCTACCGATTATACAATTTCTGCGGCATCGGAAGCTTTTTTCAGCGACGTCTTTTCAATAACGGTATGTTTCTAATAAAGTTTATTGGCTCGCGAGAAGTTCGCCCGACATACTGACGTCGCGACGCGGTGACACACGGTGACATGTATCGGAGTCTCCAGGGCGCGATGTGAAATGAATTAAGATTTTTTCTTAAAGTGAAAGAAAGATATTTAGAGTCATTTTATTGAGAATAGTTACGTTTTGAAAACTAAAAAGAAAAGCGACTGCATTGATGCATTTCACAAAAAAATCTTCTGAACATTTATAAAAGAAGATTCCGTCGAATTGAGAACCCCCTTTTTTTGAAGTTGGTTAATACATACATACATAAAATCACGCCTTAAAAAGCGTTTTATTTTGATACTAGCTTCCACCCTCGGCTTCACCCGCGTGTTTCCTTGAAAAACAAAAACAAATCTTTCCCGAGGGAACCGTACATTTTTGCGGGATAAAAAGTAACCTATATGCTATTCCGGACTATAATCTATATCTGTTCCAAATTTCATCCAGATCCGTTCAGCCGTTTCAGCGTGAAAGAGTAACTTTATAAATTAAAAAATATTCAAGTATTAGGAATCAAATCATACTAACAACCAACCACAGTTAACTTTAACATGAACTCGGAGTAATAACTCGTAATCTAACCAGGTAGGTAGCTCACAATCACCGACAGTCGTAACTACTTAGATGTTCACTCGTCGAAGGCTCGTGCGCAACTGGGCTGGTGCTCGCTTTGCGCTCGCTTTTATAGGCGCGCTGTCGCCTACTACACTTCGTCGGACGATATTGCTAACACGGCCTCTCCTGACGACGGGTCGTCCTCGGCCCGCAAGCATGGTAGCAACAGGCAAGACTGGTGCCCGGAGCTGTTGAAGGTCCGGCTTCAGGATCAGCATCTAGCAGGGGCGTAGACCGCTGAACCCTTGCTGCGGAGTCTGATGAGCTATCCTAGGTCTCATCAGATTCACCTTCTGTGAAAGAACAACATGTATAAATACGTGCGCAGTTTCTTTAAACTGCCACTTCATTATTCACTCTCAGTTCATAATCTCTTTCACTTAATTCATACATCGCACATCAATCGTCATCTCGTATATCAATCTTACAGGTTTCACCTCAGAGAGATGTCTCAAATAACAAAAAATAGGGTCCTGATACTTTTCTCCATCATGTCTCGACGCAACATCTGGGTCTTCCACCGACCGCTCTGTTTCACCTCACGTCGTGGAGGTCAGCGCATGTGCGTCACACGCGCACAAGCGTCTAGGTATCTAAGAAAGATTTTGTCGTCTGCATAAAAGCAATAGGTACAGGTAGTGTACCCACAAAACACATGGCAGAGTTAATCTTAAATAGTTTCAGACATACAAGAAAAATAAAGAAAATAGGGTTCTACTAAAATTGTAACAGAATCCCATATCACAGACACAAGCGTGCACTCAAGTGTCTATAACAAGGATCCCGCCAACAACACATGAAGTTAAACTTAAAGCTTCAGACATACTCGTACAAGAAAAGTAAAAAGTAGGTTAGTACAATGCAAAACAAATGACAGTATCCGGACTACCATCACCTGATTTACACTGTTTCAGAGATTGTTGATAGAGCTTTTAACAAGTAGAGACCTTTTGTCGTCAATGTGCGCCGATACAGGTAACGAACACTATCGACAAAACGTCTACAAAGCATGGGAAGAAAAAGCCCTGCAGTGTCCGCCTCAACCGTGTTGATAAACGGGAAGAACAAAAACACTACAGTGCCCAAAACATGGGAAGAAAAAGCCCTGCAGTGTCCGCCTCAACCGTTTTGATAAACGGGAAGAACAAAAACACTACAGTGCCCACCTCAACCGTAATAGGGAAGTTTAGTACAAATGTACCCACCTCGACCCAAAATAAGGGAAGTTTAGCATAAAATTGCCCACCTCGACCGTAAAAGGGAAGTTGAGCATAATATTGCCCACCTCGACCATAAAAGGGAAGTTTAGCATATGAGTTGCCACCTCAACCATAAAAGGGAAGTTTAGCATATGAGTTGCCACCTCAACCCAAACGTTTGCATGTTTTCTTCGAGGCAGCATCTCGCCGTCACAACGGGACAGAGGGGCACCGCCCCACACGTTGTCGAAGAACGCAGTACGCGTCTCCGGACACCGATCGCCTCGCCACAGCGCCATACTGCACTGCAGCCTGGGTCTGCCCACACCAATCGCTCGAGAGCGCAGCGTCAGCTCACACCGACCGCTCGGCAGAACGTTGACCACCTCGTAAGGGCCACGTACTCCCAGATCCAGTTTCCCTGTCATACAGAAAGCAAAAGCGTATTTTCAAGCAACCGCCTCTAAATAAGCTGCAGATTGCAAATTGTTTCACCAATGAAGGAGTTCTGGACCTCGATCATTACCAAAACAACGGCAAAGCCACCAGGTAACTATTATTGAAATAAAAAGTAGCCAAAAATGTCGAAGCTACGAATAGCAAACTGCTAAATGTCGGAGCAAATAGCCATTATGTCGGGACTACTGGTATTACTCACTACTACAGAAAAATATTTCATACTTCACCAGGGTCGACTTGCCACACCACTGAACCATAATGTTCTGCGGCAGTCAGAGTCTTCTTTCCGTACAAACCAGCCAATAGCTCGAGCTCGTATCGGTGATACGGTAACGATCACACGACCTCATAGGGACTGCGCAGTGCGCATCCTGGAGTTCAGCTTCGCTAGGACACGTGTGATCCTATTAAGTGACTGCACTGCAGGCTGGGTCTGCCCACAGCTACCGCTTGACAGAGCAGCGTAAGCTCACAGAACGTTGACCACCTCGTAGGGGCCACGCACTCTCAGATCTAACTTCCCTGTGAACAGGAAAGGTTAAGCACGAACACAGTCATCACATCACATCAAGTGCAAACAGTCTATTCGATTAGAATACTCGTCTTGGTAGACTTGGTTCTACTCGAGAAGGTGTCGAGTCCGACATCTCGATATTTTACGCAAGGCTTTACAATTTGGCCTACAGTTTTCAGTTGTAACCTCTCTGGGATAGACCTGTAGTTCACTCTACCAGTTATTAGTCTCTGTTAGTTTAACTTTAATTTGGAAACGGCTAACCATTGTCTCTCAATAAAACCAAACAGTGAATCACCATGAAGTATACACGAAATAATGAGACTAACTGCAAACTGCACCGACAGCAAACCCACTAGACACGCCCACTGTGCGGCGTCTCACATCTAATTTACCCAATAACGCCAGCGCGGCGGTATTTATAAAAACAATAGGAACACGTAGCTTACCAACATACAGACGATTACATTGTCTACCAGTTCTAGTGTTACACACTAGCCACAGGTCTGCCAGATATGAGTTCATACGCACTGAGAAATGCGTCTGCTAGGATTACATCTGTACTCGTTCGGAAACACGTCTGCAAGGCCAGAAGCCCAAGGGAAGCATCGCGCGCAGTAAGTAGAAAGTTCGCGTCGCATGCTCGTCCCACCACGCGAAGCGAAACGCCTCACGTATGCCATCACACACACCGCTATGATATGTGTGATCGAAGTAAGTGACTGCAACATAAAACATTCAGATTAACACACACTTAAAATGCGGCACACCTCTTGCGGTACCATTCTCTTTTCAAAGGAGTACTGTACTAAGCTGCGGCGGTCACTTGGTAAACCCTTGATAACACTGTACGAGCATCACATACCAGAGTCGAGTTTACCCGCAGGTTTATTATGTTAAACCCCGCAGTAGCGACAGCAGAGCGACGGAAGCAGCAAAGCGACAGCGACCGCCTCGCGATCGGCCTGCCGTACTCCACTCCTCAAACGCTCGGCTTCACCTGACCTTGTCTAATACATCTGAAATCTCACAAACAACGGTTATACGATTGTCAACATGTTTACCTTGATAACCACCACACTAGCAGACTGTTTATTGTAACATTGTAAAATATCACAGCTGTTGTTGATCGTCGACTCAGAGCATCAAGTAGTCTCGTTTAGACGCGAAATCAGCTGGTGTCAAGTCGGTTAGTCAGTACACGTTATATTAGCGGGAGAAGAAAGGTAATTTCGACTCGAGGGTAGTCGAAACACGGCACGGCTCATCGGAACGGGCATACGCAATGAAGCAGCTCACAGATGAGTAGATGAGCTCTTTTGAAAAACAATCGTCAACTGTCGTCGTGACCAGAAGGGTTACTATGTCAAACCTTGCAGCGAGCATAGTGATAGCAGATCGACAGCAGCAGCAAAGCAACAGCGACCGCTTACGCGATCGGTTGCAAGTTGTTACCGTAAACGGTATCACGGAAGGCAGTCATCTGCCTATCGCTAAGTTGTTGCCGAATGCACGTTGCCTTTGAACACTAGCGCCACTAGCGACAGAACAGAAATTGGTGGAAACAAATATTGTTCACAGATTGTCCAGCAGAGGGAGACATAGTGTTCAGTTGCTGTTGCCTGTTAGCTAATACAAAATTAAGGTTAGACTTCTTACTAAATGAGCAGACATTTGGTGTGAGGTCAGTAGTTACTCACCTCTCTTGGGACATTGTATCTGAATATGGTCCTTTTGTCCACCACAAAAACATGAGACAGCACCTGCACTTATCTAAGGGTTACCTATTCCACGGATAATAATAAGTGTCCTTAGTTCTTCACTAAGACCAGATACCGCTTGTAAACGCAGAGAAGTATGATACGACACGCGTATTCAGGGTATGTGGTGTATGAGTCAGATGTTTTCTTCATGGTTTCGAACAAAATATTGGCAAAGGCTAACTTACCTGGACAAAGAGGTTTACCTCCTCAAAGTTCGACCATGAACGGTCGCGGGTGACCCATTCAGATATCCAAACCTTCGCATCGTCTTTCAAACAAGACGCGACACGAGCGAGACCCACTACTTCTACGTGGAGCCCTATATGTGCGCCACGGCGTTCGACGATGTGACACACATCGGGAACGGGATCGTGATCTAATTGAACGAAAACTGCCTCGACATGCGAGACATGTTATATCTCGAGATGTGAACGAGGACTACGTGTACGGTTGCGTGAGCTACCTCGTAAACAATGTCTAGAACTAACACGAGTTCTCAACTCATCAATTTAAACAACAAAACACAAAAAATGACTAACTGTGGGTAGTTGTATTTTTGCTTCCTTTCTGGTTTATAGGCCTTTGTCTGGTTGTTTATCAGTGCAAAGGTAACGTTTTATCGAGCAAAGAAAGAGAAAGCTGTATGTGGACACAGACCTATCCCACTTCTGATATTAGGAATCAAATCATACTAACAACCAACCACAGTTAACTTTAACATGAACTCGGAGTAATAACTCGTAATCTAACCAGGTAGGTAGCTCACAATCACCGACAGTCGTAACTACTTAGATGTTCACTCGTCGAAGGCTCGTGCGCAACTGGGCTGGTGCTCGCTTTGCGCTCGCTTTTATAGGCGCGCTGTCGCCTACTACACTTCGTCGGACGATATTGCTAACACAAGATATTCCGGCCTGACGGCGGAACACGACAGTGCGTTCGAGCCGGCAGTAAAATAAGGAAACTCTGTAAAAATAGACTGTAGGGCATGTGTTCTGTAGCACGTGTCGGGGATTGCCAAAATATTGCGCGTTTTACGGCGAAAAGGGGAGAAAATATGTACATTACAGTCTTTGTTGTGAAGATTTTTTTATTACCTTTTTAATAAGGTGACGGTACGGACAGAAGGTGCGTTTGATGATGAGCGGAGTATGTATAACTAGCTGTTGCCCGCGAGTTCGTCCACAATAAATTCGTTTTAAAATGTTTATAGGAGTTATTCTGCTATTAGGGACAGACTTCTTCCTGCCCTCTTCCCACGCTGAGGTCGGCACAACACGTTTTCTTCTTCCCTTTTCCTCTATCATTCGTCATCTCAGTGCTCATCCTTTCTTACCCATGTCATCTTTCACACAGTTCATCTTTTCTTTGGCCTACCTCTACCCCTTTATCCATCCACATTCATACCTAACACTCTCGTCACATGACATTCATCTCTTCTCATAACATGCCCATGCCACGCTAACCTATTACTCCTCATCTTTTCCGTCACCGGCGCTACTTTCAGGTTTCCTCTAATATACTCATTCCGTATTTTATCCAGTAATGATCATTTTATTTCCTGTCTCGTAAACTTGGTAAACACAGGTTTACAAACACCCTGACCTAATTCAAAGTCGTTCAATGAGAAATCTTACTGAAATTATTCAAATGCTGTTACTAGGTAACTCTGTATGTTGCCTTTATCGACTAAACAGATCGTAATGAAATTTAGCATGGAGATAGATCGTATTCTGGGGAACATTTTTTCTAAATAAAATAATTTAGTGCTATATAATGGTGCTTCTACACGGGTTATTTAAAATGTCTTTATTCGTTGATGTTAGCTTAAGTAATAAGTATATTAACTTGGATTCGACCAAACTAGATTAAACCCTATCCCCAGAATAAATCGCAGTTATCCAAGAATAAACCGATATTTTACTTGCATTTGACATTTCATTATTCGTTTTAGAGAAAGGCCAGGTCAAGAGTACCCTAAACCGACGCGCATGTATGAAGAATGTAATGAGAGTGAATGAAGCAAAAGAGGTGTGTCAGGATCGTAGCAAGTGGAGATCCGTGATCTCTGCCTACCCTGTCGGGAAACAGGCGTGATTTTATGTATGTATGTATGTATTATTCTGTGAATAGTTGGTCAAACCCTCGTATGAGTAAAACCTCAAACTGTCGTTTTCAAATCCATCCAGCCTAGTGATGTTGATTGCTCGGGAATGTTGAAAGCTGATCCGAAAATAGTGTTTATAATCACCGTCCCACCCGGATACGGACCAATTGTGAAACAATTGGTGATGTATGGAGCGGGGACCGACGCCAAATAAAGTTATTCAGTTTTATTAAATCATTAAAAGAGCGCTGGTGGTGTAATGGTAGCACCCTTGCCTCACGAACCGAAGGTCGTGGGTTCAAACCTGGTCGTGCACCAAGGAGTTTTCCATTCGAAAAAATTATGTGCTTAATGATAGTGCTCAACGGTGAAAGAAAACATCGTGAGGAAACCGGCATGCCCTAGAACCAAAAATTCGAAGGTGTGTGTCATGGGTAGTATTCTTATAAGCAGCGATGGGCTTGCAACCTGTCACGTACAGAATACTAACTACCGCGCAAAATGTGGGCATGTACCAAATGTCATGTTTGGATGTGCCTCTGACTACCCTCTACTAAGTACGATTGATTTGAAAAATTGAAAGTTGTGTATTAGGTACACTAAAATCAACCCATCATTTTGTGCTGTCGCTACGTAACTAAGAAAACACGTGTCCATATTTGTTTCTAATATAAACAGGATTAAGCTTACAAGTGGATTTATTAATAGATACATGAGCCCACGGAATGTAGGTGAGCCGGCTGACATAGGTAATGTAATGACTTAAGAAAAATGATGTAATCGATTTTGAATCGTCTGTTACCTTTTCATGACTAAACGGCTGAACAGGTCGTAAATAAATTTGGCAAGGAGAAACATTAATCTGGAGATGGACATAGGCTATCTTTTTTACACGCTTTATATTAGCTTCACCTGTATGTTTGTATGTTTGTTTGTAACCGACTTCTTTGGGCGCGATTTTGACCCACTTTAAACGGCCAGATTTCGTTCAAACTTTGTAGATTTATCGAGGACCGATGACAATACACTATTTTGATAAAAAATTACTAAAAAATAGAAAATAAATAATAGTTTAAAAAAATAAATAAATAAATAAATAATGCTGGACACTATCACACAGCATCATGTAGCCCCAAACTAAGCAGAGCTTGTATTATGGGAACCACATGACTGATAAACTACATAGATATACTTTTTTTTTGTAAATACCATACATTATTATACATAGAAAACAAGCTCTTTAAGATATTATCGAAATGAAAATCACCCCACGCTTTTTTTTAAATTTATTTTCTATTTTTTAGTTCGGTTTCTATAAAAAGCGTGTTTTTTAGTTTTTTTAAACTATTATTTTTTTCGATAAAAGGAGCTTAAATAGAGGTTGAAAGTTTGTATGGGGAACGCATGGTTAAGCAACGCTGGGTGCAATCAGTTTTTGAATGGGTGACCCCCTTTTTGCAATCTATAGAAATTTCCCAAGAAACCGATACTTATCAATAATTTTAGAGTTAATATGTTAGTTTGATGGATTTTTACGGACAAATTAGTCAGTACACAGCTAGTCCATATCTATACATATAGTAAAATCGTTTATCTTTGCGTTTGTTCAGGCTAATCTCCGCACAGCTGAACCAAATCGAATGCAGTTTTCACTAATGTCTTGAGATAAGCTTGGATTAAAATTTAGGCTTTGTTTAATCTAAATCTGTTGACAAATAAAAAAGATAAGAATTTGATATAAGTATGTGATGAAAAACCTATCTATTTTTGTTCTCGTGTGTACATAAATTTCAAATAATACATTCCTTTTTGTTTTTTTTTGACAGCGGGATGAGTTGACCGATTCAAAAATGCATTAGGTCAACTTAAATAAATAAATAAATAAATAAATAAATAAACTCATCCCGCGGGATAAGTTGATAGCGGCCTCAGTTGACTAAATACACATCTATTCGTACAGCCCCAGTCGCAGAATATTAAAAGTAATCTAACTTAGTCGCGGGTATCAACTAGTATACAATAATATTCATACTAATATTATAAAGATTAAAGTTTTGTATTTTTGTTTGTAACGACTAAACTCAAAAACTACTGGACCGATTTCAAAAATTCTGTCACCATTAGAAAGCTACATTATCCCTGAGTAACATAGGCTATATTTTTTTTTTATCTTCTATCTATATATATAAAAATGAATTGATGTTCGTTAGTCTCGCTAAAACTCGAGAATGGCTAAGCGGATTTATCTTATCTTGGTCTTTAAATGTTCGTGAAAGTCTAGGGAAGGTTTAAAAGGTAAGAAAAATTCGAATAACTGCCGGGAAAACCCTAAAAATAGCCCTTTTCTATTTCCCATACAAACGTTTTATAAATAAAATGTAGAGTCAATTTGAACTGTATTACTATTTAATAAAGTTCATATTAAATTATAATAACTCACTGTTGTCTAAGCAATGTAGAAGGCGGTACGAAGTTTGCCGGGACAGCTAGTTTTATATAAAAAATAGTGATACTTTTGCTACCCGTGTGAAGCCGGGATGTGTAGCTAGTTCTATTGTATGCAGTTAGTAGAGCCCACTAGAGCCTCGGCCCTGCTCGAGAACATTTCAGCTTCGTCTAATTGGGAGAGTGTCACAAAGAAGCAGTGCTGAGTCACCGAGGGTTCCCTGTGACTCAGTTGGCACGCGTCCTACTGGATCTGGCTCAAGTTCGCACACACTGTGGCGTTGCGTAAAATATAAGAATACTCGCTTGCAATGAGCTTTACTCAGTAGGCCTACCATGAGTTGTCACAATCTACATTAGCTAGCAGTAAAAAAAATGTATGAAAACTTGAACAGCGCCTCTAGCGGATAGTTGGGTACTAAAACGTCACGTAGTTAACTATCCTACGTCACAGCGTACTACAGCGACTGTAGTTTGCGCTTCATTCATTTGCTTAGAATTTGGTACCATGAGAAACAATTTTGACAGATGTCATAGTAACGTACTATTACTACTGTAGTGACGTCAGCCGATCTAAATGTGACAACTCATAGTAGAAGTACTGGATGGCTGACGCTTCATTTGGGGAGTAAGCCGGAGAACCCATGAAAGCGTTACGTAAAATGTGATCAGGCGAGGCGAACGGAAGTTGAAAGGGAGATATAAGTTAGTGAAGATATATTATGTATAGAGAGTTACGTTTCGTATATTACTGTAAGTGTAAGAGAGAGAGGTGTGAGCACACATTTTCTTTCTCTCTTTCTCTCATAGCCAGTTACGTTTCGTATATCTAAAACACAGTGCAGGGTTACTTACTAGAAATGGAGCTAAAGAAGTTTTACTTCAGTTATGTGCTCTTTTTTTTGGTAAACGACGTTTTCTACTGAACAGATCTGGATGAAATTTACACAGCGACAGATAACGTATGGTTCTATAATATTAAAATATACGATTCTCGTGGGATAGATTTGTTTTTGTTTTTCACGGTACCACGCGGGCGAAGCTGTGCGCGAAAGCTAGTATACTGCTGAATACTTTTCAACTCTATTTACACTTTATGTTTTTTGAATAAATTTTATTATTTATTATTATTTATTATTATTTATTGGAACAACAGTAACACCCGAAAAGCCCCGTAAATTACACACACCCCCCATACCCCTACGAGGGTGTCTAGACGCACAGATAATATAGCAGCTATAGATGTTTGTGCCCCACAGATAATGCAACATTCTCGAGAGACGGCAAACACGCCTTCTGGTGTGAAAGTTAAACATTGCCTTACGGTTTTTTTATATATATTTTTTAAACATATTTTTCATGTATGACCCATCTCATCATCTCGTGACCACGACAGTGTGTAAACGCGATAAATACCCGTTTAATATTAATAACTAGGTTTTTTTTAATCTTTTTTACTAACCTCTTCGCTGTGGTGACGCGAGGGATAGGATTAAAAAGGGTATTTTTGACCCGAAAACAACCTTTATGTGAATCAAATGGGTCGTATCAAAATTGATCAAAAGCCGGTATTCGCATAACAAAAGGCAAATATAAAATAATACGTGGAACTTCCCGCGGCTCTATTCGTGTAGTGTTTTTTTTTATTTAGTTCAAACTCCCATTGCACCCTTTATAGGTTAAATTTCAGGAATTCCTTAGTATACCTCAATACCTGGAAAAAAACATTACGCCTTAATTTCAGCACTCTAGAATTCATTGTTTAGGCTGTGCGTTGATAAGTCAGTCAGTCAGTATTTTTTTTATTATATTGAGAGGTTGGCTGGCTGGACGCCAACTGGATATTGTTATAAGTAGGTAGGTACTGTACTGTATTATATCCGGATATTTGAAAATGTATATCCGTTTCGCTTTCCGCACTGGGACTTGTTATGTATTAGCCGAAAGAAATATATTCAGAAGATATCTTTGTTTTAACATTGATAACAAAAGTAAAATTATGTACCTTCCCATCTTATTCTATTGGTATTATAAATCCGAAAGTTTGTGTGTTTATCCTAACAAATATCGATGAAAATTGGTACAAATGCTTTTTATCTAGTAAACACAAGGACAGATACTACTTTACTATATTTTTTACGAGCACTAACTCCTTTAATATTTGAGGTTTACATAAAAACATTCATTGTCATAAATATGTAGATGTGTATACAAAAAATATACAAACGCACATATATTATTTGTTGGATTTCGGATACCACATCGTTGTGTCCTATCGCGATCGTAAAACCTATCGCTATGTATGGATCAGAGTGTTGGGCAACCAAAGGGACTAATAAAGTAGAGTGTACGCAGCAAAAAAGCGAAAATTGCGATGGATAGCACAACAAGAATTTAAATACGGAATGAATACATCGGAGTTAAAGAAAAGATGCATAGTTAAAAGAGGATATGGGCTAAATATGGGTTACGCAAGTAGAGGAGAAGGCCGAAGAAAAAGTGGTTTGATTGTGTGAAAGATGATATGTAAGAGGAGTAGACTCAGAGTTGACGAATGATAGGAGTGAGTGGAAAAAGGAAAGGGCGGGATAATGATGATGAATGATGATGATGGGCAAGGAAGAAGTGAATGTGGTAATGACAGATGCTAAAGAGTGACGAAAAAACATGTTTTGCCATGAGTGGGATAAGGACAGGGAGATGATGACTTGTATCCTGTCGCAGTCTGTTCTCTAACCTTGACCAGCTGGCGGGCTGCCAGCATGGCCGGTGGCTCCCATGGAGATATTGATTCAATGCACTGCCACTGCATTACGCAGGTATCGAAAAATAAAACACATGATCACGACTGTAATCCCCAGGCTCGGTAGACATCTCAGATCTCTAGTTACTCATATCTTTGAGGATATCTAAAGAGGCACTTCCAAACATGATATTTTTCACAGTAGAATTCCGTACGTGACAAGTTGCAAGCGCATCGCCGCTTATAAGAATACTAACATAATTGACACACATTCGAATTTTTGGTATTTAGGAGTATAAAATTTTTCATTTTTTTAATCTTTATCCATTTATCCTTTGGTGATGTTTACCAATTCTCCATGTTTTATACACTAGGTCTTAGATTTAAGGTTTAAAGTAGATTATCAACCAATAGCAGTAAATGGTCTTTATTGTGTACTTCCTGTTAATTTTTTATTTAATAAAATGATTTCGAAATAATGTTTGATTAGTTGCGTAACTTGTTATTGAAACAGTTCGTTGGTGGAATTATTAATTCTGAGTATAACGTTTAACTTTGAGTCGAATAATATTATTTCGGAATGATTAATACGAATACTTTGATGTCTTTAGAATCTAATTATCTAAACGAAAACCGAATTATGATAAAAAATTAAATGAGTTTGTTTGAATGTCAACTGTAATTAAAAACATGCACAATTTGTTTGTTTTTAACATGAAAGAAGACGCAGTGATGAAAATTGAGAAGGGTATGTTAAGATGGTTTGAGCATGTAGAAAGGATGGATGAAAGGAATGACGAAACACTTGTATAAGGAGAGTGTGAATGGGACAGTTGGAAGGGGAAGACCTCGGCGTACGTACCTCGAGCAAATTGGGGACGTTTTAGAGAAAGGCCAGGTCCAGAGTACCCTAAACCGACGCATGTATGAACAATGTAATGAGAGTGAATGAAGCAAAAGAGGTATGTCAGGATCGTAGCAAGTAGAGATCCGTGGTCCTGCCTACCCCGACGGGAAACAGGCGTGATTTTATGTATGTATGTATGTAAAAACAAAATCGAATTATCATTAAGTCAGGTCAGTAAGCTACAAGGATTATTTTGATTTCGGCTTACTAATATTTTTAAGACGCAGTTTTACATACAAGTACAGGTGAAATAGCACTGAAAACTTGCTGAAAACCTTCGAAAAACTCTGAAACTAACGCAATATTTTAGATTAGGAGATTTTTTCAATATTGTAGTAATAATAAGGTAGGTAGGTACTCGTCCTCGAACGCGATAGCCTAAAATCACAAAAACTCTCTTTCCCGTACCTAATCGGTTAAAGGCTTCACAGGACTGTACCTGGGGTCAGTAACCCCAGGGGTGGAGGCAATCTGCCGTGACATCAAAGGGGTGATTGTGAAGAGGCGATGGAAAAACGGTTGTCTATTGCTGGCTCGAAGTCACGTGACTTGTTCCGTTTCTGACCTTACATTATTGTTAGTGATTATACATAATGGATTTTCTGCGATGCATTCGACTGTCAACTTTGTCGTTCTAGTTTTTATATATTTTCTCGTGTTATTTTGAGTTTTATTGTGTAATTTTGGTGGTTATTTTTTCAAGCCCGAATTCTTGACGCGAAAAAAAAAATTAGAACTTCATTCTTAAAACAAATAAAATACCGTAAATATTCGGTACCATTCTCAATTCAAAATATCACACCAGCAGCGTCGTGTGATAATGGACCTTAATACAAAGATTGTCTATGCCATCGGCATACTTATGACAGGATCGTGTAAACTAGTGAAAGTCTATGGTCTTTATGGTTTCGTGGTGGAAAGTGAAGTGATTTTATATTTATACCTACATGCTCATACAATTACTACAAAATTCTCGAACCTTCTACATAGAATGATAATAGAAATCTTACTATGTGAGATGAACTGAATAATTACTTTGTAACTTTGAATTTCCTGGTCACAGTAGGTACCTACCGCCTGTTTTATGTATCTCCCACTGCCAAAGTAAGCAGTAGCTAATAACTTTATAGTATTCTGTGTCAATACCACGTTGGGCGCCAATATAAACTGCCAAATCGAATTAATGTAAACGATCGATTCCTGTTTAGTGTTCATTAAACTAATATTATTTAATAGATTTGGTATGATATGAATTAATTTTGCACGCTTAATTTATCCGTTTTGCGCGTCAGAGAATTATTTTAGTTTGCGATAACATACTCTGGAAATTGGTGCTTTTCTTTACAACCCAGTCTATATTCTCAACCCTACCCAAAACTGTTTTTGTGTCTACCCAAACAATCTCTACCTACTTACATAGTTCACTCAAATTTAGTAGGTAAACCTAGTACGTATTCCTAAAAAGGTAAAGTTTATGAAATTGTTGACACCATCTTTTTTTGGCCTACGTCTACCCCTATATCCATTAAATTAAAAATATTCTCTCACGTTGTTATTATTAAACTTATTAATATTCGATTTTAATAAACCCAATAACCTGGAAAATTGGGGTTTAAAAAAGTCAGTCAATCCATTTCTAAAAATGGCGACGACTCGCTGTAACCTTTAGTTGACATTTCAGAGTTGGAATTATGTTGTGTTGTGGCTTAGGTATCCAATTAGACTACTAGTGGGGTCACGCCTTTGACTACACCATTCGCCTTGAAGACTGAAGTACTTTTTCTTCATATTCTATTATTCCCTAGAGTACTGGTGGAATAGTGGTAGCAGCCCTGCCTGACGTTCCGAAGGTCGTGGGTTCAAACCTGGTGGTTATCCAATGGATTTTTCTATTCGAAAAAATTATGTGCGCAATGCCAGTGCTCTTAAACGGTGTAGGAAAACATCGTGACGAAACTGACATGTAGAACACTCAAATCCTTTCACCACACTTGCAGCCCGAACGGCTGCATAAATTTTGATAAATGAGGTGTCGTTGGTTTCTTTTGGATTACAAGAGTGACATAAAAAAACACTCACACTGCTGTAATCCCCAGGCTCGGTAGATATCTCTTCACACCTCTAGCGACTTAGATCTTTGAGGATATCTAGACAAGATAGTTACGTCCGAACATGACATTTGGTACATGCCCACATTTTGCGCAGTAGTTAGTACAAGAGTGACATAGGCTATACAAAAGTCAAAATTAACACGGCGGTTGTATTAACCTTTTCAGTTACTTCCAGTTTTTGACTCTTGTAATAAATACTAAGTAGTATATTCCATTATGCATGGCATAACCTCTGGAGGCCCAAGCCAGCAATCTCAAAGGCTCGCGTTTAAACCCCCCGTACCCTCTCGTAGGGACTGTAATCTCCCTTGATTGATATTTGTTGGGTTATGCACCTTAATGCTGTAGAAACATTTCATTTCTTTTTAGTCTTTGCGAGCGAAGTAGGGTAATGTGTTTGAGATGTATGTATGTGAGTTCCTGTCGCTGTAGCCCAAACGGCTGGACAGATTTTGACAAAAAATGTATCATTGGATTCGTCTGAATCACGAGAGGTAGGTACATTGGCTATATGAAATGTCAAAAAATCCAATATGGCGGCGGTAAGGATCTATTTTTAATTTAGTACTTTCAGTTGGGTTTTTTTAATTTTCGCAATAAATACTAGGTACTATATACTACTCAGGCTTATGTAATTCTCAAAATTGAAACAGAGTCTAATTTGACTATTTGACATAATTGAAACAGAACACGTGTTTATTTACATAATTTCTAACTGAAGCAACTAAGTTAATACATATTACCTATGTATAGTCACACAATCTCCAAATATGACCACATCTACAAATACTTGATACATTTCTTTGTGTGCTTAAAATAATAAAATATTTCTGAAAACAGTGAAGGTTAAATTCAGTGTTCAAAAACATCAAAAAAAATTGTTGTTCCACTTCTGCATTGCGAAGTTGTATAAGTGTTGAAACATGAATGTCGCGAGTGAGACATGAGCGAGGAGTCCTGCGGCGTGCGCCGGCGCCGCAGTATCAAGAGACTTCTGCGGAGTCTCACTTCTGACAAATTGCAGACTCCAGGTTTGTTGGAATCATCATACACACCAATTAAATATTAGCTACGAATCAAACTACACTCACTATCAACCATACACAGTCATTATCAACCAAACAGTTATTATCAAACACAGTCATTATCAACCAAACACTGTAATTATCAGCCTAACACAGTAACTATCAACCAAACACAGTTATTTTCAACCGAACACAGTCATTATCAACCGAACACAGTCATTATCAACCAAACACAGTCATTATCAACCAAACACTGTAATTATCAGCCGAACACAGTAACTATCAACCAAACACAGTTATTTTCAACCGAACACAGTCATTATCAACCGAACACAGTCATTATCAACCAAACACAGTCATTATCAACCAAACACAGTCATTATCAACCAAACACAGTCATTAATCGAACAACACTGTCAATCGATCATCCTGTTGTTATCAATCAACATAAATTGAATAAAGTTTATCAATCTAACAAAATAATCCTGTAATTATAACCCCTCATTATTCTTCTAAGGATTACTGTCAGTCGGTCATAAATACAACAGTTTATATTATTTAGTTAATAGATGATCTTATTTATAGCTTGACAGTAATTGTTATAAATATTTGCGTGCGAATGGCGAAACCCACGCGATCTCAATACACCGATATCTACTTCCTATCCAATCTAAACAAAACATCTTGCTTTGCGCAAATATTGATGGTCACACAGACCGTGCGGGAATGGCTGGCTCAATCCATCTGTAACACAGCGCTGTGGACTTAAAGTTAAGAACAAAAAAAAACACTTTTTTTGTGATAAAGGCCCAGAAGTATGGTGACACTGGGCGTCTACTATGCAAAACGACAACGGTACAATCGGAACGATATTTTCGTCGAATTCAGTCGAACTAACAGTAGTTTTATTATCAAATTCAAATTATCCTATCGTTCGTAGGTTTACGAGATCAATTGTCAAATGTAATGTCTGTCTTTCCATCGTTTCAAAATCATACTATGATTATTGACTATTATTATTAGTATTAGGTAGTCTACCCGTGACCACGACAGCGTGCAAACCTGTCGAAACGTCGGGAAAATATAAGGTAATTTAAACGCGATAAATACCCGTCTAATACTAATAATAATGTGTTCAGATCGCGTAAGTTTAAAAGTACATATTGACTATTAGTCAAAACGATGTAGCTTAGACTAAGTTTTGCACGATAATCGTGCTGTTATTGCGCAGGTCGTTTTTCGGAGTGCGAATTACATTGAGAATAACATTGAACGAATTAACACTATCATTACTTGTTTACAAAATCCAGTGCGGTCGACTTACTTGACTTGCCTAGCTGTGAACCTTATTACCTGTGGTGGAATCGTACTCAATAGGCGTAAACAAATGGTTTGAAGAGCATTCCGCTCGGAATAGTGCTGATTCAGATAGGTTGAAGATGCGATGCTGCCAAGGTCATTGGAAGAACAACTACTGGTTCCTTCTCGGTCACGCTGTGCTAGAGCAAATTAGCCCTTGTAGCGTTGTC